>CM029014.1:83816551-84171551 GCA_016801055.1 Panax notoginseng
TTCACGAGTTACTATTCATGAGTTACTATTCACGAGTTACTATTCACGGTTACTATTCACGACAAAAATTGGTTTTTTTTTCTAACCAAATTATAGTTGATTTATGAATATTACTCTGGAGATTAAACTATATATTGATTATATTATTTTTATTGTCATATATAACATTTTTATAATCCTAATGATGATATTCTCTTTCACTTGAGTGTAAAGATGGGTAGATTATTGGTATGATCATGACTAGGGTTCTCTTTGGCCAGTAGTGAAAAAGTTGAATTGTGACTGGTATGATCATGACCATTGAATTTATAATTGAATATCTTTAGCTTAAGTGCAAAGGTGAATTGATCAACATGGTTATAATTATTGTTTATATAAGTTCTAAAATGATTATATATTTCTTTGAGATATGAATATATTTGGCCTGTAGTGCAAATATGAACTGTTGAGGAATATCTATGGCCTGTAGTGCAAAGATGAATTATTGATAAATATCTTTGGCTCGTAATGCAAAGATGACTTGTTGTTGAATATCTTTGGCCTGTAGTGCAAAGATGAGTTGTTGATTAATATCTTTGGCTCGTAATGCAAAGATGACCTGTTGTTGAATATCTTTGGCATGTAGTGCAAAGATGACTTGTTGATGAATATCTTTGGGCCGTAGTGCAAAGATGAATTCATTAGTATGATTATGAACATGAACTGTGATTTGGTATAACCATGATGTTTAATGTTTCAGGTGATGAAAATTATCTTTGTCTTGGATGAGAAAAGGAATTTAGAACTACAATTACGATTATGAGTTATACACGTGATTGTGGACATGAATTGTTGATTAATGTTACAGGGATAAAACATTGTTGGTAGACTTCTAACGTGGAGAAGATAATAGACTTTATAGTCTATTTGACTCTTCTAATGGATTGCTCGTTCCGTTGCAACTATGGTTGAGAAGTTTTATCATCTACCATATGTTCTAAATCTCTGATTTAATACTGATGAAGGCTATTGATAATTTAATTATCTTTAGTCATGATATTCTTTACTAGGCTAGTTGTGCTCACCCTTTTGCTTCACAATACCTTTTCAGGTAATAAGAGTGTAGCTGGGTCGAGCGGGGGTAACAAGGGAATAGAACGGTGGTCTCTAGTTGTGGAGTTCTCCCTAAGCAGTATAGAAAAGTTCATTTAATAGTTATATTTGGTGAATCCAATAGGGTAAGGTGTACCCAACGTTGGAAGGGTGTTTTGCAACTATCATACAAGATGTCTAACGACATACAACCTCGTGTCATCATAAGGCAGGGTTGTGCACATCCACTTGCGGAGTATATCTACGAGCACTACCTATATAATCTTGGTGTTTGTTTGGAGTATAATTCTCAATTAGAGACAGTGGAGATAATGATATGTCAAGAGAAGACTCACCATTGGGAAGAATATCTTCTCATTTTTCTTTGGGGTCTATTGGGTCAACCAAGGATAATTCTGTGGCCATATGATATCTATCATAACCTAGAAGCATGTCCTCCCATGTATGAAGGTTTCCTTGAGCACTTCTTAAAGATTCTAATTTCTAAAATAGTTTTTAACTATACCTTTATGTAGGTATCACTATGAGGTGATGTCCACTGATGGGACATTTGTCACATTACGGTTGGGACACGAGTCACAGTTGGTATATATTTGTATCCAAACTCACAGCATATATGTTGTTGTATTTTGTACGACAATTGTTGTAATATAGTTATAGTTATTTTCTGTACCATGTATTTGGCGACTCGAAATAGGTTGGGTGGAATGGACCTATTTTGGGGTTGTCACATTTGGTATCAGAGCTATAAGTAAAGAGCCCCGAGCCTCTCGTTGGTGACATCCTATTGATGGGGAATGCACCGAAGCCAGACTCTCCGTAGGGGACGCCGTTCTGCGGTGGCAAGCTGATAGGTACCCTTGTGAGATGCTGACACATGATAGTGTCCAATGTCACATTTGGTATCAGAGCTTAGGGATATGGTCTCTGGCGGAGATCGGAGAATAGAATTAGGAGAGGAGAGATGAGTAAATCCTTCGCTAGTGTGTCCTACCTAAGCTTATTTGTTGGTCAGTCATAATATCGGGATATTATGTGATATGTTAATTTATTCAATTAACCCTTGTTTTGAAGCTGTATTCTAGAATGATATCTGAAATACAGGAGATGAGCATTGGAGAAATCATGATGACAGGGAAGATGGAATCTGAAATGAAAGCAAGGTATTCTCAACTCTTTGAAATACCAGGTACGTAAATTTCGGGGACGAAATTTCATAAGGAGGGGAGATTGTAAGACCCCAAATTTTATGAAATAAAAGTATTCAATTTTTCTTATAATTACTATTCAGTAAATGGTTAAATTGATAAAAGTTAAAGTTAAAGGTGATATATGAATTTTTTTTTTCCAAAATACGGAAGTGGTTATAAAATATTCATTGTTGTCGGAGAATATTTGTTTAGTCGTGGAATATTCTTTCTGTCGGGAAATATTTGAACGACGGCGCAACCATTTGTGGGCCCCATAATAGAATAACTGTCGGATGAAAAAAACGACAAATTTGAGTTTTTATAAATAACGGCGTAGTTGTTACCGTTAACACTGTTGGAATACCTGGTGGTTAAAATACAGTAATACGCGTAGTTGCACAGTAGCACACGGTATTGCACAGTATTTTTTTCAATTATTGATTCTTACTTGAGAAGGCACTACTCAATAATTATTACAGTAATTTTTGTTCAATATTTTATCTTATTAAATCAATAATTGTTGCGTTAATATTTTATATTATTGTTGTTTCAATAATTGTCACTGCACAGTATCTCCATTATCAGATCAATAATTCATATTATTTAAATAATATTATTAGATAGTATTATTGGCAATGTCTAGAAAGTTCTGTCAAGGAGAGGTTTGGTTACCTAATTACGCGCCAGTATGGAGAAATCTTTATCGGAAAGCCCCCTCTTTCCTGAGAACTGTCTGGTTGTCATTATTGTGATTCTATAATATTATTTGTGAATAATTAATTATTGATCTATATGATAATGAAATATTTATTTGATGTGGATATAAATGATGGATTTATTTAAGTGGTTATAAATGAAGGAATTAATGTTGAGGTATTTTATCAGTATTTTGTCGGATTGGAGGTATTAAAAGATCAAATCAATGTTCTTACATTTTATTTTGTGAGTTATAATTTTTAATCTGATCGTTGGATCGTTGTGATTTTTGGATATGTTATACATATATAAGTTGAGTATATGTTCACAAATTTTGAACCGTTAAAAATGAACGAATGATTTGTTATGAATTTTAAGAGGTGACTGATTCGGAAATTAAGTTTATAAATGATTTTGGTAGAAAAATCTAGAAATGGGTGGGGCCCACTTTTGGTTGTTGGGGAAGATGGCTAATTTTTAGTGGGTGGAATAGTAGCAGGTAAAGCCATCAGGTAGCAGGTCAAACCTGCTTCGGCGTGGTAATATTTTCCTATAAATAGAGGGCTAAGTTAGAATTGAAAAACACACCAAAATTCATAAGCTTTCTCTCTTTTTCTCTCTAGATTATCGAGTGTATTTTGTGAGTATTTAGATACTTGGTGAGTTACTATTCATCAGTGCAAGTTTCCTTCAGCGTTATATCTGATATCCAGTCAGAAGTGCTGCTCTTTTGAGGTAAGGGATAGTAAGGGGTGTTATATTCTTCTTAAAATGATATTTTCTTCAATATCATTATACCGAAATGTTGGTATGAACTTTTTATCAAATTTAGAAATTTTTGAGTCGGGGTTATTATTCACGTATACGGCACTATTCATGTATACGACACTATTCATGTATATGACACTATTTACGTATATGACATTATTTATGTATACGGTACTATGTAAGAATATGGAGTACTATTCATGAGTTACTATTCATGAGTTACTATTCATGAGTTACTATTCACGAGTTACTATTCACGAGTTACTATTCACGGTTACTATTTACGACAAAAATTGGTTTCTTTTTCTAACCAAATTATAGTTGATTTATGAATATTACTCTAGAGATTAAACTATATATTGATTATATTGTTTTATTATCATATATAATATTTTTATAACCCTAATGATGATATTCTCTTTCACTTGAGTGTAAAGATGGGTAGATTATTGGTATGATCATGACTAGGGTTCTCTTTGGCCAGTAGTGCAAAAGTTGAATTGTGACTGGTATGATCATGACCATTGAATTTATAATTGAATATCTTTAGCTTAAGTGCAAAGGTGAATTGATCAACATGGTTATAATTATTGTTTATATAAGTTCTAAAATGATTATATATTTCTTTGAGATATGAATATATTTGGCCTATAGTGCAAATATGAACTGTTGAGGAATATATATGGCCTGTAGTGTAAAGATAAATTATTGATGAATATCTTTGGCCCGTAGTGCAAAGATGAATTATTGATAAATATCTTTGGCTCGTAATGCAAAGATGACTTGTTGTTGAATATCTTTGGCCTGTAGTGCAAAGATGAGTTGTTGATGAATATCTTTGGCTCGTAATGCAAAGATGACCTGTTATTGAATATCTTTGGCATGTAGTGCAAAGATGACTTGTTGATGAATATCTTTGGGCCGTAGTGCAAAGATGAATTTATTAGTATGATTATGAACATGAACTGTGATTTGGTATAACCATGATGTTTGATGTTTCAGGTGATGAAAATTATTTTTGTCTTGGTTGAGAAAAGGAATTTAGAACTACAATTACGATTATGAGTTATACACGTGATTGTGGACAGAAATTGTTGATTGATGTTACAGGGATAAAACATTGTTGGTGGACTTTTAACGTGGAGAAGATAATAGACTTTATAGTCTATTTGATTCTTCTAATGGATTGCTCGTTTCGCTGCAACTTTGGTTGAGAAGTTTTATCATCTACCACATGTTCTAAATCTCTGATTTATTACTGATGAAGGCAATTGATAATTTAATTATCTTTAGTCATGATATTCTTTACTGGGCTAGTTGTGCTCACCCCTTTTGCTTCATAATTCCTTTTCAGGTAATAAGAGTGTAGTTGGGTCGAGCGGGGGTAACAAGGGAATAGAACGGTGGTCTCTAGCTGTGGAGTTCTCCCTAAGCAGTATAGAAAAGTTCATTTAATAGTTATATTTGGTGAATCCAATAGGGTAAGGTGTACCCAAGGTTGGAAGGGTGTTTTGCCACTATCATACAAGATGTTTAACGACATACAACCTTGTGTCATCATAAGGCAGGGTTGTGCACATCCACTTACGGAGTATATCTACGAGAACTACCTATATAATCTTGGTGTTTGTTAGGAGTATAATTCTCAATTAGAGACAGTGGAGATAATGATATGTCAAGAGAAGACTCACCATTGGGAAGAATATCTTCTCATTTTTCTTTGGGGTCTATTGGGTTAACCAAGGATAATTCTGTGGCCATATGATATCTATCATAACCTAGAAGCATGGCCTCCCATGTACGAAGGTTTCCTTGAGCACTTCCTAAATATTCTAATTTCTAAAACAGTTTTTAACTATACCTTTATGTAGGTATCACTGTGAGGTGTTGTCCACTGATGGGACATTTGTCACATTACGGTTGGGACACGAGTCACAATTGGTATATATTTGTATCCAAACTCACAACATATGTGTTGTTGTATTTTGTACGACAATTGTTGTAATAAAGTTGTAGTTGTTTTCTGTACCATGTATTTGGCGACTCGGAATGGGTTGGGTGGAATGGACCTATTTTGGGGTTGTCATAAGATAGGCATGTTCTGATTGCCTTTTTGACCCTGTAGTATCAGGGAAACATCCTCCTCTTTCTTTTTATAGACCCTCCGGGAGTTGTTTCCATAATTTTTGAATTGGATGTGCTCAGCAACAGCTTTAAGGGCAGCTAGGTCTTGAATCTTTCCTGACTTCAATCCCATCTCAGCCATTTCTCTATGTTTGATCATTTCAAAAAATGGTTTACCGATGCCAGCTAAAATTCTTTCATAGAAAAGAGCTTCTTGTATATCGATAAAGGTCATAACCATTTCTGACTCTGTCATAGAAGGAGTTACTTGAGCAGCGAGGCGCCTCCACCTCTGGTATCGGTCAAGAGCCATTTGAGGCTGGAAACTGTATTGTGCGAGGAAGGCATGAGATAGCTCTTCCCAGCTATGGATCTTCGAATTGTCTAATTTGGTATACCATGAACGGGCTTCTCCAGTCAGACTCTTTTGGAACAGCTGCATTCTGAGCTTCTCGTCCTCTGCATAAGATCCAAGTTCTCCAATGAACACCTTCAAGTGTGTGTAAGGATCTCCTAACCCATCATACTTTTCGAAGTCAGGAGTTTTAAACTTCTCTGGATAATGAACACCAGGGAATATACGAAGGTTGAAATATGAAACACTCCCGTGTGCTCCAATTCCTTTGATAGCGCGAAGGGTCTCTTCCATTTGAAGAACTTACTTTCTGATGTCACCGGTGTCTGGATCTCTTGTGAGATGGGCGGAATCATGACTTCTGTTGGTTGTATCCAACTGCAGTTCAAGTACTGTAATGGCTTTATCAGAACCTTAAGCTCCCCCTTGTGTGGAGGATTTAGCATGTATGAGTATCTTTGGACCCTGAGTAGATTGATGTAGTTCTTTAAGCAGAATAGCCAAATCTGTAATTTATTTACTTAATTCGTTAAATTCTTCGCGAGAAACTGGATTAGACTGGTTAGATGAAGACATGATTGGCTGTAGGCCTGCGGCCTTTTTGGTCTTTGACCGGGTAATAGGTCTGAATTCTTCCCTGCGATAAAACTGGCATAGTTTAGTTTTAGGGATAGTGTAAATGTTAACATGCTATGTGATGTGTCCGTTTTAGGAATTTTGTCCTGCAAAACGGATGTTAACTGTTCGTAATACAGGATAGCATGTTAATTTAAATGCACATACTTCTTCATATTTCTCATTACATGGAGATGAATATGGAATATAAATTACAAGTAATTGACTTTACGAGTAATTTGAAATGAGAAAGCATGAAGAGACTTTCCTCCGCGTTTGGTTTATCAGAGGCTGACCTATCTTAGGTTACTCTCGCGACTTTTCAGCATGAAGGTTCCCAAATCATCGCAATTTACTCAACGGGAAGTTAATACGGTCTTTCAACTGGAGCGAATTTGGGTGATGCATTTCCTGAGCCTCATTGGAATTAGTCTTCCTACGAGTCCAGTAATCAAACACCGACAGGATAGCCTTCTGGTGGAGGGACCACACAACATACATTCACATATAACGTGTCTCACCGTTTATGAAAATGATGACATGTGCGAAGCACTAATATAACAGGCAGATATAGTGTAAAGTATTAATCGCAGTAAAGATATGCATTCGTATACATTCATCATAAATGTAAATGCAACATCCACACACAAGCATATAACAGTTTTGAAAAGCTTGTAATAGCGGCTTAAGTCCTCTTACTGGAAGTCCTCAGCAGAGTCGCCACATGTCGACGTCGGGATTTTTATTTGTCCCTTTTCGTTACCTGTTCTTTTGTGTTCTCATATTAGGTGAGATTTGTTTGAAAAAATAAGTGAAAAAGGTCCGACATGTATAATGTCGACGATTGGACTATAAGAGTCACCAGTTGGTTTTTTATATGGTTGTACCAACACAACCGAGAAAAGATTTGCACATTGACCCAGTGATGTGACACTGCTAAACGGGTCGGTGAAACCGAGATTCATTAGAGTCCGGGGACTTGCTTATGCGGAGGGAAGGTGTTAGGCACCCCCCGACATCCGTGTTGCCACGGTGACCGCCACTTTTCAATAAACTGTTATATAAATGTGTGTGTGTGTGTGGGCCAATATGCTTTTATTTGGAAGTAGTGCGAGACCTCGTTCGCACCTATATACACAGGGTTTGAATTTATGTAAAAATTCAGTTTTAAACAAGATATAGCAGTGATGTTTTGTAAAAGAGGTTTTTCAAACCTTGTGCTCAATAATAATTGAGACCTTTTACACTCCCATTTTATTAAATGTTCAGCTTGATTGCTTTTATTTTCAAGATGCGAAGCATCTTCGAAAAAATAATATAAAAAGCAGTGCCGAACTCCTCATGTGTATGAAAACCATCGGAGGAAATTCGAACACCGTGGATAAATTTACAAGCTGCTTACAGCTGAAAATTTCCATCACGGGAACCGAATCTAGATTCAGTAGACTGAATCTGTGATCACATGATTCCTAGACTCACATAATGCCACAATTGATATAAACGCAGTAAGCAGGTATATATATAAAAGCTGTAAATATATATATACAGACATGATCAGCCACCACGAAGCACCTCCATGGGGGATCAGAAATATAAATAAAGTTGTAAAAGCGATCAACCGCCACGAAGGAAACTCCAGGCGGGACGAAATGTAAATATATATATATATATATATATATATATATATATATATATATATATATATATATATATATATATATGAACTGTGGGTCGAACTCTGTTCGATGTAAAATCCAGGCTCATCGAATAGAGTTCGACCCACAGTTCATATATATATATATATATATATATATATATAGATCGAAACCACCGATAGCATCAAGAACCAAAAGAATGGCTCTGATACCATATGACAGCGGATAAGTTTTAATAAGAAAAACTTAAACAGAAAAGAAATGATTAAGAAGATGACCGGTTAATCGGTAAAGTAATCTCATATATATATACGAAAGCAATTAAACGCTCCAGACATAAGTCTAGGCTCAATTGAGGCATAACTATATAATGTTAGTCCGTATATGAATATATATATATATATATATATATATATATATATATACAAACAAAAATAAAACCACGGACCGAAGTCCAGGCCTACACACGCAACACGACTCTCAACGTGAAGAATAGTGTGTGCAAAGATGAAGAGAAAGGCTTTAAAGTGTGTAAGAAGGCTTACAGTGGGCTACCAAAGAAGACTTCAATAACTTGAAATGGATGAACACTCGGCTTCCGCCGGTAAAAAATAGCTATATATGAGCTTACAAGTGTTTAAAATGAGAAAGCACTCAGTTTGGGGTATGTACAGAGCAAATTGGACAGGGCTTCCTCACATTTTTCTCTCTTAAAATGGCCACCCCAAGCCCTCTATTTATAGAGGGGGGGCCGTAGGTGTACCTGCGGCTGGGCCGTAGGTGTACCTGAGGCTGCCCGGGGTGCCCCGGGCTTCGCGGGTCCTACCGTCTCAAAGTACGTGCACGCGTACAACGTGATGTCCGCTCGAACTTTTAGAATTACAATTCAGGCATCCGACTGAGGTATGTAAGACCTATTTCGGACCGTCGTTGTTGAGAGTTACGCAATGACATGGGATTAGAGGTTGTACGAAGTCAGGAAGATGGGACGATTCCCTCCGGTCTTCAAGCTTTAAATTTTATCTGTTACCCTACGTAATAGTCACTCGGGATTGATTTTCTTTGATTCTTATGGGACATTGTGTAGAAATGTATGTTTGAAATGTTGAGACGGAGTGGTGTGGCATCAAGGTGGCAAGATGACGACTTTGCCCCTCACCGGGGTTATCTCCGGTTTGGACTGATAAAGCAGACGTTGCTCAGGGTTATCTCTGAGATTGGACTGCTAAAAGTGTTGAAGGTCCTTAGTGTCATCTCTGAGGTGTGTCTGTCTTCCTGGTGTTATGTCCAAGTCTTGTACTGAGTGCCTCGATGTAAGCGCCGAGTGTTTTGAAGCTGATTGCATTTGAAATAAACATTTCTAGGGTTATCTACGAAACTGCAACTGCCTTCCTTGGGGTTATCTCCAAGGTTAGAATCTGCTATTCCCAGTGGTGGGACTGAGACTGACCATCTTGGGGTTATCTCCGGGATGAATCGTTCTTCTCCGGTGGAATTTCTGGTATTAGAACTGCAGGCCTCGGTGTTATCGCCGAGGTTAGAACTGTTACTCCCGGTGTGTGTTATGGGGTTGAAACTAAGCTTTCGGTAGTATCCGGACTGGATGTGAGTTGTCTTCCAAGGCTATCTCTGAAAGACGAATCTGCCTTCTTACAATATCAGTAACAGGTGTGCAGAAAATTTCGAGTGTTTACATGTATCAATATATGATTAAATACAATGATTATCCAAGTGAGGTCACTTGTATAACCAGATTTAGAAATTAACGAACAGAATATATATATATATATATATATATATATATATATATATATATATATATATATATTTTGATCTATGATAACAGAATTAAAGAACTTGTACAACATATTATAATTTAATAACTTACTTATACAGAATCATTGCATAAGTGTATACAAGGTTAAGATATTTGAACAATGAAAAATAATAGTTCAGATATTAGCTTACATATATCCATTGCATAAACTAAATGTAAAGGTAAAATACTTGCCTGAGCTGCTGCTTACAATTACGCAACTCAGTTTTATCTTTTATATTGAGACCTATCATTAATAAGATCATTCGTTCGATTAGAATAACATACTATAACAGATAATACTGCTATCTACAGCCAGCACATAACCTAATCACATTGTCACATAGGTTTAGCAGTTATTGGATCACAGACAAACACGCATCTAGTCAAACTATCTAAGTCTAAATCAATTTCTGTAATATTTCGGGGTACCGACAGCTTTATCGGATAATTATTGAGTCTAAAACTCTATTATATAATTCAATATTCGTCTAGATAATTTAAATATCAGTCATATTATTTTTAAATAATTTATAATAATTTTTAAATAATTATTATAATTTATCATAATTTTTTAAACACTTGAATCATTTTTAAATGATTTAAATACTAAATAATTCTATTATCATTAATATTTAATTAATATTAAATTATTAATGAAACCATTGTCAAAATATTAAAGTTATTTATAATAACTCAAAATATTTTTTAAACATTTTTATTACCCTTAAATAATTTTAAAACATTTAAAATTATTTTTAAATAATTTCCATTAATATTTAAATATTAATGTACTATTTATCAAAATATTAAAAGTCATTTATTTTAACTTCAAAAAATTTTAAAACAATTTATATCATTTTTAAATGATTTTTAAATTAATAAAATTATTTTTAAACTATTTATTTAATATTATTATTAAATAACTCTAATATCATTTAATATTAAATTATTAATGAAATTTACCTTTAAATATTAAAAGTTATATTTTATAACTTAAAATATTTTTAAACTTATTATTTTCATTTAAAATGATTTTTATAATATTAAAATCATTTTTAATTAATTTATTTAATATAATTGTTAAATAAATCTAATATCATTAATATTAAATAATTAATAAAATTTGTCTTAAAATATTAAAAGTTATATTTTATAACTTAAAATATTTTTAAATACTTTATTATCATTTAAAATAATTTTTAATATAATAAAATCATTTTTAATCAATTTATTTAATACATTTATTAAATAAATTAAATATCAATAATATCCAAATAAATATTAATATTTATGAAAAATATGTCAAATTATTAAAAGTTAATTTTTATAACTTAAAATAATTTTTAAAGCTATTTTTGGAATTTTTAATAATTAATTTCTATTTTTAAATGATTTTTAGAAATTTAATTAATTAAAATTATTAAATATGTCGCTATAGCCTTTAGTGACAGAAACCGCCGCCTAAAGTGTTCTTGAGGTTCAAGAACATTCATGTGCAGTGATCGAGATGTCATGTTTGATCAACAAAAACTGTCAGATCTTAATGTTTCTGGGCAATCTATGATATTGATCTTGTAGTACTAATGTAATACTACAATTATCCATCAAGATCTGGGTCAGATTATAACATACAAGAAAGACATGGAAGCTCAAACTATCTGTCAGAGCTGTTCTTCGTTTTCTGGGTTACCTAGAAAACAAGAACAGTTCGACTGATCACTTTTGGGCTTCCATAACTTGCTTTCTGTGTTATGTTATGGTGTTCTAATGGTTCTATATTGTAGCCAGCATAACAAGGAAGAGATCCATTACATAAAATCCATCTAACAACATCACATCAAGCAGATCCGGTTCGGTTAAACCTTGTCAGAAGACATGATCATCAGTTTTCTGGGTTACACAGAAAATCGATTTCATGAACGTTCTGCCTGGTTTGACCAACCATTACATTCAGCCTATTTGTTGATTAGGAGATATAGAGGCATTATCATGTAGTCTAAACAACATATTACAACTTAGATGCAAAATCCATAACAAAGTAACAAACAACCGAAAGATCTAGAGCCATAAGCTTCCTATCAGACATTTCTGGGCACGATCTGGGTTTCCCAAAAAACCGAAAGTCATGGTCGGTCAATGAGGTTTGACCACCCATAACTTTCAATATGTACACGATATGACACTGAATCAAGTTCCAGAACAGAGATCTCATAGCAGACTACAACTATAAACTTTAAAAACACAAAAATCATTAACAATCACTGATCTATGAGGTCTGACATTCGTTGTCAGACAACATAAATTTTTTTTTATAAATTTTTAAAAACATCAAATCCGAGCCTATAGATGTTATGGATCTAACATATATCAACCCAGATCATCTATTTGCACTACATACAACATGTTTTAACACTAAATCATAACATTTAACAGAGGATCAAAGATCAGATTTCTAAATTAGGTTTTATACCTCTATGAACAAATTCTTGATTCTAGGCTTCTGATTTGTTATGTGTGTTAGTGGGGCTTGTTTTTTGACTAATCTAGCAATGAAATTTTGTAGGTTTGGAGTGGAAAGTGTTTTGGTTGAGTGTGATGAACAAATGGGCTTGAAAATGATTTTTTTTCTCTCTCTTGATCTACATATATATTGATGATACATGTATTTGCTGATGATTTTGTGGCTGATAGCTGGAGTTTTGGTCACATGGGTTATCTAAAGTAGTTCACCAACTAAAGTGTTGGCAAGTTATACAAGTTTCCTACTAAATAATTCAAAAAGGGTATTATGGTCAATTTGATCCCAATTTTAATGGCATTCTTGACAATCTATTCCAACCCTTAGAGTTCAACCCTTAGGTTTTAGAATTTTAGTTTCTAGGATTTCCATTTAGGATTTAAAATAAACATTTTAGTTTCTAAATTATAAATTAAGGTTTCTAAATTGATTTAGGTTTCCTAATTACATAGAACTTGAAAATTAGGTTTAAGCTTCACAAATTATAATTAGGATTGCTAATTTAGCAATTAGGGCTTCCAATTTGATAATTAGGGTTACTAATTTAAAAATTAGGGTTTCTAAATATTAAATAGAGTTTTCCTAATTAACATTAAATCCTATAATACACAACATAAATCATATAACACAATTACCAAACTGTCTTGAACTCGTATTTAACTTTTGAACTACGGTTTAACAAATTAATATTAGGATTTTGACAGGCTACATCATTATTGACTAACAATTATCAGTCTATACATACAGTACATATTTATAACGCTGAAATATAATTAATATAATATTATGATCCTCATTCCTTAGTAAAAATCCAGAATTAGGGTTTGGATTCCATATCTGATATATCTTTCATATACATACCATTATTAATTAAGTTATAGTAATTAACTTAATTAATCTGAAATAAATTCATATAACAAAATAATTATTATAATAATTCTATAATCATTTCATATATTATTTAAATAATATAATAATCATATTTTTATAGAAATTAATTAATAAAAATATTATTACTACCAAATTAATTTGTTATTAGAATATAATGATCAATAATTCAAAATAAATTATGTTTAATTATTCATGTAATAAACAAATTTTTATTTATCACATATATACATATACTTTACCTTATACATATTCCTACCTTTAAAAAAAAAATTTAAACGCAAAATTTTTTATTTAATTATATAGAAAATATCAGGTTATTACAAAAGTAAATGCTCACTAGATATAACAATGAACAATAATAGAATAATAACTGCCAATGAATAGGCTCATAAGAACTGAATAATACTCTATCAATGATAACCAAAAATTGAAATCAAATTATGAAATATATCTGAGGGTCATAAGACCACGAACTATGTCCACGGTTATAAGTAATCTTTCAACTTTAACCTAAACAGTTATACTGTAGGGACTTCACGTACTTAGGGGGATCAGCCCTTCGTATCATGTATTGTGCACAAACATCTAAACGCATCGCGTACCCCTCTAATAGGATTATTTTTCTCAGTTTTAGAGTACAAGTCTGCACCAAAGAAAGTTTGGTTTGGATAAACTTCAAGGGTAATTTAGAGTTTCACAATCATCAACTAAATGATTAGTTGAATCAACAAAGTTTGATAACACTACGGTTGATCAATAACAACATAATATAGAACAATTGAGAATCATAGGTGAACCAACTATATATTAGACTCATGCTTGGAAATAACTAGAAAGTATAAGCATTGAATAAAATGATAAACCTTTGCTTGAACAATAATAAGCTAAAGCTATGATCTTGTCAAATTAGAAATTTAATTACTGAACATGCATTTAACTGATAACAAGCTAGAAACAAAGCTTGCTCATCATAATATTAACTTGTGCGAATTAAATGAAATATGAAAGCTCAATATTGGAGAGAGTTAAAGGAATTGCATTCAATATAAAGGAATGAAACTTAAGAAAGTTGCTTAACTATAAACAAGTTAGAGTAGATCAACAATTATTAGAATTCAAAACTTGCTCGATTAAAATTAGAATTATAGCTTGCTCAAATAAAGTTTATGAATAAAGAACTTGCTCAATCAAAGTTTGAGAGTAAGAAACTTGCATTCATTATAAAGAGAATGAAGTTAGGAAACTTGCCTCGTGCGTAAGATACACAATTATTACAAACGTTCGTCAAATACCCTACATATACCATTAACATCACAATATCAATTAGATATACTAACATCCACGTATCAAAATAACACTCCCTTCTAGTTAAACTTGTTGTTTTAGTACAAGTCCTACTTTACCGTGGATCTGAACTCCTGATTATATAACAGTACTCGACATAGTGATTGCATAATAACATTAATTCCCATGACATCACATACGAATTTTTACAACATACTAATTCACAATATTTTAGTTTCAACATTATGATTATTGTATGTTATTACGTCTCATAACATGGATTAAGTCATTTTATAATCACTAAAATGTGTTAAGTTCACATTTTCCAGACTATGCTGTTAACAGTTCTTCACTGGGTCTGACTGACTACTGGCGCGGCCGCGCCATAATTGCCTTAGAGTCCGGCGCGACAGCGCTTGGCACTAGTACCAGTTTTGCAGAACACGAGTTTCGACTCTGTTCTAAGCCAACTGTCACGAATTTCATCCACAAAATAGTAAATTAAGCATACCCAATTGACATAGGACTAATACAAACATGATTCTTCACATATATACTAACTTAGAACAATTAAACAATAACTACAACTAATTTAAATCCTTTAAATTCTATGTTTTATACAAAAACACCATTTTTGACATCCTTTACAAAAATCATCACTGTGATCACAATTCTTGTCGAAATTAACTCATTCAAACTACGTTCTCTTCGTTTCTTAATGAACTAACATATTCAAGGCTCAATGTACAGATTGGTTTACAAATTAACCACCAAATTTGGTACTTTCACAAGCTATATATATAAACATGCACTAAAAATAGTTTATCTTTCTTTTAAACGTAATTAGCATAACAATTCTTGTCTAAACACTAATTCTAATCATCACAAACACATACAATCACAAATAATCAGTTGTATAACAACAATTCAAAATATTGAATTCACAAAACTTAAAATTCATGCCGTAGAACATATATATATATATATATATATATATATATATATATATATATATAATATTAAAGTCATAAAAAATACCTTCAATTGCTCGGTAATAATCTTTGATAAACTCATAGAATTGTTTGGGAAATCTCAAAAATCCTCTCTCAACTCTGTCAAATTTTCTCTGCAACTTCTTTCTTTCTTCTCATAGTATCAGTATAGGCCAACTATCACTATGTGTAAAAATAAAACTGATAGCCAAGCCATTATGCGCACACTTAAGATATCAGTTACAAAACTTAAACGTACATCAGTTAGAATATATTTTATTTATTATTTTGATTTATTTTATTTATTATAATTCAAATTTAAAAACCATAAAGCTTTGTTTGGCAAAAACTCTTTAAAATAAAGACTTAATATTTTAAGCCTTGTTTGGGTAAATCCATTTAAAACTATTTCAATTTATTTTAATATATAACTCATTTATACTATAGTTCATAGTCCCATATTATTTATTTAGATTTTCATATCCAATAAATACACTAAATAAATTTTCCACTTAATTCAATTATCACAAAATTATAATCTTATTATAATTTTATTTAAATTAACATATCACTTTCATTATTAAATTAAAACAATAATATAACTATTCATGTAATTTTTCACAACTCTCTAACTATTATATTAAATTAGAGTATTATCTAGTAAATTTAATTTACAAATATCCACAAACAATCAACTACATCAATATAATATTTATTTAATTTAATAAATATTTTAAATTACAAATAAAATCTTAGATTGTTATATCTTTCACTCCTTACAAGGATTCTGTCCCCAGAATCACAACTCAAACAATACATTCGTCGCATTCTTCCCTCCTTACAAAGATTCTGTCCCCAGAATTAGAGACACATATTAAACAAATAACTCAGGATAGTTCTTCATCATTTCATCTTCGAGTTCCCACGTAGCCTCTTCGACATTGTGGTTTCTCCATATCACCTTGACAGAATGTATCACCTTATTCCTGAGCACTTGTTCTTTCATGTCTACTATCTGGATAGGAACCTCTTTATAAGACAAATCTTTACTGAACTGTAACGATTCATACTCGAACACATGTCTGTAATCGGGTCTATACGGTCGTAACATCGACATATAAAAAATGTTGTGCACATGTTCTAATTCTGGAGGTAAAGCTACCTCGTAAGCCACTTCTCCCACTCTTTGCAGTATCTCTAAAGGTCCAATAAACCATGGGCTTAGCATTCTTTTCTTGCCAAAATGAATTTTCCCCTTCCAAGGAGAAACTTTCAGGAAAATGAAATTTCCTATGTCAAATTTATGATCTTGTCTGTGTTGATCAACGTACTTCTTCTGAATATCTTGAGCAGCTACCAGTCTTGCTCTGATGAGCTTAATAACTTCTGTGGTCTGTTGCACTAGTTCTGGTCCTAACAGTTGACATTCACCAACTTCATCCTAGCATAGTGGAGTTCTACATTTCCTGTCGTATAATGCCTCGTATGGCGGCATGCCAATGCTTGCGTGGTAACTGTTGTTGTATGCAATTCTACCAACGGTAGATGATCGTCCTAGTTTCCTTTGAAATCCATGATGCACGCTCTAAGCATATCTTCTAACGTCTGGATTGTTCGTTCGCTTTTACCATCGGTTTGCAGATGGTATGCCGTACTCATCTTCAGTTGTGTTCCCATGCATTCTTGTAGTCTCTTCCAGAAGTTTGATGTGAATCTCGGATCTCTGTCTAATACAATTGACACTGGAACTCCATGTCTCGACACAATCTCCTTGACGTACAGTTTTGCCAGCTGATCAAGATTAAATCTAATCTATATTGGCAAAAAGTGTGCTGATTTTGTTAGTCTATCAACTATGACCCATATTGCATCATATCCTTTCTGAGTTGTTGGAAGACCTACCACAAAATCCATTGTGATATGCTCCCACTTCCATTCCGGTATTTCCAACGGTTGAAGTAATCTGCTTGGCCTATGATGTTCTGCTTTTACTCTCTGACACGTCAAAAATTTCGCAACACATTCTGCAACATCTTTTTTCATATTTGGCCACCAAAAGTGTCGACGCAAATCTTGATACATTTTCGTACTTCTCAGATGAATCGAATATCTTGAATTATGAGCCTCTGTCAAGATTTCTTCTTTAATATCCGGTACTGTTGGAACCCAAATTCGTTCCTCAAATCTCAGCACTCCTTCGGTATCAACCTTGTACTTCATCTCACTACCATCAACTATACTTTCTTTTATTTTTTTGCATTCTTCATCTTATAATTGAGCATTCTTTACCTTATCCACCAATGTTGGACTAGCTTCTATCTGGAATAGTCAGTCATCGGCTTCTTTTGGAAATTTTATTTCCAGCTCTAACCTTGTCATTACTGAAATGAGCTCCTCCTGGTTGATTAACAACATCAACTTCTCACGACCCTTCCTACTCAAGGCATCTGCAACCACATTTGCTTTACCCGGATGATAAAAGATCTCACAATCATAATCTTTTATTAATTCCATCCATCTCCTTTGACGCATGTTTAGGTCCTTCTGTGTGAAAATATAATTCAGACTCTTATGGTCTGTGTATATCTCATATTTTTCTCCATAGAGATAGCGTCTCCATATCTTCAGAACAAATACTACTACCGCCAACTCTAAATCATGAGTCGGATACCCTTTCTCATAGTCTTTTAATTGCCTTAATGCATACGTAATGACTTTACCGTTTTGCATAAGGACACAACCTAATCCTTTATGTGAGGCATCACTATACACCACAAAGTTTCTTGTATTATTTGGTAATGATAACACAGGTGTCACACTGAGCCGCTTCTTTAATTCCATAAAACACTCTTCGCACTTTTCTGTCCAAATAAATTTTACATCTTTTCTAGTCAAATTTGTCAACGGAGTGGCAATCTTGGAAAAATCTTGAATAAACCGTCTGTAATAACCTGCCAATCCCAAGAAACTTCTTACTTCTGATGGAGTTCTTGGTTGTTTCCAATTTATCACAGCTTTGACTTTTGATGGATCCACTAAAATCCCATCTTTGTCAATTACATGGCCGAGAAATTGTACAAGTTCCATCCAACATTCACATTTAGAGAATTTCGCGTATAATTTTTCTTTTCTTAGTGTCTCTAGCGTCAAACATAAATGTTCCACGTGTTCTTCTTGAGATTTGGAGTACACCAAAATATCATCGATAAATACCACCACAAACTTGTCTAAAAATAGCTTAAACACCCTGTTCATCAAATCCATGAATGCAGCAGGGGCGTTGGTCAAACCAAAAGACATTACCAGAAACTCGTAATGTCCATACCGAGTTCTGAATGCCGTCTTCGATACATCCTTCTTCCTTACTTTCAATTGATGATACCCACTTCTCAAATCTATTTTTGAGAAGTATCTAGCACCCTTAAATTGATTAAACAAGTCATCTATTCTTGGTAACGGATACTTATTCTTAATAGTGACTTTGTTTAATTCCCTACAATAAATGCAAAGACGCATTGACCCATCCTTCTTTTTCACGAATAACACCGGTGCTCCCCACGGTGATACGCTCGGTTGAATATACTTCTTATCTAACAGCTCTTGCAGTTGCACCATCAGTTCCTTCATCTCTATCGGAGCCATTCTGTATGGGGCCTTCGATATTGGAGCAGTTTCTGGTGCTAAGTCGATCACGAACTTGATTTCTCTGTCAGGCCAAAGTCCTGGAAAATCTTCCAAAAACACGTCCACAAAGTCCCTAACCACTGGTATCTCTTCCAGTTTCACACCCTTCTTCTTTTGAGTATCAACTATGTAAGCTAGGTACCTTACACAACCCTGACTCAATAACTTCTTGGCCTGCATAATCGTCAGACACCTCACTTGTCTAGGTGATTTGCTACCATAGAAAATTACCTTTGACGGAGTCATAAGGTTTACACATTTCTTTTGATAATCAATTATTGCTCCATTATTGAATAGCCAATCCATTCTCAATATAACATCAAACTCTCCAAGTTATATCGGGATTAGATCTACTGCCATAATATTTCCCTTAATACTCACCCTACAATTCTTGTATACGAACCTAACAAGAATTACCTCCCTATTCGCAATTTCTATGTGTAAAGGGAAATTCAACTCTTCACCAGGTAATTATAACTTCTTAGCAAATTTATCAGATATAAACGAGCAAGTAACACCCGAATCAAATAATACATATGCATTTATTTGTTTCTGTACCATGTATTTATTGACTCAGAATGGATGATGTATACCTATTTTGGGGACGTCACATGATGTGTCCCTCCCCTCCGCATCTGTAGCATACGATCGATGGTCGTTCTCCTTCTTTTAAAACAGGTGTTGGTGCTACTGTCTTTCCATCATTGTTAAACCTTCTCTTTTTGAAATTTTCACTTGACTCATTTCTTCTATTATCTTGGCCAGGATTACCACCGAAGTGGTTACCATTTCTCGCATGATGATTTCCTCCACGTTTGTTATCACCGCTTCGATGACTGCTACCACTAGTATTATCGTTTTGCCGGCTGCTATCTTTTGGTTGGATTGACTCATTATCGCGCTCCAATAACTGAGCCATATTCACAACATCTGAATACAAGCAAAGTTTGTGAGAAATGAGATATTAAAGTATTTTTGATTTCAAACCTCGCAGAAACATTCGCGTCATTCGCTCCTCATTATCAACCAAATGGGATGCAAACTATTCTCAAATATTGCCATAAAACAAGGCTTAATTAAAGAAATTGACATTCCACATATTATTCCAATATTTCGACCGGCCAATTAAACACAAATAAGCTTAGGTAGGACACACTAGTGAAGGATTTACTCGTACTCCCTTCCTAGTTCTAACCCCAGATCCCCATCAGATATCATATCCCTAAGCTCTAATACCAACTGTGATGCCCCAAAAATAGGTTCACACAACCCATTCTAAGTCGCCAAATACATGGTACAGAAAACAACTACAACTTCATTATTACAATTGTCGTGCAAATTACGACAACACATAAGCTGTGAGTTTAAATACAAATATTTTGAACTGCTAAAATAACTGACTTGAAACATCACTCCACACCCTGACTAGTTCCCGCTATATTCTCGCCTCCAAAGAAGAAAAATGGAACAAAAAGGAAAAGGGTGAGCTCAACTAGCCTAGTAAAAAATATTATAACTAAGATAATGTAGAACAAATTATCGTTAGCCTTCAATACATCATATAATGGACAACCAGTTTTTTATCAATATTCGCAGCGGAAATAACAATTCATTAGAAGAGTTAAGTAGAGAATGAAGTCTACTAACTTCTATGATTTAAAAGTCCATCATTAATATTTTATCCCCGTAACATCAATCAATATACATCTTGAACCAAATATTCATCTTTGCACTACAACCAAAGATATTTATTTGTATCACCAGTTGGTCATGTTCATCTCAACATCTAACCATCTTTGCACTACGGGCCAAAGATATTCATCAATTAATCATTTATCTTTGCACTACAGGCCAAAGATATTCAGTTATATCATCATTTAGGACTGAGGATGATAAAAAATATCTTACAAAAAATGAATCAAGTGAGATAAAAGGACAAAGATTAGGGATTAGTACTTCGGTTTATCCAAGTTCAAAAATACTCCATAATAATCAATTGTAGAGAAAATTCAAGAATGAAGATCAAAACAAGGATACAATCAAAGATAGTAACCATAATAGACAACTTGGTCAAAGAAAAGAAAATTCATTTTTTCTGTGAATAGTGTTGTATACGTGAATAGTGTCGTATATGTAAATAGTGTCATATACGTGAATAGTAATCCCGACACAAAAGGTAACAATTTCATAAGAAAAATCATACTTCGTGAATAGTACCGTATTAGTGAATAGTGTCATATACGTGAATAGTGTCGTACACGTGAATAGTAACCTCGACATAAAAAGGTAAAAATTTTATAATAAAATTTATACCAATATTTCGGCATAATGATATTAAACGAAATAACATCATTTACAAAAAAAATAGCATCCCTTACCTCAAAAGAACAGTACTTCTGACTGAAATATCAGATATAATGTTGAAGGAAACTTGTACTGAATAGCAACTCTCCAAGTATCTAAGTACTCGCAAAATACACTCGATATTATAGAGAGAGAAAACTTCTAATTCTGGTGCGATTTTTAATTCTAACCTAAGCACCCTATTTATAGGAAAATGCCAGAATGCCAAAGTAAACTAAAATTTAATAAAATAATAATTTAATAAAAAAATTCATGCACACTTCTTGACCAAACTCAGCACACCACAAGTGGGGCCCACCAAATTTAAAAAATTTATAATATGAATTTTATGTCCATTCCATAGGAAATTTAATTCTCTACAACTTTGTAAAAAAAAGTTTTTCCAAATTCCAAACAGAAAATGACTGAAATCAACATACGGATCATTTTTAATACCTCAATTCTGACAAAATACTGATAAAATACCTCAGTATTAATTCCTTCATTTATATCCACATAAAATAAATATTTCCTTATCGTATAAATCAATAATTAATTATTCACAAATAATATTACAGAATCACAATAATGACAGCCAGGTCGTTCCTAGAAAAGAGGGGGCTTTTCGATAATGCTTTCTCCTTACTGGCGCGCAATTAGGTGACCAAACCCCTTTCCTAGACAGAACTTCCTTAGACATTGCCAATAATGCTATCTAATAATATTATTCAAATAATATGAATTATTGATCTGATAATGGAAAATACTGTGCAGTAACAATTATTGAAACAACAATAATATAAAATATCAATGTAGCAATTATTGAATCAATAAAATAAAATATTGAACAGTAATTACTATAATAATTATTGAGTAGTGTCTTCTTACGTAAGAATCAATAATCTAAAAATATTGTGCAATACAGTGTGCTACTGTGCAACCACGCGTATTACTGTAGTTTAACCACCGGGCATTCCAACAGTGTTAACGGTAACAACTACGCCATTATTTAAAAAAACCTTATACTTGTCGTTTTCTTCATCCTATAGTTTGCTGTTATGGGGCCCACAAATGGTTGAACCATCGTACGAATATTTTCCGACAACAAGAATATTCCACGACCAAACGAATATTCCCCGACAACAATGAATATTTTATAAACACTTTCTTATTTTGCAAAATTAACACATTTCACCCATAACCAAAGCATTATATCAAATTAACACCTTTTTATTCAAAATAATAATTAGAGGAAATTTAATTTTATTTATAAAAAGTTGGGGTCTTACATAACCACATACAAACTCGTGTTATCATAAGATATTGTTGTGCACATCCACTTGTTGACTATATCTATGAGCATTATCTATATAATCTTGGAGTATGGTTAGAATATAATCCTTTGTTTGAGACAACGGAGATAATTATATGGCAAGAAGATATACACCATTAGAATGAACAAGATAGTAATCTTCTCGTTCTTCTTTGGGATCTATTGGGTCAACTAAGGTTATTTCTCAAGTCCTATGATATCTATTATAACTTAGCTGCATGGCCTCCCATGTATCAAGGATTCCTTAATCTTTTTCCAAAGAATTTAATTTCTAAAATAGTTATCGACTGTACCTTTATATAGAGTATCATTAAATTAGAGTGTGAGTAATGTTATTTGTATCGAAACTCACATCTTACGTGTTGTCGTATTTTGCACGACAACTTAATAGTTGTATAAATGAAGTTAATATTTAGATTCTACACCGTATATCTGGCAACCCGGAATGGGTTGTGTGAACCTATTTTGGGGGCGCAAGTTCTCTAACATTTGCTACTTTATTATTCAGCAAGGTTTACTTTTCCCTGTCATGTTATACTTATGCAAGTTCTCTATCTCTAAGCTCTTATTAAGAAGTTAAGTTGTTATTGTTATGCAAGTTTTCAAACCCTACTTTTACGATTATGCAAGTCTTGAAGTTATTATTCAATTGAGCAAGTTCTCTAACTTTAATCTTTCATTATGCAAGTTCTTGTTCCTAACTTGTTATTATTATGCATATTCTTTAACTCTGAATTATTGTTGAGTAAGTTTCTAAACTAAGCTTTTCATTGAGCTAGTAAATTAATCTTTACTCCTTCATTTCAAACGAGATTGCTTTGGTTATTCAAAGTATGTACTATTGTTGAAAGCTTGTTCTTTTTGAAAAACATTTGTTCAGCTAGAATTAACTGTTGTTCAATCTCTGATCACCAATGTCATTGCATTATCTTACATTGTTGTACCGAACTCTTAGTTGACTAGAGATTCTTTATTGATTCAACTAATCCTTAGTTGATGAGTGTTCTAAACTCTAAATTACCCTTAAAGTCAGTCCAAACCAAACTTCCTTTGGTTTTCTTATGAATATGTACAGTTTTAATAGTGTATAGTCGATGACTAATACTTGTTCAGCTGATAAACCATTGATATCCTATCTCTTATTGATACATTGGCATAATTCGATTGTAACCAAACTTTTGAATAGTTGTTCATCCCTACTTGATTCAACCAGTACTTGGTTGATGAGCGCTCTAAAGATCTAGAATTCCTTTGAAGTTAATTCTAAACCAAACTTCCTTTGGTACGGAACCTGATGATCTAAGCTGAGATGAACAACCCTATATCAGGGGATTATTTTAGAACTACGCAATAGCATTAAAATATTTGTGCAATACATAGTACAAAGGGCTGATCACCTGGAGTACAAGATGATGGTCCACATAGTCGTTTAGACTGTTAAAGGTTACAGTAGAACACCTGTTAACCTACGACATAGAAGATGATTATGGTCTTTTAGACTGTTAACGGTTAAAGTAGCAATACTTGACAACCTATAGCATAGTTTGTGGTCTTGTGACCCTCAGTGTATTCCTTTGATATTAATATCCGTTATTTGATTTTTAAAGTTCGTTATTCCTTGAACTCACAGTATTCAAACTAGAACTTATTGTTTCCGGTATCTTACCATAGAAAGTTCAGTTAATTGTCATTCATAGAATGTTATTGTATAATATCCTTCTTGTGGGCAATTGTTTGCTCACTCTTGTACAAAACAATGCAGATGAAGTTAAGAAGTTTGAAGAGCTTTCTACAAACAAGGGCAAGGGCAAAGTACTTGATTAGACGACATTTAATTTACCTTTTAATTATGAAGCTTGTGTAATAGACTTGATTATGATTATGTTTTAATATTCCGCTGGTGATTGTAATAATAAAAGTTAGATAACCTGGGATTTATCTTAAGATTATGTAACCCTATAATGGGAGATTTAATGTTTAAACTTTTGAGTTTAATTATATCATTTGTTTATGGGTAGTTAGTTAGTTATGATTTAATTGGACAGTGAACACCAAATCTATGGGATTGAAGTATCCGGATTTGGTTGTGTCTTTGGTATCAGAGCTTTAGGTTATGAACCTTAGGTAGGGAAACCTTAGGCTATAACCTTCTAGGAGATTGAAAATATAGAGGTGATAAACTCTCATCGAGTTCTAAGGAATGAATTAAGGAAATTCATTGACGATAAAATGATAAAAGACTTTGTGTTTATATGATAACAAACCTGTGTGCTCGCGTGTATTATGCGTAATGAGTGGTATGAGTAGTAAATAAAAATTAAAAACTTTGTTGTAGGGATGAGTGATGTAGGAGGGAGTAGGAGCCCTGTGACATTCATACAGTCTGGGAATAGATAGTATCGGGGAAGCTATGCCATTATGTCAGTTGTAGGACTTGGGCATGAGATTAAGTTTGATCATGGGGATGAATTTGAGGAGGTAAAGATAAAAGATGAGTAAGAGGAGGAGGATCCTGAGTAGTAATTCCTTAATTTTATAGGAGCTGAAGTGATTGATGAAATGTATGATCATAACAAAGAGTTATAAGTTAAGGTCGAGAAGTTAAAAGGTCAAGCTATAGAGCACCTAGCCACGCTAGCGCAAGAGAACGTTATGATTAAAGACCTTACCGCACGACTGGGAGGTGTAGAGCAGGTATTATCTCAGTTAGAGTATTAAAGAGGATAGGTATTAACGAGATTGCACAGGAACGACTTGGGAAATGAGTCAGCAAAGCGGGCGAGAGCTAAAGACGCGTGGGTGAAGGCTTCTAAACATATAGATCGTGTTAAAGACAAGTCAAAGAGTGCCAAGTGAATGATGAAACTTAGAATTTAGTCTTCCACTTTCCTATGTAGGTTGAGGTTTATCTTTGGTATACAATAGATCGCAGGACGATGATTCATATCATGGAGCAAGAGCGCAATGAAGCTGTACAATGTGGAATGTTCTTGTAGATTGCGGAAAAAAAAACATTAAGATGATATATAAATCATGATGAAAATTAATAAGATGTAAATCCTGACTTTTGAAATAAATAGTGGGATATGATGAAGTAATCCTGGAATTTTATTATTACAGGATAAATGATATAAGTAGCAGTGAGGCTATTTTATTATGTGGTAAAGCAATAAATGAATAAAGTAGTATTATTTAGCAATAAATGAATAAGCTTGAAAATTTTATGCGTGAATGAACGATGATATAATAGTGCAAGTTTTAAACAGTAAGATGTCGCCTAGAAGAAGACAGCAGCGTCAACAGACCCCTGAGGAATATGCATACAATAATGATGATGACGCAAATTCAGTGTCGTAGTTGGTGAATTTGTTGGTGGGAGCACTGGCAAATCAACTGAATTCTTGGTTGTATAGTCAAATCTCGATGTTTCAACTGAATTCATACATAACAGGGATGGAAAGGACAATTGTCGTAGACGGAGAAGGTAATACGCTGACATACAATCAAGAGCAGAGGGAAAAGAAAGGTGAAAATGGAGATAAGGCAGGAGGTAGCCGTAGGGGTAATGTTCAGAAAAGAAAGTGGAACGAAAATGTCACCGTTGGAAATCAGCAAGGGAATGAGAAGAAGAAAGTGGAGGCATGTAGCAACTGTGGAAAGAGACATGTGGGTGTTTGTTTGAAAGGAAAGAGAGTATGCTTTAATTGTGGCTTGAAGGGCCACATTGCACCAAAATGTCGAAGTCCGAGGAAGGGAGCCTACTTCACGTGTGGATCGAAGGAGCACTTGGCTCGAGGTTGCCCAAAGAAAGTGGCTAGAAAAGTAAGCGGAAGCAAGGGAGAAATCAGTAGTGGCAAGCTGGCTATTATACAGGCGGAGTCGCCAAATCGACCAACCGAACCTACATTCGATGTGACGGTGCAGGACGCAATGTAACGTGTGACCCCCCCAAAACAGGTATACATCACCCGTCTTGGGTCACCAGATACATGGTACAAAATTCAAATACAACTTAATAATACAACTGTCGTGTAAAATATGACAAAAACATAAACTGAGAGTTTTAATACGAATATTGTCTTCTAGACAGTATTCAAACTCAAATGGAGTCCTCATTACATTTATTGTCACACTATTTCACAGAATAGTGAGGACTACTAAAGCCATTTATCCTGGACCATCACTCCATTCCCCGACTCGCCCCAGCTATATTCTCATTTCCTGAAGACAACAATGAAAGAAAGGGTGAGCTCAACTAGCCCAGTAAGAAATATTATGACTAAGATAATGCAGAATAAGTTATCCTTAGCCTTCAACAGTATAACAACTGATAGAATATAACAGACAACAAGTTTTAGATCAACAACTGTAGCGGAATAAGCAATCTATTAGAAGAGTCAAGTAGGGCATAAAATCTACTATCTTCTATGATTTAAAAAGTTTTTCATCAACTTTATCGCAGAGACTCAGCTTAATAAATAAAATCAAATCATCCCTGCACCACGGCCAAGGATATTCATGTAATCATCAATGGTCATGATTATACCGAATAATTCCTGGTCATAATCATACCAACAACTGTCCATCAATGAACTACAAGCCAATGAGGACTTTTACCACATCATTCGTTATATTATGGTCATGATTATACCGAATAATCCCTGGTCATAATCATACCAAGTCCATCTATGCACGTAAGCCAAAGATGACTTTCATCACAATATAAGCATGACGATGATGACGATGACATAATAATTCAATAAAACATGTTCAAGGATAAATTTTAAAGATTTATAATTTAATTTATCCAGAATTTAATAACGTTCAAATTGTCAACATGATACTGCTTTGTAGAGTAAAATTCAAGAATAATATTCATGTACCAAAAATAATTTAGACAGAAAAGAAATATATTTTTTAGGTGAATAGTACTTCGAGAATAGTACCCCGTGAATAGTTCCCCGATACGAAAAGTGTCCCGAATACCCGAGTGAATGATACTAGAGTGAATAGTAATTGGGTGAATAGTAACCCGTGAATATTAATTTGTGAATAGTACTCCAGCACGAAAAGTGCCCCGAATACTCGAGTGAATAATACTAGAGTGAATAGTAATCGGGTGAATAGTAATCCGTGAATAGTAACTCGTAAAAAAAATACCAAAGAAAATGATATTCCATGACGAGTACAAAAAAATGATATCTCATACGAGTATAATAGAATATACGAAACTGCAAATGGATTTTTATCCGTCATGCGGTAATCCACGTAGACAGATCATTTCACAATTTAATAATGAATGAATACGAAGGATCATTCACCATGCATGCGGTAATCCATATAGACAAGTTATTCCAACAGAATAATAAAGAATGGAATAACAGAAGAATTCACCAGGCATGCGATAGACTGCACAGACAGGTTATTCCAACAGAATAATAAATAATGGAACCAGGTCATGCGTAATACGGACAGACAAGATATTCCAACAGAATAATAAAGAATGGAATAACAGAATAATTTCACCATGTATGCGGTACTTCGCATAGACAGGTTATTTCAACATAATAATAAAGAATGGAATAACAGAAGAATTTCACCATATATGCGGTACTTCGCATAGACATGTTATTCCAACATAATACTAAAGAATGGAATAACAGAAGCTCTCTTCATGAATACGAAAGAATAATACCCCTTACCTTAGAAGAAACCGGATACTGGAATAGTGAGGTAGCAAACTTCTCTTCTTCTTTCTCTCTATAATTTCTCTCTATAATAATTACTATTGTGAGACTTAGTGAATTGGTGAGAAATGAAGAAAGATTGAGCTTCTATTTATAGGAAAATACAGTTTCAATAATTGCACATTTTGGAGCTCGAAATATTACAGTATAATACCTTCCTCTTTTTCTTCATTTTTAATTTAGTCCTGCAAGTATTATCAAACTTGCACCACCTTTTCTAATAGTAAATCATGTAAATTAATAATTCATTCATGTGACTCAATAGTATAATCATGTGAAAAAACTAATTACAGTATAGTACCTTCAACTATACCTCTATTTCTAATTTAGTCATGTAAGTATTATCAATCTTGCACCAACTCCCCTAATAGTAAATCATGTGAATCAATAGTATACACATATGAACAAATAGTTATAAGCATGTGAATTAATAACAATTAATTGCTCATTTATCCGGTGAATTATCCGATTGGTCAATATAACCTCCAGACGTTAATTATTACCGAAATAAATGTCGATTTCCACTAACACTAATAATCTCAACACAATGGAACTATCAATTTCATCTTTAATCAACACGAACTTATTCATCATTAATATTATAACTCACAATATTTAACAACCATGTCGTTCCTAAGAAAGAGGGGGCTTTCCGATAAAGATTTCTCCTTATTAGCGCACAATTAGGTGACCAAACCTGTAACGACCCCAAAATAGGTCCATTCCATCCAACCTATTCTGAGTCGCCAAATACATGGTACAGAAAATAACTACAACTTTATTACAACAATTGTCGTGCAAAATACAACAACACATATGCTGTGAGTTTGGATACAAATATATACCAAATGTGACTCATGTCCCAACCGTGGAAAGCACCTCACAATGACAACTTACATAAAGGTATAGTCAAAAACTGTTTTAGAAATTAGAATCTTTGAGAAGTGCTCAAGAATACCTTTGTACATTGGAGGCCATGCATCTAGGTTATGATAGATATCATATGGCCACAGAATTATCCTTGGTTGACCCAATAGACCCCAAAGAAAAACGAGAATATTACTATCATATTCTTCCCAATGGTGAGTCTTCTCTTGACTTATCATTATCTCCACTATCTCTAATTGATAATTATACTTCAAACAAATACCAAGATTATATAGGTAGTGTTGGTATATATACTCAGCAAGTGGATGTGCACAACCCTGTCTTATGATGACACGAGGTTGTATGTCGTTAGACATCTTGTATGATAGTGGCAAAATACCCTTCCAACGTTGGGTACACCTTACCCTATTGGATTCACCAAATAGAACTACTAAATGAACTTTTCTATACTGCTTCGGGAGAATCTCCACAGCTAGAGACCACCGTTCTATTTCCCCGTTACCCTCGCTCGACCCAGCTACACTCTTATTACCTGAAAGGAATTGTGAAGCAAAAGGGTGAGCACAACTAGCTCAGTAAACAATATCATGACTAAAGATAATTAAATTATCAATAGCCTTTATCAATAATAAATCAGAGATTTAGAACATATGGTAAATGATAAAAAATTTCAACCATAGTTGCAGCGAAACGTGCAATCCATTAGAAGAGTTAAATAGACCATAAAATCTATTATCTTCTCCATGTTAAAAATCCATCAACAATATTTTATCCCTGTAACATCAATCAACAGTTCTGGTCCACAATCATATAAAGAACTCATAATCATAATTGTGATTATAAATTCCTCTTCGCATCCAGGACGAAGATAATTTTCATCACATGTCTTTACCTGAAACATCAAAGATCATGGTTATACCAAATCACAGTTCCTGTTCATAATCATAATAATAAATTCATCTTTGCACTACGGGCCAAAAATATTCATCCACAGACCATCTTTGCACTACAGGCCAAAGATATTCATCAACAGGTCATCTTTGCACTACGGGTCAAAGATATTCATCAACAGGTCATCTTTGCACTACGGGCCAAAGATATTAATATCTTAAAGAAATATATAATCATTTCAGAATTTATATAAACAATAATTATAACCATGTTAATCAATTCATCTTTACACTTAAGCTAAAGATATTCAATTATAAATTCAATGGTCATGATCATACCAGTTAACAATTTAACTTTGCACTACTGGCCAAAGAGAACCCATAGTCATGATCATACCAATAATTTACCCATCTTTACACTCAAGCGAAAGAGAATTTCAACATCAAGGTTATAAAAATATTATATATGATAATAAAAACAATATGATCAAAACATGAATTTAATTTCAAGAGCAATATTCATAAATCAACTATAATTTGGTTAGAAAAAGAAACCAATTTTGTCGTGAATAGTAACTCGTGAATAGTAACTCATGAATAGTAATCCCGACATGAAAAAGGTAGAAATTCTACAATAAAATACATACCAATATTTCGGTATAATGATATTGAAAGAATAATATTTCTTAAGCTTATAAACAATTTACCAATAACCAAAACCCTTATCAAAAATCTACCTATACCAGATATATGATTCTCAAGCCATAAAATCATATTTTTCAATTTTCTTCCTTCACATAACATATTTAATTCAATTATTCATAACTAGTCTATTTTCATTAAAAATACCAAATCAATTCCAAAAATATTTCTTTTCTGGAATTTATCAGAATATAGTCCCATATTGAACATATATTTTTCTCAGAATTTTTAAAATTCATTTACTATTTTTTATATGGCCAAAACCATCGAATATTTAGACATTTATCATAAATTGTACTTTTATCCAAAAATTTCGAAATTCACAGAGTATACTGATATTATATAGATATACTTCCAATAAAAATTTCATCAATTTTGGAGTTAACCACAAGGAGTTATAAGCGGTTATTTTTAAAATAGTCTTTCCCCGTAAAATTCATAACTTTAATTTATACATCCAAAAATCACCATTTTTGGACACAATCAATAAAACTCATCAAAATATCATTTTAAATTTTTTCAGAATTTTCTGAAGGTCAGAAGAATTACGAACTGAAAAACATAATAACCCTTAAAATCCCTTACTATCCCTTACCTCAAAAGAGCAGTACTTCTGATCGGTATAAGGCTGAAGGAAACTTGCACTGATGAATAGAAACTCTCAAAGTATTTAAATACTCACAAAATATGCTTCATAATATAGAGAGAGAAAGAGAGAAAGCTTATGTTTCTGGTGTGATTTTCAATTCTAACTTAGTCCTCTATTTATAGGAAAATGTTAGCACGCCGAAGCAGACTTTACCTGCAACCTGATGGCTTTACCTGCTACTATTCCCACCCACCATATTTGAATAAAAATCTCAGCACATTTCTTTACCAACCAAGAGTGGGGCCCACCAATTCTACAATTTTCTACCAAAATGATTAACTTTGAAAATTCAACAATTTCTGAACCAGTCATCTCGTAAAATTCATAACAAATCATACGTTCATTTTTAAAGGTTCAAAATTTGTGGACATATACTCAACTTATATATGTACAACATATCCAAAAATTACCACGATCCAACGGTCGGATTAAAAATTATAACCCCCGCAATATATCTCAAAAATCCTGATTGATTTTTAATACCTCCATTCCGATAAAAATACTGATAAAACACCTCAGCATTAACTCCTTCATTTTTAACCACAATAAATATATCCAACATAAAATAAATATTTTCTTATCATATAAATCAATAATTAATTATTCATAAATAATATTACAGAATCACTGTACTGGCAACTGGGCCGTTCCCAGGAAAGAGGGGGCTTTCTAATAAGGATTTCTCCTTACTAGCGCGCAATTAGATGACCAAACCTCTCCTTAGACAAAACTTTCTAGACAGTGTCAATAATGCTATCGAATAATATTATTTAAATAATATGAATTATTGATCTGATAATGGAGATGATGTACAGCAACAATTATTGAAATAATAATAATATAAAATATCAACGCAGCAATTATTGAATCAATAAAATAAAATATTGAACAGTAACTACTGTAATAATTATTGAGTAGTGTCTTCCTCCGTAAGAATCAATAATTCAAAAATACTGTGCAATCCGTGTGCTACTGTGTAACAACGCGTATTACTGTATTTTAATCACTGGGTATTCTAACAGTGTTAACGGTAACAACTACGCCGTTAATTATAAAAACTCAATTTTTTTCGTTATCTTCATCCGACAGTTATTCGTAATGGGCCCACAAATGGCTGCGCCGTCGTACGAATATTCCTCGACAAAAAGAATATTCCACGACCAAACGAATATTCCCCGACAACAATGAATATTTTATAACCACTTGTGTATTTTGAAAAAAAATTCATATATCACCCTTAACTTTAACATTTATCAATTTAACCATTTACTGAATAGTAATTATTGAATACTTTTATTTCATAAAATTCGGGGTCTTACAATCTCCCCTCCTTATGAAATTTCGTCCCCGAAATTTACGTACCTGGTATTTCAAAGAGTTGAGAATACTTTCTTTTAGATTCCATCTTTCCTGTCATCATAATTTCTCCATTACTCATCTCCTGTATTTCAAATATCATTCTAGAATACAACTTCAAAACAAGGGTTAATTTAACAAATTAACATATCACATAATATCCCGATATTATGACTGACCAACAAATAAGCTTAGGTAGGACACACTAGCGAAGGATTTACTCATCTCTCCCCTCCTAGTTATATTTCCATATCTCCGCCAGAGACCATATCCCTAATCTCTGATTCCAACTGTAACGACTCCAAAATAGGTCCATTCCATCCAACCTATTCTGAGTCGCCAAATATATGGTACAAAAAACAACTACAACTTTATTACAACAATTGTCGTGCAAAATATAACAACACATATGTTGTGAGTTTGGATACAAATATATACCAAATGTGACTCATGTCCCAACCGTGGAAAGCACCTCACAATGACAACTTACATAAAGGTATAGTCAAAAACTGTTTTAGAAATTAGAATATTTGGGAAGTGCTCAAGAAAACCTTTGTACATTGGAGGCCATGCATCTAGGTTATGATAGATATCATATGGCCACAGAATTATCCTTGGTTGACCCAATAGACCCCAAAGAAAAACGAGAATATTACTATCATATTCTTCCCAATGGTGAGTCTTCTCTTGACTTATCATTATCTCCACTATCTCTAATTGATAATTATACTTCAAACAAATACCAAGATTATATAGGTAGTGTTGGTATATATACTCAGCAAGTGGATGTGCACAACCCTGTCTTATGATGACACGAGGTTGTATGTCGTTAGACATCTTGTATGATAGTGGCAAAATACCCTTCCAACGTTGGGTACACCTTACCCTATTGGATTCACCAAATAGAACTACTAAATGAACTTTTCTATACTGCTTCGGGAGAATCTCCACAGCTAGAGACCACCGTTCTATTTCCCCGTTACCCTCGCTCGACCTAGCTACACTCTTATTACCTGAAAGGAATTGTGAAGCAAAAGGGTGAGCACAACTAGCTCAGTAAACAATATCATGACTAAAGATAATTAAATTATCAATAGCCTTTATCAATAATAAATCAGAGATTTAGAACATATGGTAAATGATAAAAAATTTCAACCATAGTTGCAGCGAAACGTGCAATCCATTAGAAGAGTTAAATAGACCATAAAATCTATTATCTTCTCCATGTTAAAAATCCATCAACAATATTTTATCCCTGTAACATCAATCAACAGTTCTGGTCCACAATCATATAAAGAACTCATAATCATAATTGTGATTCTAAATTCCTCTTCGCATCCAGGACGAAGATAATTTTCATCACATGTCTTTACCTGAAACATCAAAGATCATGGTTATACCAAATCACAGTTCCTGTTCATAATCATAATAATAAATTCATCTTTGCACTACGGGCCAAAATATTCATCCACAGACCATCTTTGCACTACAGGCCAAAGATATTCATCAACAGGTCATCTTTGCACTACGGGTCAAAGATATTCATCAACAGGTCATCTTTGCACTACGGGCCAAAGATATTAATATCTTAAAGAAATATATAATCATTTCAGAATTTATATAAACAATAATTATAACCATGTTAATCAATTCATCTTTACACTTAAGCTAAAGATATTCAATTATAAATTCAATGGTCATGATCATACCAGTTAACAATTTAACTTTGCACTACTGGCCAAAGAGAACCCATAGTCATGATCATACCAATAATTTACTCATCTTTACACTCAAGCGAAAGAGAATTTCAACATCAAGGTTATAAAAATATTATATATGATAATAAAAACAATATGATCAAAACATGAATTTAATTTCAAGAGCAATATTCATAAATCAACTATAATTTGGTTAGAAAAAGAAACCAATTTTATCGTGAATAGTAACTCGTGAATAGTAACTCATGAATAGTAATCCCGACATGAAAAAGGTAGAAATTCTACAATAAAATACATACTAATATTTCGGTATAATGATATTGAAAGAATAATATTTCTTAAGCTTATAAACAATTTACCAATAACCAAAACCCTTATCAAAAATCTACCTATACCAGATATATGATTCTCAAGCCATAAAATCATATTTTTCAATTTTCTTCCTTCACATAACATATTTAATTCAATTATTCATAACTAGTCTATTTTCATTAAAAATACCAAATCAATTCCAAAAATATTTCTTTTCTGGAATTTATCAGAATATAGTCCCATATTGAACATATATTTTTCTCAGAATTTTTAAAATTCATTTACTATTTTTTATATGGCCAAAACCACCGAATATTTAGACATTTATCATAAATTGTAATTTTATCCAAAAATTTCGAAATTCACAGAGTATACTGATATTATATAGATATACTTCCAATAAAAATTTCATCAATTTTGGAGTTAACCACAAGGAGTTATAAGCGGTTATTTTTAAAATAGTCTTTCCCCGTAAAATTCATAACTCTTAATTTATACATCCAAAAATCACCATTTTTGGACACAATCAATAAAACTCATCAAAATATCATTTTAAATTTTTTCAGAATTTTCTGAAGGTCAGAAGAATTACGAACTGAAAAACATAATAACCCTTAAAATCCCTTACTATCCCTTACCTCAAAAGAGCAGTACTTCTGATCGGTATAAGGCTGAAGGAAACTTGCACTGATGAATAGAAACTCTCAAAGTATTTAAATACTCACAAAATATGCTTCATAATATAGAGAGAGAAAGAGAGAAAGCTTATGTTTCTGGTGTGATTTTCAATTCTAACTTAGTCCTCTATTTATAGGAAAATGTTAGCACGCCGAAGCAGACTTTACCTGCAACCTGATGGCTTTACCTGCTACTATTCCCACCCACCATATTTGAATAAAAATCTCAGCACATTTCTTTACCAACCAAGAGTGGGGCCCACCAATTCTACAATTTTCCACCAAAATGATTAACTTCGAAAATTCAACAATTTCTGAACCAGTCATCTCGTAAAATTCATAACAAATCATACGTTCATTTTTAAAGGTTCAAAATTTGTGGACATATACTCAACTTATATATGTACAACATATCCAAAAATTACCACGATCCAACGGTCGGATTAAAAATTATAACCCCCGCAATATATCTCAAAAATCCTGATTGATTTTTAATACCTCCATTCCGATAAAAATACTGATAAAACACCTCAGCATTAACTCCTTCATTTTTAACCACAATAAATATATCCAACATAAAATAAATATTTTCTTATCATATAAATCAATAATTAATTATTCATAAATAATATTACAGAATCACTGTACTGGCAACTGGGCCGTTCCCAGGAAAGAGGGGGCTTTCTAATAAGGATTTCTCCTTACTAGCGCGCAATTAGATGACCAAACCTCTCCTTAGACAGAACTTTCTAGACAGTGTCAATAATGCTATCGAATAATATTATTTAAATAATATGAATTATTGATCTGATAATGGAGATGATGTACAGCAACAATTATTGAAATAATAATAATATAAAATATCAACGCAGCAATTATTGAATCAATAAAATAAAATATTGAACAGTAACTACTGTAATAATTATTGAGTAGTGTCTTCCTCCGTAAGAATCAATAATTCAAAAATACTGTGCAATCCGTGTGCTACTGTGTAACAACGCGTATTACTGTATTTTAATCACTGGGTATTCTAACAGTGTTAACGGTAACAACTACGCCGTTAATTATAAAAACTCAATTTTTTTCGTTATCTTCATCCGACAGTTATTCGTAATGGGCCCACAAATGGCTGCGCCGTCGTACGAATATTCCTCGACAAAAAGAATATTCCACGACCAAACGAATATTCCCCGACAACAATGAATATTTTATAACCACTTGTGTATTTTGAAAAAAAATTCATATATCACCCTTAACTTTAACATTTATCAATTTAACCATTTACTGAATAGTAATTATTGAATACTTTTATTTCATAAAATTCGGGGTCTTACAATCTCCCCTCCTTATGAAATTTCGTCCCCGAAATTTACGTACCTGGTATTTCAAAGAGTTGAGAATACTTTCTTTTAGATTCCATCTTTCCTGTCATCATAATTTCTCCATTACTCATCTCCTGTATTTCAAATATCATTCTAGAATACAACTTCAAAACAAGGGTTAATTTAACAAATTAACATATCACATAATATCCCGATATTATGACTGACCAACAAATAAGCTTAGGTAGGACACACTAGCGAAGGATTTACTCATCTCTCCCCTCCTAGTTATATTTCCATATCTCCGCCAGAGACCATATCCCTAATCTCTGATTCCAACTGTAACGACTCCAAAATAGGTCCATTCCATCCAACCTATTCTGAGTCGCCAAATATATGGTACAAAAAACAACTACAACTTTATTACAACAATTGTCGTGCAAAATATAACAACACATATGTTGTGAGTTTGGATACAAATATATACCAAATGTGACTCATGTCCCAACCGTGGAAAGCACCTCACAATGACAACTTACATAAAGGTATAGTCAAAAACTGTTTTAGAAATTAGAATATTTGGGAAGTGCTCAAGAAAACCTTTGTACATTGGAGGCCATGCATCTAGGTTATGATAGATATCATATGGCCACAGAATTATCCTTGGTTGACCCAATAGACCCCAAAGAAAAACGAGAATATTACTATCATATTCTTCCTAATGGTGAGTCTTCTTTTGACTTATCATTATCTCCACTATCTCTAATTGATAATTATACTTCAAACAAATACCAAGATTATATAGGTAGTGTTGGTATATATACTCAGCAAGTGGATGTGTACAACCTTGTCTTATGATGACACGAGGTTGTATGTCGTTAGACATCTTGTATGATAGTGGCAAAACACCCTTCCAACGTTGGGTACACCTTACCCTATTGGATTCACCAAATAGAACTACTAAATAAACTTTTCTATACTGCTTCGGGAGAATCTCTACAGCTAGAGACCACCGTTCTATTTTCCCGTTGCCCTCGCTCGACCCAGCTACACTCTTATTACCTGAAAGGAATTGTGAAGCAAAAGGGTGAGCACAACTAGCTCAGTAAACAATATCATGACTAAAGATAATTAAATTATCAATAGCCTTCATCAATAATAAATCAGAGATTTAGAACATATGGTAAATGATAAAAAATTTCAACCATAGTTGCAGCGGAACGTGCAATCCATTAGAAGAGTCAAATAGACCATAAAATCTATTATCTTCTCTATGTTAAAAATCCATCAACAATGTTTTATCCCTGTAACATCAATCAACAGTTCTGGTCCACAATCATATAAAGAACTCATAATCATAATTGTGATTCTAAATTCCTCTTCGCATCCAAGACGAAGATAATTTTCATCACATGTCTTTACCTGAAACATCAAAGATCATGGTTATACCAAATCACAGTTCCTGTTCATAATCATAATAATAAATTCATCTTTGCACTACGGGCCAAAAATATTCATCCACAGACCATCTTTGCACTACAGGCCAAAGATATTCATCAACAGGTCATCTTTGCACTACGGGTCAAAGATATTCATCAACAAGTCATCTTTGCACTACGGGCCAAAGATATTAATATCTCAAAGAAATATATAATCATTTCAGAATTTATATAAACAATAATTATAACCATGTTAATCAATTCATCTTTACACTTAAGCTAAAGATATTCAATTATAAATTCAATGGTCATGATCATACCAGTTAACAATTTAACTTTGCACTACTGGCCAAAGAGAACCCATAGTCATGATCATACCAATAATTTACCCATCTTTACACTCAAGCGAAAGAGAATTTCAACATCAAGGTTATAAAAATATTATATATGATAATAAAAATAATATGATCAAAACATGGATTTAATTTCAAGAGCAATATTCATAAATTAACTATAATTTGGTTAGAAAAAGAAACCAATTTTATCGTGAATAGTAACTCGTGAATAGTAACTCATTAATAGTAACCCCGACATGAAAAAGGTAAAAATTTCACAAAAAAATACATACCAATATTTCGGTATAATGATATTGAAAGGATAATATTTCTTAAGCTTATAAATAATTTATTTTAATTGTTTACACTTTACTAAATAATGCATTTAATCATCTTAAAATGTCAAACTCATAATATTTCATCACCAATAACCAAAACCCTCATCAAAAATCTGCCTATACCACATATATGATTCTCAAGCCATAAAATCATATTTTCCAATTTTCTTCCTTCACATAACATATTTAATTCAATTATTCATAACTAGTCTATTTTCATTAAAAATACCAAATCAATTCCAAAAATATTTCTTTTCTGGAATTTATCAGAATATAGTCCCATATTGAACATATATTTTTCTCAGAATTTTTAAAATTCATTTACTATTTTTCATATGGCCAAAACCATCGAATATTTAGACATTTATCATAAATTGTACTTTTATCCAAAAATTCTGAAATTCACAGAGTATACTGATATTATATAGATATACTTTCAATAAAAATTTCATCAATTTTGGAGTTAACCGCAAAGAGTTATAAGCGGTTACTTTTAAAATAGTCTTTCCCCGTAAAATTCATAACTCTTAATCTATACATCCAAAAATCACCATTTTTGGACACAATCAATAAAACTCATCAAAATATCATTTTAAATATTTCCAGAATTTTCTGAAGGTCAGAAGAATTACGAACTGAAAAACATAATAACCCTTAAAATCCCTTACTATCTCTTACCTCAAAAGAGCAGTACTTCTGATCGGTATAAGGCTGAAGGAAACTTGCACTGATGAATAGAAACTCTCAAAGTATATAAATACTCACAAAATATGCTTCATAATATAGAGAGAGAAAGAGAGAAAGCTTATGTTTCTGGTGTGATTTTCAATTCTAACTTAGTCCTCTATTTATAGGAAAATGTTAGCACGCCGAAGCAGACTTAACATGCAACCTGATGGCTTTACCTGCTACTATTCCCACCCACCACATTTGAATAAAAATCTCAGCACATTTCTTTACCAACCAAGAGTGGGGCCCACTAATTCTAGAATTTTCTACCAAAATGATTAACTTCGAAAATTCAACAATTTCTGAACCAGTCATCTCGTAAAATTCATAACAAATCATACGTTTATTTTTAACGGTTCAAAATTTATGGACATATACTCAACTTATATATGTATAACATATCCAAAAATTACCACGATCCAACGGTCGGATTAAAAATTATAACCCCCGCAATATATCTCAAAAACCCTGATTGATTTTTAATACCTCCATTCCGATAAAAATACTGATAAAACACCTCAACATTAACTCCTTCATTTTTAACCACAATAAATATATCCAACATAAAATAAATATTTTCTTATCATATAAATCAATAATTAATTATTCATAAATAATATTACAGAATCACTGTAATGGCAACCAGGCCGTTCCCAGGAAAGAGGGGACTTTCTAATAAGGATTTCTCCTTACTAGCGCACAATTAGATGACCAAACCTCTCCTTAGACAGAACTTTCTAGACATTGCCAATAATGCTATCTAATAATATTATTTAAATAATATGAATTATTGATTTGATAATGGAGATGATGTGCAGCAACAATTATTGAAACAATAATAATATAAAATATCAACGCAGCAATTATTGAATCAATAAAATAAAATTTTGAACAGTAACTACTGTAATAATTATTGAGTTTTGCCTTCCTCCATAAGAATCAATAATTCAAAAATACTGTGCAATCCGTGTGCTACTGTGTAACAACGCGTATTACTGTATTTTAACCACCGGGTATTCCAACAGTGTTAACGGTAACAACTACGCCGTTAATTATAAAAACTCAATTGTTGTCGTTATCTTAATCTGACAGTTATTCGTTATGGGCCCACAAATGGCTGCGCCGTCGTACGAATATTCCCCGACAGAAAGAATATTCCACGACCAAACGAATATTCCCCGACAACAATGAATATTTTATAACCACTTGTGTATTTTGAAAAAAAATTCATATATCACCCTTAACTTTAATATTTATCAATTTAACCATTTACTGAATAGTAATTATTGAATACTTTTATTTCATAAAATTCGGGATCTTACAAAATCTCTCCTTGACAGAACTTCTAGATATTGTCAACATTACAAATAATAATATGAATAACTTTGTTGTCTCAATCATTGATTTAATAATATATAAAATATTATGTAGATGATATTGTGACAATAATTGAATCAATAATATGAGAGATATGATGCAGCAATTACTATAGTAGTAATTGAGTATAACTGAGTGACTTCTTACGTAAGCATCAATAATCAATACAGTGTGCTACTATGCAACCACGCGTATTACTGTACTTTTACTACCGGGTAGTTCAACAGTTTTAACGATAACACTCACCGTTATTTTTATAAAAAGATAATTCTGTCGTTTTCTTACTATGACAATACTTCTATTGCGGGGTCCACCAATGATTGTGCCGTCGTATGGATATTTCCCAACAAAAAGAATATTCCCCGACCAAACGAATATTTTATAACAACTTGCATACTTTGTAAAATTTGTAAATATTACCCACAACTGTAACATTATATCAAATCCACACCATAATATTCAAATAAAATATTTTAAGAAATTTAAATCTTTATTCATAAAATTTAGGGTTTCACAATATCCCCTCCTTATGAAATTTTGCCCTCGAAATTTACGTACGTACCTGGTATACCGAAGAGGTGAGGAAACCTTGACTTTATTTCAAATTCTAACTCTTGAGGTATAACCTTTGAGTGTCGAATATGATCCTTCTTATCCAAGATTTTAATACATATCTCATCATGCGTTAAATCTTCTGTTATCTCGTCTAGTTCTAATTCAATAATGTGGTTCGGATCGTCCACATAATTACGTAACATCGATACTTGAAAAATGTTATGAACACGCGACATACTTGGCGATAAAACGAGTCTATAGGCCACAGTTCCTACTCGATAAAGTATTTCAAATGGGCCAATTAAATCGAGGGTTGAGATTTTCTCTCTCCGTCGATTCTTGTTTCTAGAATAACGCCCTCTTGAGCCTTCTTCTTCACATTCATCAGATTCGGGTGTGTAGCTTGAGCGACTTTAACTTTATCGATTAAAGTCGATTCTACTCGTATATTCGTTATCTTCACGTGGGTCCCTAGAGTCTTTAACTCTATCTTCATCATTTGTAAATTATACGAAATGGGTTTTTGTGTTAACAACATCACACTCGTAAACGCATGCGATCTTCTACTCAACACGTCAGCTACCACGTTCAATTTAACGCTCTAGGGGTAGGCTAGGAAGTCTTCAATAATACGTCAGGAAATTTATTAACAATAGAAATATCATTCAAAACTGTGACTCTCATCCAAGACTTGGATAGCTGATGAGTATGAAATATGTTATATTTTTATTCCTTAATACTTAATCTTTTGTATTTATTTTGTGCCTAAATAAACTCATTATTCTTATATTTTTATTTTAGGTACAATTGAAGGGGTTTCATGATTTTGGAAATAAATTGGAGGAGGTTTACCGGATTCCTAGCAAATCAAGGATTCAACAATTAGTATCATAAATGGATTTGGATTCACGCGGTAATGAGTTTAAGCACATGACAATTGTGGGATTTAATTCCAATTTTAAATCTGAATTTTTGGATTCTAGAAGAATAATTTTTACAATTCTATTGTAATTAGAATTTCTTTTATACTAAGATTTATTTCTAAATTGAATTCTATTTCTTTATGGAAATTAATGTAATTTGTAATTTCTATTAGGATTTGGATTTCTACTTCCCATAGGATTTAGGACTTTATCTAGCACTATAAATAGAGGATGAGAGTCAGGGTTTTATACATTCAATCATCTACTACATTCTCTCATCTACAATATTGGAGGATTGAAGACATGAGATAAGTACTTTTTATTCAGTTCTAAGGGATGTTAAACCTTATTTATAATTAATGGTTAATTGAGTATTCATTATTTATTCCTTCTCACATGAAATTCATTCTTGATAATCTGATTTAATTTCTGAATGCTATTTGGCTTAACTGATTTGATTTCTACAGGATTGAGTTGGTTAACGAATATCATATACTAGATCAAGGAATAATATTATGTGTAATTGATATTGTTTCTAATCATAAGTAGTAATTAGTAATACCTGATTGTGGACAAGCTTTTGAGTATTTCTATGATTATCAGAAGACAAGTTAAATAATCCGAGCTTATGTGTTTGTTGCTTGGAATAGTCTAATTCCCTAGTTCTTAATGCTGCTATTATATTAAATCTAGAGAGCTTGTTCTAGGTTATATAATTGTTAGAATCTTGTGAAGAGCTTGTTTCATTGAGTGACAATCTAAGGGGAGTTTCGGGTAGCAGAGCTTGTTGTTACCTAGGGCTATTAGTTTCATTGAAGGGTAAATAATGTTACACTTGATTAATCTATTATTGTAAAAAGGTGATACTGAACAAAAGAACTGAAGATTTTTATTCATTGTTTATTCTTATTACTTTATTCTTGTTAATTTAGTTAATTAATTAAAAATCTCCTTTTCATTAGAAATTATAGGATAAATATAAAATAAATCACTCTCTGTGGGATCGATCCTTGCTTACTACTGTGCTAATTGTTTAAATTTGTAAAATGAAAGTGAGGTTAATTTAGGAGTGTAAACGACCGCTCCCAATAGCACATGTAATGAAGGTTTCTCCTAACGAAGTTTCAACCGATAAGTTAAAGTCTAATCTCTCCGGAGTCAAATTTAAACGTTAAGCGCAAGCAAGAGAGATAAAAGAATGGGTAGAACCGGTATCTAATAAGGTATAGACTTCGCAAGAATTTATAATTAACTAACCCGTGCTAACTTCGTTCGGGTCACTCGCTTTTTAAGAAGTCACAAAAAACGCTCTTCCAGAAACCACCGACTTTGTTTTGTCCGTATCCGCCTTTAGTGCCACCGTCTCAGCTGGACTTGACTTTGGTGCACGATAAAATCGGGCTAGGTGACCTTCTTTTCCATAATTATAACATGCTTTGGACTGCATCGTGCAGCTTGGACTGATATGTCCCTCCCCTCTGCATTTGAAGCATACAATTGGTGGTCGTTCTCCTTCCTTTAAAGCGGGTGTTGGTGCTGCTGTCTTTCTATCATTGTTGAACATTTTCTTCTTGAAATTTTCACTCCTATTATCTTGGCCATGATTACCACCGAAGTGGTTACCATTCTTGGCATGATAATTTCCACTACGATGGTTATCATTGTTCCGATGGCCGTTGCCACCGGTATGATTATTATCGTGTTGTTGCTCGTTACCTTTTGGTTGTGCTGACTCATTATCGCACTCCAATAACTGAGCCCTATTCACAACATCTGAATATAAACAAAGTTTGTGATAAATGAGGTATTGACGTATATCGGGTTTCAAACCTCTTAGAAACATTCGCGTTATTCGCTCTTCATTATCGACCAAATGGGATGCAAACCGGGATAACTCCGCAAATTTAGCCTCGTATTGCGACACAGTCATATTATTTTTCTCCAACTTAAAGAATTCCACCTCCTTCATGTGACGAATACTTTCGGGAAAGTACTTGTCGTTGAACAACTCTTGGAACTTCTCCCAAGACATCTTGAGTGCGTCAGGCTGGGTACGCTTCCCACCAATAATCTGCCTCTTCACGCAACATAAAGGTGGCGAAGGGAACCTTTTGCTCCTCGGAGCATCCCAAGACATCTAATATCTTGGTGATCTACTTTAACCACGTCTCCACCTTAAGTGGTTCTAACTTTCCCAAAAACTACGGCGGTCCCAGCTCCTTGAACTGCTTAGCGGTGACCACCCGAGAGTTACCAGTGTTTCCACCTGTATTTTGAACAGGAATCTCTCTCACCTGATGTTGCATGAATTGCATAAAACCTTTGAACATCCCATCGTTCACCATATGATCGGTGTTGTTGTTTACCTGAGAATTATTATCTTCATGTTGCACATTATCTTGGGTATTGATCGTTGGTAAATCAACAGTCTCATGTGCTTCATTGTTTATCTCAACATTTTCAGATGCCATTATCAAACACTGCCACAAAACAAGAGTTAATTGACATATCACATATTATCCCTATACTCTGACCAACCAATTAACTACCAAATAAACTTAGGTAGGTCATACTAGCGAAGGAATTCCCCATCTCTCCCCTCTTAGTTCTTGTCTCACATCTCAGTCAGGGATCATATCCCTAAGCTTTGATACCAACTGTGGCACCCCCAAAATAGGTATACATAACCCATCTTAGGTCGCCAGATACATGGTACAAAATTGAAATACAGCTTAATAATACAACTGTCGTGTAAAATACGACAAAACATAAACGGAGAGTTTTAATACGAATATTGTCTTCTAGACAGTATTCAAACTCAAATGGAGTTCTCATTATATTTATTGTCACACTATTTCACAGAATAGTGAGGACTACTAAAGCCATTTATCCTTGACCATCACTCCATTCCCCGACTCGTCCCAGCTATATTCTCATTTCCTGAAGAGATCAATGAAAGAAAGGGTGAGCTCAACTAGCCCAGTAAGAAATATTATGACTAAGATAATGCAGAATAAATTATCCTTAGCCTTCAACAGTATAACAACTGATAGAATATAATAGACAACAAGTTTTAAATCAACAACTGCAGCGGAATAAGCAATCCATTAGAAGAGTCAAGTAGAGCATAAAATCTACTATCTTCTATGATTTAAAATGTTTTTCATCAACTTTATCGCTGAGACTCAGCTTAATAAATAAAATCGAATCATCCCTGCACTACGGCCAAGGATATTCATGTAATCATCAATGGTCATGATTATACCAAATAATCCCTAGTCATAATCATACTAACAACTGTCCATCAATGAACTACAGGCCAATGAGGATTTTTACCACATCATTCGTTACATTATGGTCATGATTATACCGAATAATCTCTGGTCATAATCATACCAAGTCCATCTATGCACGTAAGCCAAAGATGACTTTCATCACAATATAAGTATGAGGATGATGACAATGACATAATAATTCAATAAAACAAGTTCAAGGATAAATTTTAAAGATTTACTCCCTCCGTCCCATAGTTATAGGCTGATTTTCCATTTTGGGATGTCCCAATATATAGGCTACTTACTATTTATAAAATTTAGTTGGTACATTGTTTTACTTTTATGCCCTTATAATAAATATTCAACCATTACTTTTTTTTGAAGAAACAATATTCAAAGTCATTGTTTTTATCACCACATTTAATGTTGTTGTATTCTCAATAAAAAAAATTCAAATTTTTAGGCTTTACTAGTTCTATGGTTAAGGACTTTAATAGTCAGTACACGTTAATCAATTAAATTGAGAGTTCCAGTGTGATAAGTAATGAATAATTACCTTATTCATTAATTCCATATTAAGGGGTATATCTGGAAATTTTTTTAAAAAAATTGTCACTTAAATGATTTTCTTAAACTATATGCCAAAAGAAATCAGCCTATAACTATGGGACGGAGGGAGTATAATTTAATTTATCCAGAATTTAATAACGTTCAAATTGTCAACATGATACTGCTTTGTAGAGTAAAATTCAAGAATAGTATTCATGTACCAAAAATAATTTAGACAGAAAAGAAATATATTTTTTGAGTAAATAGTATCCCGTGAATAGTACTTCGAGAATAGTACCCCGTGAATAGTACCCTGACACGAAAAGTGTCCCGAATACCCGAGTGAATGATACTAGAGTGAATAGTAATTGGATGAATAGTAATACATGAATAGTAATTCGTTAATAGTACTCCGGCACGAAAAGTGCCCCGAATACTTGAGTGAATAATACTAGAGTGAATACTAACCGGGTGAATAGTAACCTGTGAATAGTTACTCGTAAAAAAAATACCAAAGAAATGATATTCCATAACGAGTACAAAAGAAATGATATCTCATACGAGTATAATAGAATATACGAAACTGCAAATAAATTTTTATCCGTCATACGGTAATCCACGTAGACAGATCATTTTCACAATTTAATAAAGAATGAATACGAAGGATCATTCACCATGCATGCAGTAATCCATATAGACAAGTTATTCCAACAGAATAATAAAGAATGGAATAACAAAAGAATTCACTAGGCATGCGATAGACTGCACAGACAGGTTATTCCAACAGAATAATAAATAATGGAACCAGGTCATGCGTAATACGCACAGACAAGATATTCCAATAGAATAATAAAGAATAGAATAACAAAAGAATTTCACCATGTATGTGGTACTTCACATAGACAGGTTATTTCAACATAATAACAAAGAATGGAATAACAGAAGAATTTCACTATGTATGCGGTACTTCGCATAGACAGGTTATTCCAACATAATAGTAAAGAATAGAATAACAAAAGCTCTCTTCATGAATACGAAAGAATAATACCCCTTACCTTAGAAGAAACTGAATACTGGAATAGTGAGGTAGCGGACTTCTCTTCTTCTTTCTCTCTATAATTTCTCTCTATAATAATTGCTCTTGTGAGACTTAGTGAATTGATGAGAAATGAAGAAAGATTGAGCTTCTATTTATAGGAAAATATGTTTCAATAATTGCACATTTTGGGGCTCAAAATATTATAGTATAATACCTTCCTCTTTTTCTTCATTTATAATTTAGTCTGGCAAGTATTACCAAACTTGCACCACCTCCCCTAATAGTAAATCATGTGAATTAAAAATTCATTCATGTGACTCAATAGTATAATCATGTGAAAAAACTAATTACAGTATAATACCTTTAACTATACCTCCATTTCTAATTTAGTCATGTAAGTATTATTATCAATCTTGCACCAACTCCCCTAATAGTAAATTATGTGAATCAATAGTACATACATATGAATAAATAGTTATAAGCATGTAAATTAATAGCAATTAATTGCTCATTTATCTGGTGAATTACCCGATTGGTGAATATAACCTCCAGACATTAATTATTATCGAAATAAATGTCGATTTCCACTAACACTAATAATCCCAACATAATAGAACTATCAATTTCATCTTTAATCAACACGAACTTATTCATCATTAATATTATAACTCACAATATTTAACAACCAGGTCGTTTCCAGGAAAGAGGGGGCTTTCTGATAAGGATTTTTCCTTATTGGCGCGCAATTAGGTGACCAAACCTCTCCTTGATAGAACTTCTAGACGTTGTCAATATTGCAAATAATAATATGAATAACTTTGTCGTCTCAATTATTGATTTAATAATATATAAAATATTATGCAGATGATACTGTGACAATAATTGAATCAATAATATGAGAGATATGATGCAGCAATTACTGTAGCAATAATTGAGTATAACTGAGTGACTTATTACGTAAGTATCAATAATCAATACCGTGTGTTACTATACAACCACGCGTATTACTGTACTTTTACTACCGGGTAGTTCAACAGTTTTAACGGTAACACTCGCCGTTATTTTTATAAAAAGATAATTCTGTCGTTTTCTTACTACGACAATACTTCCATTGTGGGGTCCACTAATGATTGTGCCGTCGTACGGATATTCCCCGATAAAAAGAATATTCCCCGACCAAATGAATATTTTATAACAACTTGCATACTTTATAAAATTTGTAAATATTACCCACAACTATAATATTATATCAAATTCAAATCATAATATTTAAAAAAAATATTTCAAGAAATTTAAATCTTTATTCATAAAATTTGGGGTCTCACATAAGGTACTATTTTGATCAATGATTTAAATGTTTGCATGTTATTTGGTTTGGGTGTTATTTGTTAATTTATGTCTGATGAATTTGTTTAGAAATTAGATTCGCTTCGGGAAGAGTTAGACTATTCCCTAAATATAAAAATTACGATTAGTGATTCCTGTTAGGTTTATGCATAGAAATTGTCGGGTAGATATTAGGTCATGTGATGTCGGTAGATTTAAGTTTAATTTAACTTGGAAAAATCTGAGATTATCCTAAGATTGGATTGGTTGTTGTACCAGGACAAGAATTGATTGTCAAAGAAAGTGCGTAAATCTTATGACTCTGAGGAAGTCAAAGGTAGTATTTTATTTTTCTAGTTGCAAGTCGCCTGTATGGTAGAGTTATCTATTGATGTTGTAAGTCAATAAGTTGTTAAGAAAATAGTGTGTGAGATATGCGAAGTTCAAGATAGCCACTTCATTAGCTAACTTGACGAGGAAATCGGTAGAATTTATATGGGCAGGAAATTATGCAGCGAATTTTCAAGAATTGAAGAAAAAGTTAAGTATGGCACCTGTGTTGTCTTTACCGGATAATACAGGAAATTTTGTGTTGTATAGCGACGCATCGTACATTGTACTAGGCTGTGTGTTTAGGCAGAACGGCAGGGTCATTTTATACGCATCGCGTCAGTTAAAAATTTTTATGAGAAAGGGTATCCGACTCACGATCCAGAGTTAGAGGTAGTAGTGGTTGCCCTGAGTATTTAGAGGAGTTATTTTTAGGAAGTAGTGTGAGATATAAATAGACCATAAGTGTCTAAAGTATATCCTCTCACAGAGATATTTAAACATGCGTCAGAAGTGATAATTAAAATTGATCAAGGATTATGACTGCAAAATCCTAAACGAATGTGGTTGCCGACGTCTTAAATAAAAGGTAGTAGGTATTTTTGTTAACTGTGCAAGATGGGTTCATAATAGAAATGATTAAGTTGTGGTAGGAGGTAAGTTTTACGAAAAAGTCAGAGGAGAAGCTGTTCAGATGGAAAACCGTACAACTTTGCTGGACAGAGTAAAGGAAGAGTAGCTCCAAGATGAAGGTATCAAATTCAAGATCGATACTGAAGGATGGTTGAAAGTTGAAGGAAGAAACTAGGTTTCGCTAGTATCAGGAATTGAAGATGAAGTTTTGCATAAAATTATATGTTGAATCAACTAGGGAGCACGCAAATATATTACGCCTTCGACAATACTTTTGGTGGCAAGATATGGTGATAGATTTCATGGTATGTCAAAGTTAGCATATTTCCTAACGATCAGTGGGCAAAGTTATATGTCAAAGCAATTGTTTCAAGGCACAGTGTTCCGGTATCAAACGTGTACGACAGAGATCCATGCTTAATATTGAATTTCTTGAAAAGTTTAAAGACTGCATAGGGATGCAGTTGTGAATGAGCGCGTTGTACCATTTTCAAACTGATGGCCAAAATGAAAAGACAAGCCATTTGAAGACATTTACTTTTAGTTTAGTTCGTCTACAATAACATCTATCACGCAAATATGAGTATGTTACCGTAAGAAGTGTTGTACAAAATAGCAAGGTTGGTAGCTGCTCAAGACAAACAGAAGAATTATACTAATCAATACCGACAAAATCGCAAATTTGATGTGAGAAATTTCGTTTTCCTAAAAGTTTCTCCCTGGAATGGGAAAATCCAATTTGGTAAGATAAGGGAAAGCTGAAACTGAGGTTCTTAGTTTTCATGTACTGCAAAGAGAGGGAAAAGATGGTTATGAGGTAGCCTCACCTCTACAGTTAGAGTGCATTCGCAATGTTTTTCATGTTTCGGTGATATGATCGAACAAACCCGATTACAAGCATGTGATCAAGTATGAGCCGTTACAGTTCGATAAGGACTTGTCTTATGAAGAGATTCATATCCAGATAGTTGACAGGAAAGAATAAGTGCTCAAGAATAAGGTGATACCTTTCGTGAAGGTGATATGGACGACCCACAAGGTCAAAGAAGCTACGTGGGAACTCAAAGATAAAATGATAAAGAACTATCCTGAGTTATTTGTTTAATCTGTGTCTTTAATTCTGGGGACAAAATCCTTGTAAGGAGGGAAGAATGTGACGAAAGAATTGTTTGAATTGTGATTTAGGGGACAGAATCCTTGTAAGGAGAGAAGGATGTAACAATCTAGAATTTTATTTGTAATTTCAAATATTTATGGAATTAAATAAATATTTTAATTGATGTGTTTGTTGTTAAGTAAATATTTGTTGGATTATTTATTAGTTAAATAAATAATTCATGAGTTGTAGGAATTAACTTAATTAAGGTAATATGTTAATTAAGATGATAATTAGTAATTTGATACTTAAAAGAGTGATGAATTAAATTTTATGAGATAATATTCTAATTTAATTTAATAATTAAATTAGAGAGTTGATAAGGATTATATGAATTGCTATAATGTTGTTTAATTTAATTTAGTAATTAAAGTGATGTGTTAATTTATTAAATAAAAATTATAATTTTGTGGTGATTGGGTTAAGTGGCAAATTGATTTAATAAGTTGTTATTAGCTTTTATTTAATTAAATTTGGATATGAAAATTCAAGTAAATAATGTGGGACAATAAACCATAGTATAAATGAATTATTACAATAAATTAAAAAGAGATATTCGTGTATTCATTAATGGTCATGATCATGCCAACAACTGTCCATCAATGCACTACGGGCCAATGAGAACTTTTACCACATCATTTGTAACATTACGGTCATGATTATACCGAATAATCCCTGGTCATAATCATACCAAGTCCATCTATGCACTACAGGCCACAGATGACTTTTAACATTTTATAAACATGAGGATGATGACAATGATATAAGAATTTAATAAAACAAGTTCAAGAATTAACAACGTCCAAATTGTCAACATGATACTGCTTTGTGGAGTAAAATTCAAGAATGCTTAGAAGAATATTTTCATGAAAAGATACTGGATGAAACGCAATTATTAAGGATATTCCACAAATTTCATGCAGTATAGAAGTCAAAACTTAACCAACTGAGTATAATAAAGAACGGAATAACAAAAGAAATCACCATGCATGCGATAGACCGCACAGACAGGTTATTCCAACAGAATAATAAATAATGGAACCAGGTCCGGCGTAAAACACACAGACAGGATATTCCAACAGAATAATAATAAAGACGGAACCAGGTCCGGTATAAAACACACAGACAGGATGTTCCAACAGAATAATACTAAAGACGGAACCAGGTCCGGTGTAAAACACACAGACAGGATGTTCCAACAGAATAATAATAAAGACGGAACTAGGTCTGGTGTAAAATACACAGACAGAATGTTCCAACAGAATAATAGAAGAATGTCACCAAGTATAGGGTAGATCGCGTATACAAGTTATTCCAACAGAATAATAAGAAATGGAATAACAACAGTTCTCTTCATGAATAAGAAAGAATAACACCCCTTACCGTTTTAAAGAAGAACTGAAATAAGGAAGTAGTTAAGTAGCAGAATACTTTTCTTCTCACTCTCTATAGTTTCTCTCTACAGTTTCTCTCTCTAGAGTTCAGTGAATTCGTAAGAAATAATGAAGGAATGAGCTGCTATTTATAGAAAAATAGAATGCATAGTAACTAATCCATGAACGGTCCAGATTGATTACTTTAATCTGACGGTCCATATTTAAAGAAAAATCTTTTAAATAAAATATAATATATTCTATTTATAGAATAACTTTAATAAAGTATTTTGTTTTATATAAAAAGATATTTCTGTTTTATTACGTTAATAATACGAATAAAACAAAACTTCATTATCGCTAAATAATTCATATTATTAACTGACAATAATTGAATCAAACTGAGTGACTTCTCACATAAGCATTAATAATCAATACCGTGTGCTACTATGCAACCACACGTATTACTGTACTTTTACTACTGAGTAGTTCAACAGTATCAATGGTAAAACTTATGTCGTTATTTTTAATAAAATATTTTTATCATTTTCTCAATCCGACAATAATTCCGTTGTGGGGTCCACCAATAATTGTGTCATTGTACGAATATTCCCTGTTAAAACGAATATTCCCTGACCAATCGAATATTATATAACAACTTGCATACTTTGCAAAATTTATAAATATTACCCACAACTATAACATTATATCAAATTAACTCCATAATATTCAAAATGATATTTAAAGAAAATTTATCTTTATTTATAAAAGTTGGGGTCTTACAATTATAATAATATATTTGAATAAATATTTTATCAGAGAAGATAATTGTGATTCCATAAAAAATATGCCAAACTTTCAAAAATTGTTTTATGCTAAATTCCTTCATTTAGACCAAAATTGAACTAATATCCACCACATAATAATTATTCATAATTAATATTATAAGCTCATAATATTAACAACCAGATCATTATCAGGAAAGGGGGGGCTTTCCGATAAGGATTTATCCTTATTGCCGCACAATTATATAACCTAACTCCTTTCCTCAACAAAACTTTCTAGACATTGTCAATAATGCTAACTAATAATATTATTCAAATAATATAAAATATTATACAAATGTTACTGTAACAATTATTGAATCAATGATATGAGATACTATGCAGCAACTACTGTGACAATTATTAAATGAAACTGAGTGACTTCTTACGTAAGAATCAATAATCAAATGTACTGTACAATATCATGTGCTACTGTGCAATAACGCGTATTACTGTACTTTTATCACCGGGTATTTCAACAGTTAACGGGAAAAGTTTTGTAGTTATTATTTATAAAAAGGTTATTTCTGCCGCTTTTTATATCCGACAGTTATTCAGTTATGTGTTCTACCAATGATTACGTCGCCGTATGAATATTCCCTTACAAAAAGAATATTCCCCAACCAAACGAATATTTTATGACAACTTACTTACTTTGCAAAATTTGCACATATCACTCATAACTATAACATTATATCAAATCAACACCTTATTATTCAAAATAATATTTAGAGAAAATTAAACATTTATTCATAAAAAGTTGGGTTGTTCTTACATAGAACTTGTTTGAAATTAACCTTAAGAATAGTAAATTTGGAGGAACAAATTTTTTTAAGCTGGGTAGAATGAAATATCAGATTTTAAAAATAATAATAATAATTGTGACACCCACAAAATAGGTATACATCACCCATCTTGAGTCACCAAATACATGGTACAAAATTTAAATACAACTGTCGTGTAAAATACGACAAAACATAAACTGAGAGTTTTAAAACGAATATTGTCTTCTAGACAGTATTCAACTCAAATGGTGTCCTCAATACAATTATTATCACACTATTTCATAGAATTGTGAGGACTACTAATGCTATCATCTGGACCGTCACTCCGTTTTCCGACTAGTCCCGGCTACGTTCTCATTTCCTGAAGAGAACAATGAAAGCAAAAGGGTGAGCTCAACTAGCCCAGTAAGAAATATTATGACTAAGATAATGCAAAATAATTTATCGTTAGCCTTCAACAGTGTTAAACTGATAATATATAACAAACATCAAGTTTAACTGCAGCGGAACAAGAAATCCATTAGAAGAGTCAAGTAGAGAATAAAATCTACTATCTTCTATGATTTAAAAGGTTTTTCATCACTTTTATCGCTGAGACTCAGCTTAATAAATAATCCACATCATCCCTGCACTACGGCCAAGGATATTCATTAGTATCACGACGACAAATTATCCATGTACTACGGGCCAAGGATATTCGTGTATTCATCAATGGTCATGATCATACCAGCAACTGTCCATCAATGCACTACGGGCCAATGAGAACGTTTACCACATCATTTATAACATTACGGTCATGATTATATCGAATAATCCCTAGTCATAATCATACCAAGTCCATCTATGCACTACAGGCCACTGATGGCTTTCAACATAATATAAACATGAGGATGATGACAATAATATAAGAATTCAATAAAAAAAAGTTCAAGGATAAATTTTTAAAGATTTATAATTATCCAAAAATCAATAACGTCCAAATTGTCAACATGATACTGCTTTATGGAGTAACATTCAAGAATAATGTGATATCAAAAATAATTTAGACCGAAAACGAATCAATTTTTATCATGAATAATACCCGGGTGAATAGTACTCGATTGAATAGTACTTCGGGAATAGTAATCTCGTGAATAGTACTCCAGCATAAAAAAGTTAAAACTTATCAAGAATGCTCAGAATAATATTTTCATAAAAAGATACTGGATGAAGCGCAAATATCAAGGATATTCTACTAATTTTATGGAGTATAGAAGCCAAAATTTTAACAAAATGAGTATAGAATTCAAAATCTGAAATAAAATAATATTACTTATATACTACAGAGAATGGAAGAAAATATTATTTCAAGCGAATATTGAACAAAATAACATCCCTAACCTTGAAAAGAAGAGTATTCTAACTGGTATAGCGGGGATATTCTTGAAGAAAATTTTCACTATTTTCTACGCTCAAAGCTTTCTAAAACTCTAAAGAAATACGCTCAAGATTATAGAAGAAGAATTCTCTGATTCTGGTGTGATTTTCAATTTTAACTTAAGCGCCTATTTATAGAAAAATGCTAGAACGCCATAGGAGACTAAATAATAAAATAATATTATTATTTTTTCTACGCACACTTCTTTGAAAAAATTTCAGCCACCACAAGTGGAGCCCACTAAAATTAGTCACCTTTCCCAACAACCACAAGTGGGGCCCACCCATATTTTTAATAAAAATATTTTAATTTCTAAAACTTCAATAATTCATAATAAATAGCCCTTTTATCAGAAAATTAGGAATTTTATGTCCATTCCACACGAAATCGAATTCTCTACAACTTTGCAAAAGAAAGCTTTTTCAAATTCCAAACAGAAAATATCCGAATTTCACAAACGGACAATTTTCAACACCTCTTAAAATTCATAACAAATCATACGTTAATTTTTAACGGTTCAAAATTTGTAGACATATACTCAACTTATATATGCATAACATATCCAAAAATCACAACGATCTAACAGTCGGACTAAAATTATAACTCACGCAATAGAGCTTTAAGAACACCGATTTGATTTTTTAATACTTCCAATCTGACAAAATACTGATAAAACACCTCAACATTAATTCATTCATTTATAACTACATAAAATAAATATTTTCCTATCCATTATTTATGTCCACATAAAATAAATATTTTCTTATCATATAAATCAATAATTAATTATTCATAAATAATATTACAGAATCACAATAATGACAATCAGGCCGTTCCTAGGAAAGAGGGGCTTTCCGATAAGGATTTCTCCTTACTGGCGCACAATTAGGTGACCAAACCTCTCCTTTACAGAACTTTCTAGACATTGTCAATAATGTTATCTAATAATATTATTCAAATAATATGAATTATTGATTTGATAATAGGAAATACAGTGCAGTGACAATTATTGAAACAACAATAATATAAACTATCAACGCAGCAATTATTAAATCAATAAAATAAAATATTGAACAGTAATTATAGTAACAATTATTAAGTAGTGCCTTCTTACGTAAGAATCAATAATTCAAAAATACTGTGCAATAACGTGTGCTACTATTTTTTAACCACCGGGTATTCTAACAGTTTAACGGTAAAATTTTCGCCGTTATTTTATAAAAAGATATCTTTGTCATTTTCTCAATCCGATAATAATTCCGTTGTGGGTTCCACCAATGATTGTGCCGTCGTATGAATATTCCCTGTTAAAACGAATATTCTCCGACCAATCGAATATTATATAACAATTTGCGTACTTTGTAAAATTTATAAATATTACTCACAACTATAACAATATATCAAATTCACTCCATAATATTCAAAAATGATATTTATAGAAAATTCATCTTTATTTGTAAAAGTTGGGGTCTTACAACCTCCCCTTCTTATGAAATTTTGCCCTCGAAATTAGGGTACGCCTGGTATGTTGAATAGGTAAGGATACCTTGATTTTATTTCAGATTCTAACTCCCAGGTCATTTCCTCAACATGACCTGAGATATAACCTTGGAGTATAAAATATGCTCCTTCTTATCCAAGATTTTAACAAGAACCTCTTCATACGTTAAATCTTCCGCTATTTCGTTCGATTCTAACTCAATAATGTGGTTCGGGTCTTTCACATATTTACGTAACATAGATATGTGAAAAACATTATGAACACGAGACATACTTGGCGGTAACGAGTCTATAGGCCACAGTTCCTACTCGTTCGAGGATTAAAAATGGGCCAATGAATCGAGGATTGAGCTTTCCTCTCTTTCCAAATCTCGTAACTCCTTTCTATGGAGCAACACGTAACAACACATGTTCTCTAATATTGAATTCCACGTCCTTTCGATGAAGATCAGCAAAACTCTTTTGTCGATCTTGTGAGGTTTTTATTCGTTGTCAGATCGTTTGAATCTTTTTCGTAGTCATACGTACCAACTCCAGTCCGAACAACATTGCTTCACCCACCTCAACCCAGTATACTACAGAACGACAATTTCTTCCATACAACGCCTCTAATGGAGCCATGCCAATACTTGCTTGATAACTATTGTTGTAGAAAAACTCCACCAATGGTAAGAACTTGTCCCAACTTCCCTTGAAGTCAAGGAAACAGAGTCTTAATAGATCTTCAAGAGTTTGAATATTCCTCTCTGACTACCCGTCCGTTTGAGGATGATAAGCCGAACTAAATCGTAAATTCGTGCCCATAGCTTTCTGCAAACTAACCCAAAATCGTGAAGTGAATCTTGGGTCTCGATCAAAAACTATGGATACTGGCATACCATGCAATCTTACAATCTCGTTTATGTACATATGAGCAAGACGTTCAAGTGTATAAGTTTCTCATATAGGTAGAAATGAGCCGACTTGGTCAATCTATCAACAATGACCCAAATCGCATCTATGCCTTGAGAAACCTTGGGAAGACCGGTAACAAAATCCATGGTAATGTGCTCCCACTTCCATTCTAGAATTTCAAGTGGTTGCAATGGACCTTTTGGTACTTGATGCTCCGCCTTGACTCGTTGACAAGTTAGACACCTTGAGATAAACTCCGTGATCTCTATCTTCATATTGCTCCACCAAAATGTATGTCGAAGATCATGATACATTTTGGTACTCCAAGGATGGATTACAAACGGTGTGTTGTACGTCTCCATCATGATTTTATACTTTAAATCAGGGTGTTAGGAATACAAAGTCTGGAGTTGACTCGAAGTATTCCTTCTTCATCGATTCTTGCTTCCGGCATAGCACCTTCTTGCACTTTCTTCCTCATACGCATCAGCTCCAGGTCTGTAGCTTGAGCAGCTTTAACTTTATTGATTAAAGTCGGTTCTACTCGTATATTTGATATCATCACATGGGTCCCTAAAGTCTTTAACTCTATCTCCATCTTTTGTAAGTCATATAAAATGGGCCTTTGTGTTGACAATATCGCACTCGTACCCGCATATGATCTTCTACTCAATGCGTCAGCTACTACGTTCGCTTTACCAGGATGGTATTGAATATTATGATCATAATCTTTCAACAGTTCAAGCCAACGTCGTTGCCGCATGTTGAGTTCCTTTTGGGTGAAAAAATATTTGAGGCTTTTATGATCCGTAAAGATATCCACTTTCTCCCCATACAAGTAATGCCTCCAAATTTTAAGTGCGAAGACAACAGTTGCCAACTCTAGATCATGAGTAGGATAATTTCTCTCATATTCTTTGAGTTGCCGAGAGGCATAGGCTATGACTTTCCCATGTTACATGAGAACACATCATAACCCTTTGCCCGAAGCATCACTGTAGATGACAAATCCCTCCGAGCCAGATGGTATTGTCAGAACAGGTGCTGAAATGAGTCTCCTCTTGAGTTCTTGAAAACTCTTCTCACATTTCACGCTCCAACTGAATTTTGTATCTTTCCGAGTCAGCTGAGTTAATGGAGTAGCAATTCGAGAAAACCCTTCTACGAATCTTCGATAATAACCAGCTAAGCAGAGAAAGCTACGTACTTCGGTCACTGATTGAGGTTGCTCCCAGCTTTAAATAGCTTCAATCTTTGTCGGGTCAACAGATATTCCATGACTTGATACTACGTGCCCAAGGAATGCTACTTCCTCAAACCAGAACTCGCATTTCTTCAACTTAGCATAAAGCTTATTTTCACGAAGCTTTTGGGGTATTAGCCTCAAGTGTTGCTCATGATCTTCATGGCTTTTAGAATATATGAGGATGTCATCAATAAAGACGACCACAAAGTGATCTAAATATTCCTTGAATACTCGGTTCATCATATCCATGAAGGTAGCAGGAGCATTAGTAAATCCAAAAGACATGACTAGGAATTCATAATGCCCATACCGAGTTCTGAAAGACGTCTTTACAATGTCATCGGTTCTAATCTTTAACTGATGATATCCGGAACGAAGATTGATCTTTGAAAAGAATTTGGCGCCTTGCAACTGGTCAAACAGGTCATCAATACGTGGCAATGGGTACCTATTCTTGATGGTGACATGATTCAACTCTCGATAATCAATTCAAAGTTGCATACTCCCATCTTTGGTCTTCATGAATAGAACAGGAGCACCCCAAGAAGACGTACTAGGACGAATGAAACTGATGTCTAACAATTTCTGCAATTGGGTCTTTAACTCCTGAAGTTCAATAGGAGCCATTCGATATGGGGCTTTAGAAATGGATTTTGTACCAGGTTCAAGGTCGATACAAAATTTAATTTCTCGCTCTTGGGGTAGGTCAGAAAGTTCTTTAGGGAATACGTCATGAAATTTATTAACAATAGAAATATCAGTCAAAACTGACGTATTTTTGTTTAAATTCGTGACATGAGCTAAGAAAGCTTGACATCCGTTTTTCAATAAATGAATAGATTTATGGCTTGAGATGACAGTGATTGATTTTAATGGTTTGATTGCTTGAATTCACATAATAGGTTGGTTAGGAATATTAAAGCTAACAACCTTACGAAAATAATCAATTTTTACATGATGAGTAGTTAACCAATCAATCCCTAGAATTACGTCAAATGCAAGTATTTTTAATGAAATAAGATCGACAGGTAATGTAAGGGTACCGATTTAAACCAAACAAGACTTATAAACAGTGGATGTAATGAAGGTTTCTCCCAACGAAGTTTTAACAGATAAGTCAAAGTCTAATTTCTCCGGAGTCAAATTTAAACGTTGAGCGCAAGTAGGAGAAATAAAAGAATCGGTAGAATCGGTATCAAATAAGGTATAGACTTCGCTAGAATTTATGATAAGCTTACCCGTGATGACCCCGTTCGGATTCCTTGCTTTCTGGGAGGTCACGGCAAACGCTCTCCCTTGAACTACCGGCTTTGACTTTTCTGGGACGGCCTTTGGTGCCTCCATCCCAGCTGGACTTGTCTTTGGTGCACGACAAAATTGGGCTAGGTGACCTTCTCTTTCATAATTATAACACGCTTTGGACTGCATCGCGCAGTTTGGACTGATGTGTCCCTCCCCTCCGCATTTGAAGTATATGATAGGTGATCGTTCTCCTTCCTTAACAACGGGCGCTGGTGCTGACGTCTTTCCATTATTGTTGAATCTCCTCTTCTTGAAATGTTCACTCTTATTGTCTTGGACATGATTACCACCGAAGTGGTTACCATTTCTGGCAAGTTGATTCCCTCCACGTTTGTTGTCACCACTTCGATGACTGCTACCACTGGTATTATCATTTTGTCGGCTGCTCTCTCTTGGTTGGGTTGACTCATTATCACGTTTCAATAACTGAGCCCTATTCACAATATCTAAATACAAGCAAAGTTTGTGAGAGATGAGGTATTGATGTATCTCGGGTTTCAAACCTCTTAGAAACATCCGCGTCATTCTCTCCTCATTATCAGCTAAGTGGGACGCAAACCGAGATAACTCAGCAAACTTGGCTTCGTACTATGACACGGTCATGTTGTTTTGCTCCAGTTTAATGAACTCTACCTCTTTCATGTGACGAATACTTTCGGAAAAGTACTTGTCGTTGAACAGTTCTTGGAACTTCTCCCAAGACATCTTCAGTGCGGCAGGTTGAGTACGCTTTACTGATTCCCACTAGTAATCTGCTTCTGCCCGTAACATGAAGGTAGCAAAGGAAACCTTTTGCTCCTCGGAGCATCCCAAGACATCAAATATCTTGTTGATCTGCTTTATCCACGTCTCCGCCTTAAGTGGTTTTGGCTCTCCAAAAAACTCCAGTGGTCCCAGCTCCTTGAACTGTTTAGCAGTGACCGTCCAAGAGTTTCCAGTGTTTCCACCTGCATTTTGGACAGGAGTCTCTCTTGCATAATGTTGCATGAATTGCAGAAATCCTCTGAACATCCCATCATTCATCATTTGGTCAGTGTTCTTGTTTGCATGAGGATTGTTGCCTTCCTGATGCACACTATCCTGATTGTTGATCTGTGGAGACTCAACGGTCTCCTGTGCTCCATTGCTATTCTCAACATTCTCAGATGTCATTTTCAAATACTGCCACAAAACAAGGGTTAATTGACAGGTCACATATTATCCCTATACTCTGACCGACCAATTAAATACCAAATAAACTTAGGTAGGTCATACTAGCGAATGAATTCCCCGTCTCTCCCCTCCTAGTTTTTGTCTCACATCTCAGTCAGAAATCATATCCCTAAGCTTTGATACCAACTGTGACGCCCCCAAAATAGGTATACATCACCCATCTTGAGTTGTCAAATACATGGTACAAAATTCAAATATAACTTAATATAATACAACTGTCATGTAAAATACGACAAAACATAAACTGATAGTTGTAAAACGAATATTGTCTTCTAGACAGTATTCAACTTAAATGGTGTCCTCAATACAATTATTATCACACTATTTCATATAATAGTGAGGCCTACTAATGCTATCATCTGGACCGTCACTCTGTTTCTCAACGAGTCCCAGCTACGTTCTCATTTCCTGAAGAGGACAATGAAAACAAAAGGGTAAGCTTAACTAGCCCAGTAAGAAATATTATGACTAAGATAATGCAGAATAATTTATCGTTAGCCTTCAACAGTGTTAAACTGATAAAATATAACAAACATCAAGTTTAACTTCAGCGAAACAAACAATCCATTAGAAGAGTCAAGTAGAGAATAAAATCTACTATCTTCTATGATTTAAAAGGTTTTTCATCACTTTTATCGCTGAGACTCAGCTTAATAAATAATCCATACCATCCCTGCACTACGGCCAAAGATATTCATTAGTATCACGACCACAAATTATCCATGCACTACAGGCCAAGGATATTCGTGTATTCATCAATGGTCATGATCATGCCAACAACTGTCCACCAATGCACTACGGGCCAATGAGGACTTTTACCACATCATTTGTAACATTACGGTCACGATTATACCGAATAATCCCTGGTCATAATCATACCAAGTCCATCTACGTACTACAGGCCACAGATGACTTTCAACAGAATATAAACATGAGGACGATGACAATGATATAAGAATTCAATAAAACAAGTTCAAGGATAAATTTTTAAAGATTTATAATTTAATTTATCCAGAAATCAATAACGTCCAAATTGTCAACATGATACTGCTTTGTGGAGTAAAATTCAAGAATAATATTATACCAAAAATAATTTGGACCGAAAATGAATCAAATTTTATCATGAATAGTACCCCGGGTGAATAGTACTCGAGTGAATAGTATCCCCTGAATAGTACTTCAGGAATAGTAACCCCGTGAATAGTACTCTGCCATGAAAAAGTTAAAACTTATCAAGAATACTCAGAATAATATTTCCATAAAGGATATTCTACTAATTTCATGGAGTATAAAAGCTAAAATTTTAACAAAACGAGTATAGAATTCGAAATCTAAAACGAAATAATATTACTTACATACTACAGAGTATGGACGAAAATATTATTTCAAGCGAATATTAAACAAAATAACATCCCTTACCTTGAAAAGAAGAGTATTCCAACTGGTATAACGGGAATATTCTTGAAAAAAACTTTCACTATTTTCTACGCTCAAAGCTTTCTAAAACTCTAAAGAAACACGCTCAAGATTATAGAAGAAGAATTTTCTGATTCTGGTGTGATTTTTAATTCTAACTTAAGCGCATTTTTATAGGAAAATGCTAGAACGCCATAGGAGACTAAATAATAAAATAATATTAAAAAAAATTTCTATGCACACTTCTTTAAAAAAAATTCAGCCACCACAAGTGAGACCCACAAAAATCAGCCACGTTTCCCAACAACCAAAAGTGGGGCCCACCCATATTTTTAATAAAAACATTTTAATTTTTGAAACTTCAATAATTCATAATAAATAGCCATTTTATCATAAAAATAAGAATTTTATATCCATTCCACACGAAATCGAATTCTCTACAACTTTGCAGAAGAAACTTTTTCCAAATTCCAAACAAAAAATATCCGAATTTCACAAACGGACAATTTTTAACACCTCTTAAAATTCATAATAAATCATACGTTAATTTTTAACGGTTCAAAATTTGTGGACATATACTCAACTTATATATGCATAACATATCAAAAAATCACAACGATCCAACGGTCGGATTAAAATTATAACTCACGCAATAGAGCTTTAAGAACACCGATTTGATTTTTTAAAACTTCCAATCCGACAAAATACTGATAAAATACCTCAACATTAATTTCTTCATTTATAACCACATAAAATAAATATTTTCCTATCCATCATTTATGTCCACATAAAATAAATATTTTCTTATCATATAAATCAATAATTAATTATTCACAAATAATATTACAGAATCACAATAATGACAACCAGGCCGTTCCCAGGAAAGAGGGGGCTTTCCGATAAGGATTTGTCCTTACTGGCGCACAATTAGGTGACCAAACCTATCATTGATAGAACTTTCTAGACATTGCCAATAATGCTATCTAATAATATTATTCAAATAATATGAATTATTGATTTGATAATGGAAAATACGGTAATACCCGAGAATTTCTACGTATTATTAACTGAATATATTAATGGAAATGAATATTTATTTGAATATGAACAATTTCGTATTATAAAATGAGATAACTCAATTAAATTAAATAACTGAATAATTGAGGATATGTGGAGTTTTATGATGAACTCGTTGAAAGCCTTGTGTGGCATAGTGATGGAAAATACTAATAGTAATGTTAATCGGCAAAGAAATTATAAAGTTAACAATTAAGTAATATTAATTGTTAATTGTTGTTGTAGTATAATTGTGGATTATTAATTGATGTTAATAAGGGTTAATTACTATCCAACGTATTATTAAGTGAATATATTAATGAAAATGAATATTTATTTGAATATGAACAATTTCGTGTTATGAAATGAGATAACTCAATTATATTAAATAATTGAATAATTGAGGATATGCGGAGTTTTGTGATGAACTCGCTGAAAGCCTTGTGTGGCATGGTGATGGGAAATACTAATAGTAATGTTAATCGGCAAAGAAATTATAAAGTAAACAATTAAGTAATATTAAATGTTAATTGTTGTTGTAGTATAATTGTGGATTATTAATTGATGTTAATAAGGGTTAATTACTATGTGATAATTAATTGTAATATTAATTAAGTGATAATGGTTGTAGTAGAATATTGATAAAGTAATAATGATAGTTAATTAATAATATATGATTATTATTGTTAACCACGTATCTGTGAATATGATAAAATAAGTAATTATTGTAGAGATCCACAATTACATTAATCAATATTGGTATTAATTAATCAAGAAGGTGATTAGATTAATTATTTGGCAAATAAGTAAGTTGTTCGTATAATAATATTATATTAACGGTTAGGTGCAAGTGTGCAATAATCAAAAATATAAAATATATGGAATACAACTTTATTATATAGTGTAGTGTGACACTCATGTGACTATACTATATAACAACACAATATTAAGTTTTATTAAACTATATTGTATGAAGCAATGTGATTGAACATATTGGAACTACCCGGAAAATAATATCTGACTATATTATTTTGTTTCGTATATTTAATATACATGGACTATATGATGTGAATTCCTAATATGGTAACAATTATGCATTAAGATTTCATTGTGGAAATTAAATAGACCAAACCAAGCCTTGATGATATGAAATGCATGTCGGACTTACTAACTTACGTATATGGACTTCATATTGAAGCATGATCATATTGGATTTAGTACTAAGCTTTACTAATGAAAATGCAAACTTTGAACGTGAATGTTAATGTGCTACTTTGAAAGTTAGAATGTAATGATTATGAACATGTTAGATGATACCCTTAGACACACTCATGTATCAAAAATGTATATATACCATGCATAGGTATCGTAATCATAAACGAATCATATTTTAGAACAAAACAATGTTAATAACACGTATGTGATATGAATACTCACAAGCATGTCTAATATGAGTTATATGACTACCTTATATGATTAGGAATCAAGCATGTTGGACTTTGTGATTTCATAACTTTAAATAGTCTTAAATTGTTGAGATGTCCAACTTAGAACCGTATTGTGCAAGACGGGACCTAAATTGAATTTGAAAGATACGAAACGACCCTTGTCATGTTAATATATGTTATGTATGTAAGGATAGACAAGCTAGGCCAAGCAAATAACTGCTCAGCCCTGGTTTGAACTGGGAGCCGCGCGGTCGCGCGTCTCCTTAGTGCAAATCAGGCACGGTCGCGCCAGTCTAGAATCACAGTTAGTGAGTTCTGACTTTTGGACAGTAACTTGTATGATGCCTATAATGCTAAATGTGATCTAAAACCTACGGATGTGTATATATATGTGTGATGCTTAGTCGATAAGTTGGTGTTGCATTGAAATGAAAAGTCCATAAGTAAGGAGGTCTTAACCTTGAGCATTCTTGAAGAAGAGAACCGAAGCTTGTAACAAATGTGGAAGAAGTCATCAGGGAGAGTGTTGGAAGAGAAAGAACACCTGCTATAATTGCGGCAAGGAGGGGCACTAGATAAAGGATTGCCCGAAGAAAGGAAGCGGTGGAGCTGGCAGAAGCCAAGGAGGAGGAAGTAAGTTAATGATTGGTGGACCTGCACAACCCAACCGATCGACCGCTCGAACCTTTAACATGACTGTCTAAGACGCCGTAGCTGCAAAGGACGTGGTGTCAGGTATAATCCCAATCAATAATATAAGTGCTTATGTATTATTTGATTCGGGTGCGACCTGCTCTTTTGTATCTGAAGAATTCGCTAGTAAACTTAATACACCCCGAGAACGTTTAGAAGATTCCTTGAGCGTAGAAGTTGTGAATAAGGAAATAATCCATGTAGAGTACGTTTATCGAAATTGTCACACAAACATTAGAGGAGATGAACTGAGCATAGACTTGATTCCTATTAGACTAGGAGAATTTGACGCAATACTGGGAATGGATTGTTTATATAACCATGCGGCAGTAATTGACTGTCATAACAAGTGTGTGAACCTTCAGACTCCGAGTAAGTCTAAGGTAGTGTTTTATGGTAGCTCATCGCTTAAGCAATCGTGTTGCGTTACGATGATGCAGACCAGGAAATTGTTAAAGAAAGGATGTGTAGGTTATTTAGCTTACATCGTAGATATTCGAAAGAAGGGAGTAGAGATTAAGGATATACCCATAGTGAATGAATTTTAAGACGTGTTTTCGGACGATCTGCCTGGTCTTCCGCCAAACAGAGAAATCGAATTCGTAATAGACTTAGTATCGGGAACGGCACCAATTTCGAAAGCTCCATACCGTATGGTGCCAGTAGAAATGAAGGAATTAATGATACAACTTCAAGAGTTACTGGATAAGGGTTACATTCGACCGAGTGCGTCCCCTTGGGGAGCACCAGTGTTATTCGTGAAGAAAAAGGAAGTATCGATGAGGCTTTGTATCGATTATTAAGAATTAAAAAGAGTAACGATCAAGAACAGATATCCATTACCAAGGATAGATGACTTGTTTGATCAACTAAAGGGAGCAAAATGTTTCTCGAAGATCAACTTACGGATAGGATATCATCAACTGAAAGTGCATGATGAAGATATACCAAAGACTGCGTTATGGACATTACGAGTTTTTGGTAATGTCATTCGATTTAACTAATGCTCCGGCAGCATTCATGGACTTGATGAATCGAGTTTTCAAGCAATACTTGGATAAATTCGTAGTAGATTTCATCGATGATATTTTTATCTACTCGAAGACGGAGGAAGAACATGCCGCACATTTGAAGATTGTTTTGGAAGCACTATGAAAGGAGAAGATGTACGTAAAGTTTTCAAAATGCGAATTTTGGATGAAGAAGGTTCAATTTTTAGGCCATGTGGTGGATGAGAATGGAATCTCAGTAGACCCCAAAAAGGTCGAAGCAGTAAGTAGTTGGGAACAACCGAGAACACCGATGGACGTGAGAAGCTTCTTAGGGTTAGCCGGTTACTATTGAAGATTTATCCAGGATTTTTCTAAGATAGCAATCCCATTGACTAATCTGACGAGAAAGACAGTGAAATTTGTATGGACCGATAAATGCGAGGAAAGTTTTCAAGAGTTGAAGAAGAGATTAAGCGAGGCGCCTGTATTATCCTTACCAGATGATACGGGAGGATTTATGGTGTATAGTGATGCATTCCATAGAGGACTGGGCTGTGTGCTGATGTAGCATGGCAAAGTCATTGCGTATGCGTCACGACAATTAAAGGATTACGAAAAACGATACCCTACTCATGACTTAGAGTTAGCGTCAGTAGTTTTTGCGTTAAAGATATGGAGACATTATTTGTACGGAGAGAAATGTGAGATATACACGGACTACAAAAGTTTGAAATATATCTTCACACAGAAGGAGTTAAATATGCGTCAGAGAAAGTGGTTAGAACTGATCAAATATTATGACTGTGAGATTCTTTATCACCCAGGAAAGACAAACGTAGTTGCCGACGCTCTGAGCAGGAAAGGAAGGGAGAAATTATTTCAACTGACAACTCAGGAGGAGTTAATAAGAGATATGGAGAAGTTGGAAATAGAAGTGAAGGGACCCGAGAGGTTTGAAGAGAAATTATTTGTAATGGAAGCTCGTCCGACATTGTTAGATAGGGTAAAGGAGGCACAGGAGAAAGATGGAGAATATGAGAAAATTAGGAGTAGGATCGCAGAAAATGAGGTAGAAAAATTTTGAATAGATAAAGACAGTATCTTAATATTCGAAGGGAGAGTATGGGTACCGGCGGTAACCGAGTTGAGAGATGAGATTTTGCACGAAGCACACAATACGACATATTCCGTTCATCCGGGAGGCACAAAGATGTACAGGGACTTGAAGCAACATTTTTGGTGGCCAAATTTGAAACGAGAAATCACGGAGTACGTTAGTAGATGTCTTATGTGTCAACATGTAAAAGCAGAGCATCAGCGGCTGAGTGGGTTGCTACAACCGTTGGAAATACCGGAGTGAAAATGGGAGCATATCACAATGGATTTCGTGGTAGGACTTTCAGTCACGCAGAAAGGTTTGGATGCCATTTGGGTTATCGTGGATCGACTAACAAAGACCGCACATTTTCTACCAATCAAGATTCGCTATAGTTTGAATCAGTTAACGAGTCTGTACGTGAAGGAGATCGTTTCACGACATGGAGTGCTGGTGTCGATTGTTTCTGATCGAGACCTGTGTTTCACATTTAAATTTTGGAAAAGCTTGCAACATAGGATGGGAACACAGTTAAGGTTGAGTACTGCTTATCATCCTCAGACAGACGGACAAAGTGAGCGAATAATACAAACGCTAGAGGACATGCTTAGAACTTACGTGATGGACTTCAAGGGGAATTGGGACGACCACCTACCCTTAGTCTAATTTGCGTATAATAATAGTTACCATGCAAGTATCGGCATGCCACCGTACGAAGCTCTTTATGGAAGGAAGTGCAAAACGCCATTATGTTAGGACGAAGTCAGAGAATGACGAATACTCGGACCAGAGTTAATACAACAAATCGCGGACGTGGTGACAGTAATAAGGGCTAGACTAGTGGCAGCTCAAGATCGCCAGAAAAAGTATGCAGACTTGTATCGGCAAAACTGAGATTTTGAAGTCTGCAGTTTTATATTCCTGAAGGTATCTCTATGGAAGGGAAAGATCCGTTTCGGCAAGAAAGGGAAACTGAGTCCAAGATTCATAGGACCATTCAAGATACTGAAGCGAGTAGGCGAGGTAGCGTACAAAGTTGCATTACCACATGAGTTGGAGCACATCCATAACATGTTTCACATATCTGTGTTGCGTCCGTACAAGCCTGACTACAAGCACGTGATCTCATATGAACCCCATTCAAGTGGAAAAGAATTTAGCGTACGAGAAAATTCTTGTCCAAATTCTAGATAGGAAAGAGCAAACCTTGAGAAATAAAGTTATTTCCTCTGTAAAAGTGCTTTGGCATAACCACGATGTCGAGGAGGCAATGTGGGAGTTAGAAGATAGGATGATGAGGGATTATCCCCATCTATTCGTATAACCTTGTAGCAATTTCGGGATAGAATTTTTATAAGGGGGGGAGGATGTAATACCCAAGAATTTTCACGTATTATTAAGTGAATATATTAATGAAAATGAATATTTATTTGAATATTAACAACTTCGTGTTATGAAATGAGATAACTCAATTATATTAAATAACTGAATAATTGAGGATATGTGGAGTTTTGTGATGAACTCGTTGAAAGCCTTGTGTGGCATGGTGATGGGAAATACTAATAGTAATGTTAATCGGCAAAGAAATTATAAAGTAAACAATTAAGTAATATTAATCGTTAATTGTTGTTGTAGTATAATTGTGGATTATTAATTGATGTTAATAAGGGTTAATTACTATGTGATAATTAATTGTAATATTAATTAAGTGATAATGGTTGTGGTAGAATATTGATTAAGTAATAATGGTAGTTAATTAATAATATATGATTATTATTGTTAACCACGTATCTGTGAATATAATAAAAATAAGTAATTGTTGTAGAGATCCACAATTACATTAATTAATATTGGTATTAATTAATCAAGAAGGTGATTAGATTAATTATTTGGCAAATAAGTAAGTTGTTAGTATAATAATATTATATTAACAGTTAGGTGCAAGTGTGCAATATCAAAAATATAAAATATATGGAATACAACTTTATTATATAGTGTAGTGTGACACTCATGTGACTATACTATATAACAACACAGTATTAAGTTTTATTAAACTATATTGTATGAAGCAATGTGATTGAACATACTGGAACTACCCGAACAATAATATCTGACTGCATTATTTTGTTTCGTATATTTAATATACATGGACTATATGATGTGAATTCCTAATAGGTAACAATTGTGCATTAAGATTTCATTGTGGGAATTAAATAGACCAAACCAAGCCTTGATGATATGAAATGCATGTCGGACATACTAACTTACGTATATGGACTTCATATTAAAGCATGATCATGTTGGATTTAGTAGTAAGCTTTGCTAATGAAAATGCAAACTTTGAACGTGAATGTTAATGTGCTATTTTGAAAGTTAGAAACTGATGATTATGAACATGTTAGATGATACCCTTAGACGCACTCATGTATCATAAATGTATATATACCATGCATAGGTATCGTAATCATAAACGAAGCATATTTCAAAACAAAATAATGTTAATAACACGTATGTGATATGAATACTCACAAGCATGTCAAATATGAGTTATATGACTACCTTATATGATTAGGAATCAAGCATGTTGGACTTTGTGATTTTATAACTTTAAATAGTCTTAAATTGTTGATATGTCCAACTTAGAACCGTATTGTTCAAGACGGGACCTAAATTGAACTTGAAAGATACGAAAGGACCCTTGACATGTTAATATATGTTATGTATGTAAGGATGGACAAGCTAGGCTAAGCAAATAACTGCTCAGCCCTGATTTAACTGGGAGCCACGCAGCTGCGCGTCTCTTTAGTGTAAATCAGGCACGGTCGCGCCAGTCTAGAATAACAGGTAGTGAGTTCTGACTTTTGGACAGTAACTTGTAGCCTATAATGCTAAATATGATCTAAAACCTACTGATATGTATATATACGTGTGATGCTTAGTCGATAAGTTGGCGTTGCATTGAAATGAAAAGTCCATAAGTAAGGAGGTCTTAACCTTGAGCATTCTTGATTTGCTTATGAAGTAACTAAGTATTTGATTTATGATAACGTATAAACTGATGTTGTATCAAACATTCCTACTTGTATCATGTCAAGCTTGATTAAAGACTATGTTAGCTAATGAACATCTTGAACATATAATACGTTATAAATAGGATTCGAAAGTGTTAAATTCTTAAACGAGGATAAACTACGCGTAAGGTAAGTTTCTAAACCTATCTTATTATTGAGCAAGTATTCTAAACCTTGGCATTACTATATTCGACGAATATCGTAAGCTTATCTCTTTGAATACAAGTTATATTGCTTTCTCGTTCAAATGAACCATTATGCTTAAACCCTTGTGAAAACAATTATTCATAATGAACTTAGTATTGTTCTTGAATATTGTGAAAGAGTCGATGCCATTTGATTCGGCTAGACTATATGCATGTTTATAAAACTGTCCAAACCTCTTGATTGGTGCGGAAATCTTGAAAACTGAGTTGGACAACCCTTATGGTAAGGGGAGTGTATGTTGTTGGAAACCCCAACACATGAATGGTTTATTATTGTGGTGTTATGCATAACGTAAAATATTGTAGACTGATCATCTATAGTACTTGATATTTTTGGGCTATCAGTTTAATATTGATAGCTCTAGTGGAAGTTCAAAAGTCCTTAGTGACTGCTTAGTATAAATTATTTATCCAGTTGGATACATTGTTAGTCATTGAATTCATATATATCTGTTGATTTATATTGAATTGTCATTCTTATTCCAAGAATTGTTGATATTCCTTATCCGTGATGTTATTCTGAAACTTTAAACTATCCTAGAAATGGCACTTTGATAATTCAAACCTTGTGATAATATATCCTACACCATTGTTGTATATTACTCGCTGGGCAATTTGTGCTCATCCTTGCTTATTTAAAACCTTTCAGTTAAGGAAGAACAGGGACGTGTCTCTGGAGCAGACAAGGGCAAGGCTACCGACTAGCTTGCGAGACTTGGGGGAATAATTATAATAAATCATTGTATATTATTTTAATTTAGATTTTCCGTTGCGAATGTATGATTTTAGTTATTATGGTTTTACCATGAGAACGTGATGAACTGAATTCGAGTGACCAAGTGGAGGTCCGAATTTGGGGGTGTCACAAATACTGTGCAGTGACAATTATTGAAACAACAATAATATAAAATATCAACACAGCAATTATTGAATCAATAAAATAAAATATTAAATAGTAATTACCGTAACAATTATTAAGTAGTGCATTCTTACGTAAGAATTGTAACGACCCCAAAATCTATATAATTTAAATCCCGACTTCGGTCGTTAACCATACATTCAACCTCTAAATAATACATCATTATTCGATGTTAAACTTAATAAAATTACGGAATAATTAAAACTTTTATACATATCCTTCTTTCTTGCCCTGAATCGCAACCTTTACACTACTTCTCTTTGATTCAATCTTATATCATGAATCGTTACAACAAAATGACTATACAAAGCCTTACATCATAACTACATATCCATATACATTGGATAGCTCAACTTACAATTCAACAACATGTTACGTTCAAAATATGAAATACATTTCTCATAAAACATAAGTAATCTTCGTGAATATAGATCTCTATAACTCACATAGCACGTATCTTTACCTTAAAATCTTGACCTGCAAAAGTGGTTATTTGTAAGAGTGAGCTCGACAGCCCAGCAAAATCTAACAGTTTTCATGCATCACATATCATATAATAACGTGCTCAACATACATCTCATAATAATTAAAGTAACATGGCATACATGCTTTTAATTCACATAGCAAATATAAGGATTGAGTTCCTTACTCAATCATCATTATTTAACCAAAATAATGTAGTCATAAATTGACTTTAGCATTTCATGATTTCAACATGTATAACATATCATGCAATTTAAAACAGTTCATCAAGTCCACGTAGAAAATAGGAACCGAAAGACTTGCCTAGATCGTTGTTTACCAACAACAGTTTAACAGCTTACAGTTATCTGCACTTCACGTGCCCTACACAATTATATAATCATACACATCAACTATTAGTCACATAACAACACATAGTAATTGTAATGTAAACCCTACTCTACATCTCATAACCCTTCCTATCATAAATACACAATGTTCAACTTAATTGTGTTAACTTTCAACTTATATCTCATTGTATTTCATATTCACAGTTCATTCAAGTGCTTAAGTCTTGCTAGGACTACTTATTAGCTTTATATTAAATCCACTCTATATCTTATAATATTCATTTCAATTGAATTGAAACACTTTTTAAGTTCATTAACACTTGGCACGACGTTTCGACGTTCATTCGTCACACGCCCGATTTGCCTCTCTTGTGTATGCTTACTATGCTTCTATAACTCATCTAATACATTATTTATTAATGTTAAGCATCATTATATTTACTAACATTCATGTTTTATAACTTAGGACATCATCTTTTATGGTCTAGAGCACTACACATGCATATGTGCATGCCCGACACCCTCTGATTGCCTCCGAAAACACAACAGTCCTAAAGATGACCATTTTGACCTATCCTAATGACCTCAAATTAAAAAACTTAAAGAACTAAAGTTGTAGGTCTACTCGTCCTCGTTCTGGATCATCTGAATCACCTTAATCGGAGTTCGTATGAGGAAGTTATGACCATTTTACTACAGAAGGTCAAAACTGTCCAAGTCAGACCACAAATCCGGCGCTGGGGCGCTAGGACTAGGCTATACAGTGGCGCTGGGGCGCGAAATTGGCGCTGGGGCACAAATTTCAGCGCTGGGGCGCGAACTTCTGGCGCTGGGGCGCGATTTTTTGCGCTGGGGCTCAAATTTTGGCACTGGGGCGCCGAAATTTGCATAACCCAACCACGAAGAACAGAACAAAGCTACTGTCTTTATTTTTAACCGCAATTAACCCCAATTAACATGTATAACTTATATAAATTACACATATACACACTATCTAACATGCATATACTAGTTTTAACACAACTAATCAACAATACTAGGAAACTAAATCTTTGACAACACTGTTTTAAAAACCAAAACTCCATTATCGATATATAAAATACAGTAAACTGTAATTCCATGGTTATAACCAATTTGATTCCTTTAAACTACGATTTTTTTGAAATTCATACCAAATAAACATACATGACCTTCAACTTCATAACTAGCATACACGAATTTTTTTGTTATCATGTAAAACATATATTCGTATATTTATTTTTCACTGTAAAACCAAGTTCTCTTTCTCAATGAACTTAATTTAGCATGCAACACATATACATATATATATATATATATATATGCTAGTTGTATCAATTACAATTATAATTATTCAGGATTTCAAAATCAATTACATAAACATGATTTACAGACAACCTTTGTAAAAACTCATATACAGTGAAGTTGAGTTTCAAGAAACACATAGGCTAAATAGTTATACTATAAAACCTATGTTAAGATTATAACACATACCTTTTTGTTGCTTTTAAAAAACCTTTCACTGAGAATAGCTTTTGACGAACACAGAACATTTTCTCTCAGTCACAAATTCTCAAACACTTTTCTTCTCTTTTCTTTCTCTGTAGTTTTTCTTAGGCTTAGGTTTAGACAATACAGACAACAGGTTATAGCTAAAACTTAAAATAAATCAGCGTACGCTTTTCCAAAACGTTTTTAAAACCGTCGTATACTAATTACCCCTTATTAATTTATCAGTTATAAAACTATTATATATATTATACGTATTATATTTATATAACAATAATTCAAGAAAATAAAACCAAAAGTCATACGGCTTTGTTTGGCAAATCATTTAAAATTAAAGGATTAATATACGTAAGCCTTGTTTGGCAAAAACCAAATTAAAATTACTTTAATTTATTTTAATAACTCTTTATAACATAGTTATTTGTCACACTTTATTTAATAACAAATTATTAAATAATTCACTTAATCACACAACACATTAATTATTTAACAAATAAATAATTAACTAAATCAAATCAATCAAATTGAATAATTGTTTATCCCATAACAAACACATCCAATAAATATTAATATAAATCAACAAATATTTATAATTCAATAAATATTTAAATATTATAACAAAAAATCTGGATTGTTACAAGAATCAATAATTCAAAAATATTGTACAATACCGTATGCTACTGTATTTTAACCATCGGGTATTCTAATAGTTTAACGGTAAACTTTTGCCGTTATTTTATAAAAAGATATTTTTGTCGTTTTCTCAATCAGACAATAATTCCGTTGTGGGATCCACCGATGATTGTGTCATCATACGAATATTCCCTGTTAAAACGAATATTTCTCGACCAATCGAATATTATATAACAACTTGCGTACTTTGTAAAATTTATAAATATTACCCACAACTATAACATTATATCAAGTTCACTCCATAATATTCAAAAATGATATTTATAGAAAATTTATCTTTATTCATAAAAGTTGGGGTCTTACAATAATAATATAATAAAAAATATATACATATAGATAATGAAAAGATAATTATTAGTACATATCTAAAACATATAAGAATATGGATATGATAAGTCATTTAAGTTGTAATAAACTTTTAATTTTAAAAAGGACTCTTTTACTTGGTAACCTATTTTGCAAAGGAATTAAATATATTTAAATAATGAGAGAGAAAGAAAAAAAAGTAAAAAATATTGGCTTTAGAGTACTGCAGAAGAGAGAAGAAGAAAAGAAGAAAAATCAAAGAGGATTTATTCGCTTCTAATTTTATGTTTCGCAATATTGAGGTAAGTGGCTTTCCGAACTATTTAGTGTTTTTAAATTATCGTTTATATTTATGTATACGTTAGTAATTTCTTAGATGCCTAAATGTATGGTTTCAAAATTCGTTATGTTTTATTTTAGACTTCCATTTAAATTAAAATGTTATGTTTCTATATCAAAATTTCGGATCAAATATTAATTATTGAACTGTGAAATGAGATTATATGATTTTGAACTGTGAAAAACTATTGTTTAAAATATTGATTATATTATGAAAAAAAATATAAAATCCTCAATCTGACTATGTATAGAACTCGTTATTAATTACGTTTAATTCTGAAGCTAATATAGGACATACTAAAGCGCTCACCTTTTAGATGTCATTCGGGGAGCGTGCGTGTAAGACCCCAACTTATTCATAAATAAAATTAAATTTTCTCTAATTATTATTTTGAATAATAAGGTGTTAATTTGATATAATATTTTGGTTATGGGTGATATGTGTAAATTTTGCAAAATAAGCAAGTGGTTATAAAATATTTATTTTGTCGGGGAATATTCGTTTGGTCGTGGAATATTCTTGCTGTCAGGGAATATTCGTACGATGGCGTAGCTATTTGTGGGCCCCATAATAAAAAACGGTCGGATGAAGAAAACGACAAGTTTAAGTTTTTACAAATAACGGCGTAGTTATTACCGTTAACACAGTTAGAATACCCGGTGGTTAAAATACAGTAATACGCGTGGGTACACAGTAGCACACGGTATTGCATAGTATTATTGAATTATTGATCCTTACGTAAGAAGGCACTACTCAATAATTGTTACAGTAATTACTATTAAATATTTTATTTTATTGATTCAATAATTGCTGCATTGATATTTTATATTATTGTTATTTCAATAATTATCAATGCACAGTATCTCCATTATCAGATCAATAATTTATATTATTTGAATAATATTGTTAGATAGCATTATTGGAAATGTCTAAGGATGTTCTGTCTAAGGAGTGGTTTGGTCACCTAATTGTGCGTCAGCAAGGAGAAATCCTTATCGGAAAGCCCTCTCTTTCTTAGAAACGACTTGGTTGCCATAATTGTGATTCTTTAATATTATTTGTGAATGATTAATTATTGATTTATATGATAAGAAAATATTTATTTGATGTGGATATAAATGATGGATTTATTTATTTTATGTGGTTATAAATGAAGGAATTAATGTTAAGGTATTTTATCAGTATTTTGTCGGAGTGGATGTGTTAAAAAATCAAATCAATGTTCTTAAGCTATATTACCTGAGTTATAAATTTTAATCCGACCGTTGGATCGTTGTGATTTTTGGATATGTTATACATATATAAGTTGAGTATATGTCCACAAATTTTGAACCGTTAAAAATTAACGTATGATTTGTTATGAATTTTAAGAGGTGACTGATTCAGAAATAATTTTATTTTGGTGGAGATTTCTAGAATGTGGGACCCACTTTTGGTTGTTGGAAAAAGTTGGTTGATTTTTGGTAGGCCCCACTTGTGATGGCTGAGAATATGGTCTTGGTTGGCAACTTGGCATGCGTAGAAAATTTTATATAATATTTTATTAATTTAGTCTCCTTTGGCGTTCTAGCACTTTCCTATTAATAGGGTGCTTAGTTAGAATTGAAAATCACACTAGAAACATAAGTTTTCTCTCTCTATATTATCTAGCGTATTTTTGTGAGTATTTAGATACTTTAAGTGTTGCTATTCATTTCAAGTTTCCTTCAGCATTACATTCGATATTCCAGTCAGAAATACTGCTCTTTTGAGGTAAGGGATTGTAAGGGTTATTATATTTTTCAGTTTCGTAATTTTTCAGACCCTCAAAAATTCTAGAAAAAATTAAAATGATAATTTGATGAGTTTTCTAGATTGTGTCCAAAAATGACGATTTTTGGATGTATAGATTAAGAGTTATGAATTTTATGGAAAAAGACTATTTTAAAAGTAAACCCTTATAACTCCTTGTGGTTTACTCCAAAATTGGTAAAATTTATATTGGGAGTACATGTATATAACAGCAGTATACTCTGTAAATTTTGGAATTTTTGGACAAAAAGTACAGTTATGATAAATGTCTAAATATTCGGCAGTTTTGGCCATATGAAAAATAGTAAATGAATTTTAAAAATTTTGAGAAAAATATATGTTTAATATGGGACTATATTCTACTAAATCCTAGAAAAAAAAAATTTTGGGACTGATTTAGTATTTTTCATGAAAATAGACTAGTTAGGAGTAAATGAATTAAATATGTTATGTTAAGTAAAAGAATTGGAAAATAGGATTTTGTGGCTTGAGAATCCTATATAAGGTATATGCAGATTTTTGATAAGAGTTTTGGCCATTGGTGATGAAATCTTATGAGTTTGACATTTTAGGATGATTAAATGCATTAATTAGTAAAGTGTAAACAATTAAAATAAATTATTTATAAGTTTAAGAAATGATTAAAATTTTGTTGTAATATTAATAATATTAGATTATTAAGTGATTTATAACATTTGAATTAAGTTGTTATAAAATTATTGATTTAAAATATTATTTAATGATTAATAATATTAGTAATTAAATTTAATGTTATTATATAATGAATAATATTAAATGGAGTTTATAATATAATGAATAATGTTATTATCTTCGTTAAATATTCGTTGAAATATTATTTTCTGTTCAAATTATTTTTGATATAATATTATTCTTAAATTTTACTTCACAAAGCAGTATCATTAAATTTTGGATATTATTAAATTCTGGATAAATTAAATTGTTAAAGTCTTTAAAATTTATCCTTATTCTCATGTGATTGATTCTTTATATCCTTGTCATGATCTTCATGCTTATATTGTGATGAAAGTCATCTTTGGCCCGTAGTGCATAGATAGACTATTTGTATGCCTTTGGCCTGTAGTGCAAAGAAGAACTGTTGTTGAATATCTTTGGCCTGTAGTGCAAAGATGATATGTTATTGAATATTTTTGGCTCGTAGTGCAAAGATGACTTTTTGTTGAATATCTTTGGCCTGTAGTACAAAGATGAACTGTTAATGAATATCTTTGGCCATAGTGCAAAGATGAATTTATTAGTATGATTATGAACAGGAACTGTGATTTGGTATAACCATGATATTTGATGTTTCAGGTAAAGACAGGTGATGAAAATTATATTCGTCCTAGATGAGAAGAGAAATTTAGAACTACAATAATGATTATGAGTCACATGATTGTGGACCAGAACTATTGATTTATGTTACAGGGATAAAACATTGTTGGTGGGCTTTTAACATGGAGAAGATTATAGACCTTATGGTCTATTTGACTCTTCTAATGGATTGCTCGTTCCGCTGCAACTATGGTTGAAAAGTTTTATCATCTACCATATGTTCTAAATATCTGATTTATTACTGATGAAGGCTATTGATAATTTAATTATATTTAGTAATGATATTCTTTACTGGGCTAGTTGTGCTCACCCTTCTGCTTCACAATTCCTTTCAGGTAATAAGAGTGTAGCTGGGTCGAGCAGGCGTAACAGGGGAATAGAACAGTGGTCTCTAGCTGTGAAGGTTCTCCCTAAACAGTATGGAAATAATTTTATTGAGAACTTTAGAATAGTGTGGTGTATTTTATACATCATTTAGTAGTTATATTTGGTGAATCAAATAGGGTGAGGCGAACACAACGTTGGAAGGGTGTTTTACCACTATCATACAAGATGTCTAATAATCTACGACTTCGTGTTATCATAAGGCAGGGTTGTGCACATCCACTTGCTGAGTATATCTACGAGCACTACCTATATAATCTTGGAGTTTGGTTGAAATATAATTCACAATTGGAGACAATAGAGATAATTATATGTCAAGAGAAGACTCACCATTGGAAAGAACATGATAGTAATCTTCTCATTTTTCTTTGGGGTCTATTGGGTCAACCAAGGATAATTATGTGGACATATGATATCTATCATAACTTATACGCATGGCCTCCCATGTACGAAGGTTTTCTTGAGCACTTCCCAAATATTTTAATTTATAAAACAGTTATTGACTGTACCTTTATGTAAGATTTCTTTGTGACGTGCTATCCAAGGTTAAGATGAGAGTCACAGTTGACAAATAATTGTATCAAAACTCACAACTTATGTGTCGTTGTATTTTGCACGACAATTGTAATAATGAAGTTGTAGTTATTTTCTGTACCATGTATTTGGCGACTCAAAATGGGTTGGGTAGTTTGGACCTATTTTGGGGGCGTCATAGTGCGTATTAGATACATTAGTAGGGTGCATGATCATTGACGTTATCGAACTTTTAGATCGTGTTACATGGCTACTGTTACCTTAGTCGTTAAGGTTGTTGATTAAAATATATATTGTATATATTGAAATTATTTTTGAATTTGAAATTCATTTTGTAATTATCTGTTTTAGTTTTAAAAAGTATATTTAGTATTTTTATCGAACAAAAAGTTTTTCGAAAAAGTGTTTTGCAAATTATACTTGATCCGGCTAGATAGGAAGGATTGCTACTTGCAGGGCTTCATCGCTCACCCCCTTACAAATTTTTACAGGTCTCATCGTTGAAAGTTGAGCACTTATTTTATACGCTTTGGATAGTTGGAGTTTAGTTTATGATATTATTTATTTTAATGTTAAATTTTGATAAAAACTTTTAGTTTCGGGGAGCGACGTCTCCGTTATTCGAATTTGGTATTTATTGGTATTTTATTTGAATTGGATTGAAAGATGTTTATTGTTGCGTTTAGTTTAATATTATTGTTGAGTTATTTTGATTAGGCTGCGTGCGATTGATATTGTTGTCGTGCAGTCCTTTGGTCTTGCGGCGCATAGCACTTCGGGTCTATTGCGAGTTCGGGGTGTTACAGAGATGATATTAAAGCAGTGGCCCCTCGTAGTGTGTTGGGTCAGGAAACCCACACATTTTCTAGGGAGTGATTTTGGGATTTAACTGTGAGTTGTTATTCGACTAGATTTAAGAAATAAAGTGTGACGCCCCCAAAATAAGTATACAACACCCATCAAATACATGGTACAGATACAACTACAACTTTATTAATACAATTGTCGTGCAAAATACGACAACACTTAAACTGTGAGTTTAAAATACAAATATTATCTTCTAAAAAATATCCATACTCAAATAAGTCCTCATTACAATTATTGATATATTATTTTACAAAAATTGTGAGGACTACAAAAATAACTTTCTAGAACCATCATTCCATACCCCGACTAGTACTCGCTACATTCTCGCCTCCTGAGAAGAAAAATGGAACAAAAAGGAAATTGTGAGCTCAACTAGCCCAGTAAAAAATATTATGACTAAGATAATATAGAACAAATTATCGTTAGTCTTCAACAGGAAAAAATCTGATAGAATATAATAGACAACAAATTTTAGATCAACAACTGCAGCAGAAACAGCAATCCATTAGAAGAGTCAAGTAGAGAATGAATTCTACTATCTTCAAAGATTTAAAAGTTCATCATCAATATTTTACCCCTATAACATCAATCAATATAAATCTTGAATCAAATATTCATCTTTGCATGACAGGCCAAAGATATTCATTTGTATCACCAGTTGATCATGTTCATCTAAGCACCTGTTCATCTTTGCACTACGGGCCAAAGATATTCATCAGTTAATCATTCATCTTTGTACTACAGACCAAAGATATTCAGTAATATTATCATATAGGACTGAGGATGATGAAAAATATTTTAAAAAAAACGAATCCAGTAAGACAAAAGAACAAATATTAGGGATTCGTACATCGGTTTATCCATGTTCAAAAATACTCCATAATAAATCATTGTGGAGCAAAATTCAAGAATAAAGATCAAAACATGGATACAATCAAAGCTAGTAATCATAATAAACAACTTGGACAAAGAAAAGAAAATTTTAATTTTTTTGTGAATAGTGTCGTATACGTGAATAGTGTTGTATACGTGAATAGTAACCTCGACACAAAAAGACAAGAATTTCACAAGAAAAATCTTACCAATATTCCGACATAATGATATTGAAAAAAATAATATCATTTATAAAAAAAATAACATCCCTTACCTCAAAAGGACAGTACTTCTGACTGGAATACTGGATATAGTACTGAAGGAACTTGCACCGTATAGCAACACTCAAAGTATCAAAATACTCACAAGAATACGCTCGATACTATAGAGAGAGAAAACTTCAGTTTCTGGTGTGATTTTCAATTCTAACCTAAGCACCCTATTTTATAAGAAAATGCTTCGAACACCAAAACAGAAAATTTAATAAAATATTAATATACTTTTTTATAAATTCCTACGGACACTTCTTTTGATCCAAAATATCAGCCACACAAGTAGGCCCCCTCACCAAAATAAAAAAACGTTTTTCTTAAAAAATATAATTAAAACTTCAAAAATCAATTATTTCGTAACTTCAATAATTCATAATAAATAGCCATTTTATCAGAAAAATTTGAATCTTATGTCCATTCCATAGGAAATTTAATTCTCTACAACTTTGTAAGTTTAAGTTTTTCCAAATTCCAAGCAGAAATTGACCGAAATCACATACAGACGATTTTACGGGCTATAATCAAATTTCAGTCAAGAAATGGGGTCCATTAACACACAAAACATGTATTAAATATTTTTTGTAACAAAAATACTCTTCCTCCTCATATATTCATGTATCACACATTCATTGTAAAAAATATCACCATTATTATATTATTATAATATGATAATATATTAAAATGAATTATTTTATCAGAAAAGATAAAATATCAATTTTCAACAATTGTCACTTTAAAAAAATTTCTCCATTTATATCCACATAAAATGAATATTTTCTTTATCATATAAATCAATAATTAATTATTCACAATTAATATTACAGAATCACAATACTGACAACCATGTCGTTCCAAGGAAAGAGAGGGCTTTCCAATAAGGATTTCTCCTTACTGGTGCGCAATTAGGTGACCAAACCTCTCCTTAGATAGAACTTTCTAGACATTTTCAATAATGCTATCTAATAATATTATTAAAATAATATGAATTATTGATCTGATAATGAAAAATACTATGTAGTGACAATTATTGAAACAACAATAATATAAAATATCAACGTAACAATTATTGAATCAATAAAATATAATATTGAACAGTAATTACTGTAACAATTATTGAGTAGTGCCTTCTTACGTAAGAATCAATAATTGGTGCAATATCGTGTGCTACTGTGCAACACCGCGTATTACTGTGTTTTAACCACCGGGTATTCCAACAGTGTTAACGGTAACAACTACACCGTTATTTATAAAAACTCATACTTATTATTTTTTTTATCCAATCGCTTTCCGTTATGGGGCCCACACAAGGCTGCGCCGTCGTACGAATATTCCCCGACAGCAAGAATATTCCACAACCAAACGAATATTCACCGATAAAAATGAATATTTTATAACCACTTGCTTATTTAAAATATTTGCATATTTTTCCCATAACTAACCACGTTAATCAAATCAAATCTTACTATTTCAAAATAATAAATAGAGGAAATTCAATTTCATTTATAAAAAGTTGGGGTCTTACAACCTCCTATCCTTATAAAATTTCATCCTCGAAATTGACGTACATACCTGGTATTTCGAAAAGGTGAGGATACCTCGCTTTCATTTCCGTTTCCAATTCCCAGGTCATTTCCTCAATAGCATAGTTTCTCCACAAAACTTTAGCATGTGGTATGACCTTTGTGCGTAGGACATACTCTTTCCTATCCAAGATCTTAATAGGTACCTCCTCGTATGTTAAGTCTTCAGCTTTCTCGTCTGGTTCTAACTCAATAATGTGGTTTGGGTCTTTCACATATTTACGAAGCACAGATATGTGAAAAACATTATGAACACGAGACATGCTTGGAGGTAACGCGAGTCTATAGGCCACATTTCTACTCGGTCAAGAATCTGAAATGGACCAATAAATCGTGGATTGAGCTTTCCTCTCTTCCCAAATCTTGTAACTCCCTTCTATGGAGCAACACACAACAATACATGATCCCCAATACTAAATTTCACGTCCTTTCGATGAAGATCCGTATAACTCTTTTGTCGATCTTGTGCCGTTTGTATACGTTGTCGAATCATTTGGATCTTTTCTGTAGTCATACGTACCAACTTTGGTCCTAACAATGTTGCTTCACCCACCTTTTCCCAAGATACTGGAGAGCAACACTTTCGTCCATACAATGCTTCGAATAGAGTCACACCTATACTTGCTTGATAACTGTTGTTGTAGGAGAATTCCACCAATGGTAAACATTTATCCCAACTCCCTTTGAAGTCTAGGACACAGAGTCTTAATAGATCTTCAAGAATTTGAATAGTCCTCTCTGATTGTCCATCCGTTTAAGGATGGTATGCCGAACTGAATCGTAAATTCGTACCCATAGCTTTCTGTAAGCTAACCCAAAATTGTGAAGTGAATCTTGGGTCACGATCTAAAACTATGGATACTGGCATGCCATGCAACCTCATAATCTCATTCACGTACATAAGAGCAAGACGTTCAAGGGAATAAGTCTCCCGAATCGGCAAGAAATGAGCAGACTTGGTTAATCTATCAATAATAACCCAAATCGCATCTATGCCTTAAGAAACCTTGGGAAGACCCGTAACGAAATCCAGGGTAATATGCTCCCAGTTCCATTTCAAAATCTCAAGTGGTTGCAATGGACCCTTTGGTACTTGATGCTCTGCCTTCACACGTTAACAAGTTAAACACCTCGAGATAAACTTCGTGATCTCTCTCTTTATATTGTTCCACCAAAATGTATGTCGAAGATCATGATACATTTTGGTACTTCCAGGGTGAATTGCAAATGGTGTGTTGTGTGCCTCCATCATGATCTTATACTTCAAATTAAAGTCGTTAGGAACACAAAGTCTGGAGTTGACTCGAAGTATTCCTTCTTCATCGATTCTTGCTTCTAGGATAACACCTTCTTGTACTTTCTTCTTTATACGCATCAGCTCCGGGTCTGTAGCTTGAGCAACTTTAACTTTATTGATTAAAGTTGGTTCTATATGTATACTTGACATCATCGCATGGGTCCTCGGAGTCTGGAATTCTATCTTCATCTTTTGTAAATCACACAAAATGGGTCTTTGTGTTGACAACACCGCACTCATTCCCGCATATGATCTTCTACTCAACGCATCAGCTACCACGTTCGCTTTTCCAAGATGGTATTGAATAGTGTGGTCATAATCTTTTAACAGTTCGAGCCAACGTCGTTGTCGCATGTTGAGTTCCTTTTGGGTGAAGAAATATTTGATGCTTTTATGGTCTGAATATATCTCCACTTTCTCCCCATATAGATAGTGCCTCCAGATCTTTAGCGTAAAAACGACTGCTGCCAACTCTAGATCATGAGCAGGATAATTCCTCTCATATTCTTTAAGTTGTCGCGAGGCATAGGCTATGACCTTCCCATATTGCATGAGAACACATCATAACCCTTTGCCTGAAGCATCGCTGTAGATAACAAATCCATCCGAACTAGATGGTATTGTCAGAACATGTGCCGGAATGAGTCTCCTCTTAAGCTCTTAAAAACTTTTCTCGCATTCCTCACTCCATACGAATTTTGTATCTTTTCGAATCAGTTGAGTTAACGGAGTAGCGATTCGAGAAAATCCTTCCACGAATCTTCGATAATAACCAGCTAAGCCCAGAAAGCTACGTACTTCGGTCACCGACTTCGGTTGCTCCCAAGTTTGTATTGCTTCAATCTTCGCCGGGTCAACAGATACTCCATGTTTAAACACCACGTGCCCAAGGAATGCAATGCTACTTCCTCAAGCTAGAACTCGCATTTCTTCAACTTGGCATATAGCTTATTTTCACGAAGCCTTTGAAGTACCAGCTTCAAATGGTGCTCATGATCTTCATGGCTTTTGGAATAGATGAGGATGTCATCAATAAAGACAACAACGAACTGATCCAAATATTCTTTGAATTCTTGGTTCATCATATCCGTTAAAGCCGCAGGAGCATTAGTCAATCCAAAAGACATGACTAAGAATTTGTAACATTCCAGAATTTTATAAATTGTTATATTGAATATTTATTGAATTATTTAAGTATTTAATGGATGTGGTTATTGTTAATTGAATAATTGTTCAAATTTGATTCGATGTGATTAATTATTTGTTAAGTAAATAATTAAGGAAATTAATTATTTTTGCTAATTTAATTTAATTATTAAGTTAGAGAATTTTGATTAGATAAATTATTATATTTTAATTTGATTTTGTAAAGGATGTGTTAGTGGATTAAATAAAGTTATGATTATAAAGAAAATTATAATTTTGTGGTATTAATTTATGTGTTAAAATGATTTAATAAATTATTTTTACAATTAATTTAATTAAATTAAAGTGTGACAAATAACCTTATTATAAAGGAGTTACTAAAATAAATTAAGGGAGTTTAATTCAGTTTTACCAAACAAGGCCTAATGCCTATTAAGTCTTTAATATAATTGTGTTTTACCAAACAAGGCATAAGGATTAATTGATTATATTTTTAGTGGTTAGCCAAACAAGCCTTATGGCTTTTGATTTTCAAAACTCAAATAACTGATATCGGTTATATGTTTTATATTTATGTTATATAATCAATATATATTATATCCATATACGTTATATCATAAGACGTAAGAATAGAGGAGAAAGGTTAGAGAGAAGAAGAAGAGAAGAAGAAAAGAAGAAAGGAAGAAAGGCTAGAGATTGGAGAAGAAGAAGCTTGAGAATAGAAAGGAATAGCCATCATCATCTTCTTCAAGGTATTTCCCCTATTTTTTTAAGTTTTAAAGTTTAGTTTTTCTCTTCCCAAATTCTCTGTAGAATTCTTGTGTTAGGATGAATTGTTGTTGCTATGTGGTTTTATATGACACACTAGTGATGTTAAAGCTATTTTCATAAGTTATAGTCAATGAATTGATGATATGTATGTAATTTGTGAAGAAAATATTTTTACAGAGAGTTTTTGTGAATATATATTGTTTAGCTTAAAGTAGAAATTGAGGGTTAATTAGTTGTTTTATTGGTAAATTGGCTATTCAATTTGATAAGTATGTATAATTATTGATAAAGATACTTTGAATTAAATGTTTTAGTTGAAAAACAAAATTTACAGTGTTGATTTTCATTGAAATATCAAAAAGTGAGTTTTTATCAAAAACAGTGTAATTGGATGTTTTAAATTCGTTGTTTATGTTGTTGTATGTGTAGAAACATGTTAGGAGTTCTTGAATTATGTTTACATGATGTTTTGTATGAATTGCATGTGAATTAGTCTGTTAGAAACGAGCTTGTAGGCCAAAATTAGTTTTTTCTTGTACTGTTGCCGAAGCTGTCAGTCGAAACTGCAGTTTCTCACCGCGGCGCGGCCCAGCAGTACCTTAGTGGCGCCGCAACGCCATCTCCACGCCGCAGCGCGGATTCGTAGTTTATTTACCGCACCGCAGCGCCATCCCCACGCCGCAGCGCGACCCATAGTGTAAACTGTAGCGTCGCAGCGCGAGTTAGCAGAAGGGTATGACAGTGTACTTTTTGTACACGAAATTTTAAGAAAAGTTATGTGATGATAGCAGGACTGTAAAATGTTGATTTTAATGTTTCTATACCTAGAATAAACATGTTATTAGCAATTAAATTGTTTTGTAACTTGATTATGTGATTAAAAATCCAATTTTTAAATGATGAACATACTTAGTAATGTTTGTAAAGTGGTAATGGCTAACTATGTCATGATAACATATGTTTATAGGATATTGTGATTCGTATTGATTCGGTTTAGCCTACGAGCAAGACAAGTTTTCTAACTCTACACTTTCGTTGAGCTAGTTCTATTATTATATTGTGTAAACTTACTCTTTTGATTGAGCAAGTTTTCTAATCCTTTATCTTGTTAATCCAATTACTGTTTTCAATTCGATTACGATATAATGAAGTAAGTTATTCTTGAGCAAGCTATTCCTGTATTTAACTTGTTGTTTAGCATGCACAACTATAAATACTAACGTCGAACATTTTTATCGTTCAAATTGCTATGCATGCTTAATATTCAATTCTAATTAACCTTGGCTTAGTATTGTTCAGGCAAGGTGTGTTATAGTTATTCAAATTGTATGCTATTAGATTATTCCTAAAGCATCACTTTAGTTTACTATGATTGATTTAATCACGATTATTCTATAGTATAGTGTTTTTGGTTTTATTCAACTACTCCTTAGTTGATGTTCGTGGAATTCCAAATTACCTTGAAAACTCATCCAAACCAAACTTCCTTTGGTGCGGACTTGTACTCTAAATACTGAGATGAACAACCCTATTGTTATGATTAGGGGTTAACTCACGCGTAGCGTTAAAATGTTTGTGCACAATACATTGTACGAAGGGCTGATCCTCCTAAGTACGAGGTCCTTATGGTCTTATGACTGTTAAAGTTGGAGTTGAAAGATTACTTGCAACTGTGGACGTATTTCATGGTCTTGCGACCCTCAATGATGTATATTTTCCATATTTTGGGATTTTAGTTTCTGATTATTATTGATAGAGTACTATTCACTTTTGATGAGCCTAATTCGACAATTATTATTGTTATACTCCTGTTGATTCCATATTATATCCAGTGAGCAATTGTTCGCTTACTCTTGCATATTTATAAACTCATTGCAGCTAAAGAAGAGAAGGTAGGTGAACCTTCGTCTAGCAAAGGAAAGGGAAAAATGTACAAGTGATGAAGACTTATAATTTTTATTTTGATTAAGATGTTAGACTTTTATTGTGATGATATTAGACTTTGTTTTTAAAGAAGTTATGTAATGTTTTCCGCATTTGAATGATGATTAAAGGTTAGATAACCTGGGAGATTTTTTTATGATGTAACCCTTTAATGGGGAAGGTTTTTATTTATTTAGTTTTATTATGATTGGGTAGTTAGATATGATTGTTTGATCAAGTGAACACCAAATCCTATGGAAATGAAATACCTGGATTTGGGGGTGTCACAAGTTGGTATCAGAGCCTTAGGTTATGAACCTTAGGTGGGGGAAAAGCCTTAGGAAGTAACCTTCGAGAAGATAGTGATGATAAACTCTTATCGAGTTTTAAGGAGGAAGTAATAAAACACTTATGTGCTTATGTGTTTACAACTTATGTGCTTGTGAGAGTCGAGTAGTAATGATTAGTAATTAAAACTTAAACTTTGGTTGACAGGATGACTAATATAGGAGGATCCAGTTAGGCTAGGGAGGAAGGACCTCAGATGCCTAGAGAGGAGGAATCTCGTGACATTCAAGTGGTTTGGGAACAACTACTTCCACGAGAGTTAGCCCCATTGCTCACGGTGGTTGAAGATGATGATGATGATGTAGAAACAGATGAGGAGGATCCCGTGGAGCTACCACAGACGGATGAAGAGGACGAGGAGGAAAGGACTCCACTTAACTCAATAGTTAGCCGTATATACGATGAGGTGCATGGCCGCAATGTGGAACTTGAAGATACTGTCGAGGAGTTACAAGAGATAGTAGCTGGACAACAGACCTCGATGGCACAGAAGGACGACGAGATCCAGGAGCGAGAAGAACGACTGAACAATATTGAAGAGAATCTGGTTCACACTGAAGAAGAGAACGACCAAATGAGAGCAGAGGTTGAAGAGTTGAAGAGCAAGTTGAGAGAAGAATCTGCAAAAAGGGCAAGAGCCGAAGACACGTACAGTGAAGTTTATCAACAAGCCGAAATAGCAAAGGGAGACGCACAAGCAAAGAGAAGGAAGATGGAAGAAATGAATAGCGTGTTCAACACCGCGATCAATCGAGCTTAAGACCGGGTCATGGGTTATCCAATTCAGTTCGATACGCTACCCTCGTTCATACTAGATCGTCGAACCATGTTCCGAGTTATGGAAGAAGAGTGTCGTAAGGCTTTGCAATATCTTAATAGGACATCATAGGGAGTGTACTTGAGTTATGTTATGATAAATAATATGTAATTCCCTAGTGTCATGTAACCTGTGGGATATGATGATGATGTCCTGAACCTTTATTAGTTCAGGAAAATAATGTAAGTAGCAGTGATGCTATTGTTATGATGTTTTTAGAGAATTCAGAATGAATAAAAGTTATTATTTTCTTTTATCCAAAGTGTTATGTGTTATGAAGTGATTATTTTTATGGGGGCAAGTTAAGTATAAATTACTTGAAAGGAGTTGAATAATAATCTAATGAATGTATTTTTTTTAACAGAAAATGCCTCCAAGACGTCAACCACCTTGTCAGAGAACCACCGAAAGAACCAACAACGATAATGCTGAAGCTAACTCCGTTCAGTAGTTGGTGACGTTACTGACAGGTGCACTGCAAAATCAACTGCAGAATCAACCTCAGAACCAAGGTGCTACGTTTAAGGACTTCAAGGCGGTTGGACCACCAGAATTATGTGGATCCATGAATCCAGTTGAAGCACAGACCTAGATCATGGAAATTAAGAAGGTTTTTGATGTTGCTAGAGTAGAGGACAACCAGAAGACTGCTTTTGCAACATTCATGTTGAAAGCAGAGGCTAGTTATTGGTGGCAGGCCAATAAAACTCGGGAGGGACCAGGAATCATAACTTGGGAAAGGTTTAAGGAGATTTTCTTCGAGACCTATTTCCCAGAGAGTTCGAAAAGCCAGCTAGAGGTACAGTTTTTAGAACTGAAGCAAGGAATGATGACGGTGTCGGAGTATGCCGCGAAATTTAATGAGTTGGCAAGGTTTGTGCCATACCAAGTCAACACAGATGAACGCAAGGCGAAGAGGTTTGAACAGGGACTGAAGCCATGGTTGTTTAGTAGGGTTTCCTTGTTCCAGTTGAAGATGTTTACAGCCATGATGGAAAAGCCAATTCTCGCCGAAGGTGGAGGCGAGGCTGTAACCAAGTTCAATCAAGAACCGAAAAAGAAGAAGAATGAAGTGGAGGTGAAGAATGGAGGTGGTGGTAATGGAAATGATAACAACAACTTGAAAAGAAAGTGGAATGGAAATGCGGGTGCTGGGAATCAGCAAGGTAACCAGCAGAATAAGAAGTTTGAAGCATGTGCTACATGCGGGAAGTTTCATAAGGGTGTATACTTAATCGGGAAACGAGTATACTTTAACTGTGGCCAGGAGGGTCACATCGCCCCAAATTGCAATCAGCCCAAGAAGAATGTTTGCTACACTTGCGGGTCCAAGGATCACTTTGCTCGTGAGTGCCCCAAGAAGAAAGCTGGAAAAACAAAGGGAAGCAAGGGAGGAAGCAATGGAGGTACATGGGCCATTAATGGACCGACGGCATCAATCAAACCCACAGCCAGAACCTTCAACATGACTGTGCAAGATGTTGTGCAATCAAATGATGTGGTGTCAGGTATTATCCCGATCAATGATATTGATACTTATGTATTATTTGATTTGGGTGCTACTTGCTCATTTATATCTTATGAATTTGCTATGAGATTAGGATTGCCTAGTGAAGAATTGAATTTCCCTTTAAACATAGAAATTGAGAATAAGGAAGTAGTTCCTGTTAGGTATCGTATACAAGAAATGTAGGGTGAATATTAAGGGAAATATTTTGATGGTAGATTTGATTCCGATCAAGCTAGGAGAGTTTGATGTTATTTTGGGAATGGAATGGTTGTTCAATTATGGAGCGATAATTGACTGCCAAAAAAATGTGTAAACCTTATGACTCCGTCAAAGGTAGTATTTAATGATAGCAAATTGCCTAGACAAATGAGATGTCTGACGATTATGCAGGCCAAGAAGTTGTTGAGTCAAGGCTGTGTGGATTATTTAGCTTACATAGTCGATACTCAGAAGAAGGGTGCGAAACTGGAAGAAATACCAGTAGTTAGGGAGTTTATGGACGTATTTCTGGAGGATTTGCCAGGACTTCCGCCTGACAGAGAGATCAAGTTCGTGATCGACTTAGCGCTAGGAACTGCTCCGATATCGAAAGCCCCATACAGAATGGCTCCGGTGGAGATGAAGGAACTGATGGTATAACTACAAGAGCTGTTGGACAAGAAATACATTCAGCCGAGTGTGTCACAGTGGAGAGCACCGGTGTTATTTATAAAGAAGAAGGATGGGTCAATGCGTCTTTGCATTGATTATAGAGAGTTAAACAAAGTCACTATTAAGAATAAATATCCATTGCCGAGAATAGATGACTTGTTTGATCAATTGAAGGGTGCTAGAAATTTCTCGAAAATAGATTTGAGAAGTGGGTATCATCAACTAAAAGTAAGGAAGGAGGATGTACCGAAGACGGAATTTTGAACTCGGTATGGACATTACGAATTTTTGGTGATGTCTTTTGGTTTGGCAAACGCCCCTGCAACGTTCATGGATTTGATGAACAGGGTGTTTAAACCGATTTTAGATAAGTTTGTGGTGGTGTTTATCGACGATATTCTGGTGTACTCTAGAACTCAAGAAGAACACGTGGAACACTTACGTCTAACGCTGGAGACGCTAAGAAAAGAAAAGTTGTATGCGAAATTCTCTAAATGTGAATTCTGGCTGGAACGTGTACAATTTCTTGGGCACGTAATTGACAATGATGGAATTTCAATGGATCCATCAAAGGTCGAAGCTGTGATAAATTGGGAACAACCAAGAACTCCATCAGAAGTAAGAAGTGTCTTGGGATTGGTAGGGTATTACAGACGGTTTATTCAGGATTTCTCCAAGATTGCCACTCCGTTAACAAATTTAACGAGAAAATCTGTAAAATTTGTTTAGACAGAAAAGTGTGAAGGAAGCTTTCAGGAATTGAAAAAGAAGCTAAGTATGGCACCTGTGTTGTCATTACCAGATAATATAGGAAATTTTGTGGTGTTCAGTGATGCCTCACACAAAGGATTAGGATGTGTCCTTATGCAGAACGGGAAAGTCATCGCGTATGCATCAAGACAATGAAAAGACTATGAAAAAGGGTATCCGACTCATGATTTAGAGTTGGCGACGGTTGTGTTTGCTCTGAAGATATGGAGACACTATCTCTACGGAGAGAAATGTGAGACTTACACAGACCATAAAAGTCTGAAGTATATTTTCACACAGAAGGACCTGAACATGCGTCAAAGAAGATGGATGGAACTGATAAAGATTATGATTGTGAGATCTTTATCATCTAGGCAAAGCAAATGTGGTTGCAGATGCCTTCAGTAGGAAAGGCAGGGAAAAGTTAATGTTGTTAATTGATAAGGAGGAGCTTATTACAGCAATGTCAAGGTTAGAGTTGGAAATCAAATTTCCAAAAGAATCCAATGAGAAATTGTACCAGATGGAAGCCAGTCAAACTTTGGTGGAAAAAGTGAAGAACGCTCAACTGCAGGATGAGGAATGCAGAAAAATAAGGGAAAGTGTGGTCGAGGGAAAAGAAATAAAGTACAAAGTTGATACCGAGGGGATGCTGAGATTTGAAGGACGAATATGGGTTCCAGCAGTACCAGATATTAAAGAAGACATCTTGACTGAAGCTCATAACTCGAGATATTCGATTCATCCAGGAAGTACGAAGATGTATCAAGATTTGCAATGACATTTTTGGTGGCCAAATATGTTAAAGAGATCGTTACAAGATATGGAGTTCCAGTGTCAATTGTGTCAGACAGAGATCCGAGGTTCACATCAAACTTCTGGAAGAGACTACAAGAATGTATGGGAACACAGTTGCGAATGAGTACGGCATATCATCCGCAAACAGATGGCCAAAGTGAACGAACGATTCAGACATTGGAAGATATGTTGAGAGCATGCGTCATGGATTTCAAAGAAAGCTGGGATGAACAATTACCGTTGGTGGAATTTGCCTACAATAACAGTTACCACGCAAGCATCGGCATGCCGCCTTACGAAGCATTATACGGTAGGAGGTGCAGAACTCTACTGTGATGGGATGAAGTCGGTGAACGTCAACTGTTAGGACCAGAACTGGTACAACAAACTGCTGAGGTTGTCCAACTCATCAGAACAAGATTGATAGCTGCTCAAGACCGACAAAAGAAATATGCTGATCAACACAGACAAGATCGTGCATTTGACATAGGAAATTACGTATTCCTAAAAGTTTCTCCTTGGAAGGGGAAAATTCGATTTGGTAAAAAGGGGAAACTAAGTCTGAGATTTATTGGACCCTTTGAAGTGCTGAGAAAAGTTGGAGAGGTAGCTTACGAGGTAGCTCTACCTCCAGAAGTGCAAAACATTCATAATGTTTTTCACGTTTCGGTGTTACGACCATATAAGTCCAATTACAAACACGTTATCGAGTACTAACCGTTGCAGTTTGAGAAAGACTTGTCCTATGAAGAGGTTCCTATCCAGATAGTCGACAGGAAAGAACAAGTGCTCAGGAATAAAGTGATACCTTCTGTGAAGGTAATTTGGAGGAACCATAGTGTCGAAGAGGCTACGTGGGAACTCGAAGCTGAAATGATGAAGAATTACCCTGAGTTGTTTGTTTAATCTATGTCTTCGATTCTGGGGACAGAATCTTTGTAAGTAGGGGAGAATGTGACGAATGAATTGTTTGAATTGTGATTCTGAGGACAAAATTCTTGTAAGGAGGGAATGATGTAACATTCCAGAATTTTATAAAAAGTTATATTGAATATTTATTGAATTATTTAAGTATTTAATGAATGTGGTTATTGTTAATTGAATAATTGTTCAAATTTGATTCGATGTGATTAATTATTTGTTAAGTAAATAATTAAGGAAATTAATTATTTTTGCTAATTTAATTTAATTATTAAGTTAGAGAATTTTGATTAGATAAATTATTATATTTTAATTTGATTTTGTAAAGGATGTGTTAGTGGATTAAATAAAGTTATGATTATAAAGAAAATTATAATTTTGTGGTATTGATTTATGTGTTAAAGTGATTTAATAAATTATTTTTAGAATTAATTTAATTAAATTAAAGTGTGACAAATAACCTTGTTATAAAGGAGTTACTAAAATAAATTAAGGGAGTTTAATTCAGTTTTACCAAACAAGGCCTAATGCCTATTAAGAATTTAATATAATTATGTTTTACCAAACAAGGCATAAGGATTAATTGATTATATTTTTAGTGGTTAGCCAAACAAGCCTTATGGCTTTTGATTTTCAAAACTCAAATATCGGTTATATGTTTTATATTTATGTTATATAATCAATATATATTATATCCATATACGTTATATCATAAGACGTAAGAATAGAGGAGAAAGGTTAGAGAGAAGAAGAAGAGAAGAAGAAAAGAAGAAAGGAAGAAAGGCTAGAGATTGGAGAAGAAGAAGCTTGAGAATAGAAAGGAATAGCCATCATCATCTTCTTCAAGGTATTTCCCCTATTTTTTTAAGTTTTAAAGTTTAGTTTTTCTCTTCCCAAATTCTCTGTAGAATTCTTGTGTTAGGATGAATTGTTGTTGCTATGTGGTTTTATATGACATACTAGTGATGTTAAAGTTATTTTCATAAGTTATAGTCAATGAATTGATGATATGTATGTAATTTGTGAAGAAAACGTTTTTACAGAGAGTTTTTGTGAATATATATTATTTAGCTTAAAGTAGAAATTGAGGGTTAATTAGTTGTTTTATTGGTAAATTGGCTATTCAATGTGATAAGTATGTATAATTATTGATAAAGATACTTTGAATTAACTGTTTTGGTTGAAAAATAAAATTTACAGTGTTGATTTTCATTGAAATATCAAAAAGTGAGTTTTTATCAAAAACAGTGAAATTGGATGTTTTAAATTCGTTGTTTATGTTGTTGTATGGGTAGAAACATGTTAGGAGTTCTTGAATTATGTTTACATCAAGTTTTGTATGAATTGCATGTGAATTAGTCTGTTAGAAACGAGCTTGTAGGCCAAAATTGGCTTTTTCTTGGACTGTTGCCGAAGCTGTCAGTCGAAACTGCAGTTTCTCACCGCGGCGCGGCCCAGCAGTACCTTAGTGGCACCGCAGCCCCATCTCCATGCCGCAGCGCGGCTTCGTAGTTTATTTACCGCGCCGCAGCGCCATCCCCACGCCACAGCGCGACCCACAGTGTAAACTGTGGCGCCGCGGCGCGAGTTAGCAGAAGGGTATGAAAGTGTACTTTTTGTACACGAAATTTTAAGAAAAGTTATGTGATGATAGTAGGACTGTAAAATATTGATTTTAATGTTTCTATACCTAGAATAAACATGTTATTAGCAATTAAATTGTTTTGTAACTTGATTATGTGATTAAAAATCCAATTTTTAAATGATGAACGTACTTAGTTATGTTTGTAAAGTGGTAATGGCTAACTATGTCATGATGACATATGTTTATAGGATATTGTGATTCGTATTGATTCGGTTTAGCCTACGAGCAAGGCAAGTTTTCTAACTCTACACTTTCGTTGAGCTAATTCTATTATTACATTGTGTAAACTTACTCTTTTGATTGAGCAAGTTTTCTAATCCTTTATCTTGTTAATCCAATTACTGTTTTCAATTCGATTACGATATAATGATGTAAGTTATTCTTGAGCAAGTTATTCTTGTATTTAACTTGTTGTTTAGCATGCACAACTATATATACTAACGTCGAACATTTTTATCGTTCAAATTGCTATGCATGCTTAATATTCAATTCTAATTAACCTTGGCTTAGTATTGTTCAGGCAAGGTGTGTTATAGTTATTCAAATTATATGCTATTAGAGTATTCCTAAAGCATGACTTTAGTTTACTATGATTGATTCAATCACGATTATTCTATAGTATAGTGTTATTGGTTTTATTCAACTACTCCTTAGTTGATGTTCGTGGAATTCCAAATTATCTTGAAAACTCATCCAAACCAAACTTCCTTTGGTGCGGACTTGTACTCTAAATACTGAGATGAACAACCCTATTGTTATAATTAGGGGTTAACTTACGCGTAGCGTTAAAATGTTTGTACACAATACATTGTACGAAGGGTTGATCCCCCTAAGTATGAGGTCCTTATAGTCTTATGACTGTTAAAGTTGGAGTTGAAAGATTACTTGCAACTGTGGATGTAGTTTATGGTCTTACGACCCTCAGTGATGTATATTTTCTATATTTTGGGATTTCAGTTTCTGATTATTATTGATAGGGTACTATTCACTTTTGATTAACCTATTTCGACAGTTATTATTGTTATACTCCTGTTGATTCCATATTATATCCAGTGAGCAATTGTTCGCTCACTCTTGCATATTTATAAACTCATTGCAGCTAAAGAACAGAAAGTAGGTGAACCTTCGTCTAGCAAAGGAAAGGGAAAAATGTACATGATGAAGACTTGTAATTTTTATTTTGATTAAGATGTTAGACTTTTATTGTGATAATATTAGACTTTGTTTTTAAAGAAGTTATGTAATGTTTTCCGCATTTGAATGATGATTAAAGGTTAGATAACCTGGGAGATTTTTTTTATGATGTAACCCTTTAATGGGGAAGGTTTTTATTTATTCAGTTTTATTATGATTGGGTAGTTAGATATGATTGTATGATCAAGTGAACACCAAATCCTGTGGAAATGAAGTACCTGAATTTGGGGGTGTCACAGAATTCATAATGCCCGTACTGAGTTCTAAAGGCAGTCTTCAGAATATCCTCTGTTCTAATCTTCAATTGATGATATTCAAAACGAAGATCGATCTTTGAAAAGAATTTTGCTCCTTGCAACTGGTCAAACAGGTCATCAATACAAGGTAGCGGAACCTATTCTTGATGGTGACATGGTTCAATTCTCGATAGTCAATACAAAGTCGCATACTCCCGTCTTTCTTCTTTACAAATAAAACAGGAGCACCCTAAGGAGATGTACTAGGACGAATGAAACCGATGTCCAACAACTCCTGCAGTTGGACCTTTAACTCCTGAAGTTCAATAGGAGCCATTCGATATGGGGTTTTAGAAATGGGCTTTGTACCAGATTCAAGGTCAATAAAGAATTCAACTTCACATTCTGGGGGTAGACCGGGAAGTTCTTCAGGAAATACATCTAAAAATTCACTAACAATAGAAATATTATTCAAATCTGGCGTGTCTTTATTCAAATCCATAACATGGGCTAAGAAAGCTTGACATCCATTTTTTAATAAACGAATGGCTTTATGGCTTGATATGACAGTGATTGATTTTAGTGGTTTAGTTGCTTGAATTCGCATAACAGGTTGGTTAGGAATATGAAAACTAACAACCTTATGAAAATAATCAATTTTAGCATGATGAGTAGTTAACCAATCAATCCCTAAAATCACGTCAAAAGCAAGTATCTTTAAAGAGATAAGATCAACAGGTAATGTGATGGTACCAACTTGGATTAAACAACATTTATAAACAGTAGATGTAATGAAAGTTTCTCCTAACAGAGTCTCCACAGATAAGTAAAAGTCTAATTTCTCCGGAGTCAAGTTTAAATGTTAAGCACAAGCAGGAGAGATAAAAGAATGGGTAGAATATCTAGTAAGGTATAAACTTCGCAAGAGTTTATGATTAGCTTACCCGTGATCACCTCGTTTGGGTTTCTCGTATTTTGACCAGTCACGACAAACGCTCTTCTAGGAACCGCTAACTTTGACTTTTCTGGGACAGCCTTTTGAGTCACCATCCCCGCTGGACTTGGTTTCGCTACAGTACAATCTCAAGCGATGTGTCCTTTCTTTCCACAATTATAACATACCTTTAACTGTTATGGACAGTTTGGCCTGATGTGTCTCTCTTTTCCACATTTATAGTATACGACCGGTGGTCGTTCTCCTCCCTTAGAAATAGTTGATATTGGTGTTGACGTCTTCTCATTATCATTATTGAATCTCCTCTTTTTGAAATTTCCACTTGACTCGCATCTCCTATTATCATGGCCACGATTACCACCAGAGTGGTTACAGCTTTTGTGTAAATTTTTCCCTCCCCCGCTGGTTATCATTTCTCCGATAACTGCTGTCACCGGTATGACCCTGGTTGTGGCCCCTCGGTTGAACGTACTTATTATCTCGCTCTAATAATTGAGCCCTGTTAACAACATCTGAATATAGAGAAAATTTGTGAGAAATGAGATATTGGCGTATGTCGGGTTTCAAACCTCTCAGAAACATCCGCGTCATACCTTCCTTATTCTCCACCAAATGAGGTGAAAACCTGGATAACTCCGTGAACTTCACCTCGTACTGGGACACAGTAATGTTGTTCTGTTCCAGTCTAATAAACTACACCTCCTTCATATGATGAATACTTTCAGGAAAGTACTTGTCATTGAACAGTTTCTGAAATGTCTCCCAAGACATGCTGAGTGCTGCTGGATGGGTACGCTTCACAGATTCCCACCAGTAATCTGCTTCATTACGGAACATAAAGGTGGCGAATGGAACCTTCTGTTCTTCCATGCATCCCAAGATATCGAATATCTTGGTAATTTGCTTGACCCACGTTTTTGCCTTAATCGGATTCGGCTTTTCCCAAAATTCTGGTGGTCCCAACTCTTTGAACTGTTTGGCTGTGACTAGCTGTGCGTTGTCATTGTTTCTACCTGTATTTTGAACAGGTGTCTCCCTCGTCTGGTTTTGCATGAACCGCAAAAAGCTTCTAAACATCTCATCGTTCATCGTCTGCTCAGTGTTGTTTACAGGAGGAACATTGCTGGCCTATTGCACGTTCACCTCGTTGGTGATTAATGGTGTCTCCACGGTCTCATTTACTCCATCGTTAATATTTTCAGCTATCATTCCTAAATACTGCCACAAAACAAGGGTTAATTAAAGAAATTGACATGCAACATAATAACCCTATACTTTGACCAACCAACAAATAAGCTAAGGTAGGATATACTAGTGAAGGATTTACTCATCTCTTCCCTCCTAGTTCTATTCCCCGATATCCGCCAGAGACCATATCCCTAGGCTCTGATACCAATTGTGACGCCCCCAAAATAGGTATACAACACCCATCCTGAGTCGCCAAATACATGGTACAGATACAACTACAACTTTATTAATACAATTGTCGTGCAAAATACGACAACACTTAAACTGTGAGTTTAAAATATAAATATTATCTTCTAGACAATATCCACACTCAAATAAGTCCTCATTACAATTATTGATACATTATTTTACAAAAATGGTGAGGACTACAAAAATAACTTTCTAGAACCATCATTCCATACCCCGACTAGTACTCGCTACATTCTCGCCTCCTGAGAAGAAAAATGGAACAAAAATGAAATTGTGAGCTCAACTAGCCCAGTAAAAAATATTATGACTAAGATAATATAGAACAAATTATCGTTAGTCTTCAACAGAAAAAAATCTGATAGAATATAATAGACAACAAATTTTAGATCAACAACTGCAGCGGAAACAGCAATCCATTAGAAGAGTCAAGTAGAGAATGAATTCTACTATCTTCAAAGATTTAAAAGTTCATCATCAATATTTTACCCCTATAACATCAATCAATATAAATCTTGAATCAAATATTCATCTTTGCATGACAGGCCAAAGATATTCATTTGTATCACCAGTTGATCATGTTCATCTAAGCACCTGTTCATCTTTGCACTACGGGCCAAAGATATTCATCAGTTAATCATTCATCTTTGTACTACAGACCAAAGATATTCAGTAATATTATCATATAGGACTGAGGATGATGAAAAATATTTTAAAAAAAACGAATCCAGTAAGACAAAAGAACAAATATTAGGGATTCGTACATCGGTTTATCCATGTTCAAAAATACTCCATAATAAATCATTGTGGAGCAAAATTCAAGAATAAAGATCAAAACATGGATACAATCAAAGCTAGTAATCATAATAAACAACTTGGACAAAGAAAAGAAAATTTTAATTTTTTTGTGAATAGTGTCGTATACGTGAATAGTGTTGTATACGTGAATAGTAACCTCGACACAAAAAGACAAGAATTTTACAAGAAAAATCTTACCAATATTCCGACATAATGATATTGAAAAAAATAATATCATTTATAAAAAAAATAGCATCCCTTACCTCAAAAGGACAGTACTTCTGACTGGAATACTGGATATAGTACTGAAGGAATTTACACCGTATAGCAACACTCAAAGTATCAAAATACTCACAAGAATACGCTCGATACTATAGAGAGAGAGAACTTCAGTTTCTGGTGTGATTTTCAATTCTAACCTAAGCACCCTATTTTATAAAAAAATACTTCGAACACCAAAGCAGAAAATTTAATAAAATATTAATATATTTTTTTATAAATTCCTACGCACACTTCCTTTGATCCAAAACATCAGCCACACAAGTAGGCCCCCCTCACCAAAATAAAAAAAAATGTTTTTCTTAAAAAATATAATTAAAACTTCAAAAATCAATTATTCCGTAACTTCAATAATTCATAATAAATAGCCCTTTTATTAGAAAATTTTAAATCTTATGTCCATTCCATCGGAAATATAATTCTCTACAACTTTGTAAGTTTAAGTTTTTTCAAATTCCAAGCAAAAATTGACCGAAATCCACATACAGACGATTTTACGGGCTATAATCAAATTTCAGTCAAGAAATTGGGTCCACTAACACACAAAACATGTGTTAAATATTTTTTGTAACAAAAATACTCTTCCTCCTCATATATTCATCTATCACACATTCATTGTAAAAAATATCACTATTATTATATTATTATAATATGATAATATATTAAAATAAATTATTTTATCAAAAAAGATAAAATATCAATTTTCAACAATTGTCACTTTAAAAAAATTTCTCCATTTATATCTACATAAAATGAATATTTTTTTTATCATATAAATCAATAATTAATTATTCACAATTAATATTACAGAATCACAATACTGACAATCATGCCGTTCCAAGGAAAGAGAGGGCTTTCCAATAAGGATTTCTCCTTACTAGTGCACAATTAGGTGACCAAACCTCTCTTTAGACAGAACTTTCTAGTTATTTTTAATAATGTTATCTAATAATATTATTAAAATAATATAAATTATTGATCTGATAATGGAAAATACTGTGTAGTGATAATTATTGAAACAACAATAATATAAAATATCAACGTAACAATTTTTGAATTAATAAAATATAATATTGAACAGTAATTACTGTAACAATTATTGAGTAGTGCCTTCTTACGTAAGAATTAATAATTGGTGCAATATCGTGTGCTACTGTGCAACACCGCGTATTACTGTGTTTTAACCACTGGGTATTCCAACAGTATTAACGGTAACAACTATACCGTTATTTATAAAAACTCATACTTGTTATTTCTTCATCCAATCGCTTTCCGTAATGGGGCCCACACAAGGCTGCGCCGTCGTACGAATATTCCCCGACAGCAAGAATATTCCACGACCAAACGAATATTCACCGACAAAAATGAATATTTTATAATCACTTGCTTATTTAAAATATTTGCGCATTTTATCCATAACTAACCACGTTAATCAAATCAACTCTTACTATTTCAAAATAATAAATAGAGGAAATTCAATTTCATTTATGAAAAGTTGGGGTCTTACATAAAGTGTTATAGATTTTAGGTTTGGACATCTTGTAGAAATTGAGTTTAATATATAAGATCAGGTTTGATTAGTTTTATTAATTGCAGGATAGTTGAGTATCATATTTGGAGACTACTTTAATGTTGTGCAAGTTATGACCTTGAAAATTTTAGTGTTTCTTTTAGATAACAGGCAAGCTAAAAAAATGAGAGTTATATTGGTTATGTTGTGGTGAATCTAAAATTTTGGTAATCATTTTATGATACGAGATTGAAAATGTTACTTAATTTGATGTTCTGATGGACATAGAATAAGAAAGTTTCAAAACAATTTCTTTTATTTTAACTTGAGTACAATTAATGGGTGATGGACTATGTAGTTTATATGAAGACTGGAACTTTTGGAGCATTACTTAGATATGGATTGAGTGTTAGAACTTGCTTGAAATTAACCTTAAGAATTGTCAATTTGGAGGACTAAATTTTTTTAAGGTGTGTAGACTGTAATATCAGATTTTAATAATAATAAAAAAATGTATATACATATAGATAATGAAAATATAATTATTAGTACATATCTAAAACATATAAGGATAAAAAGGACTCTTATACTTGATAACCTATTTTGCAAAGAAATTAAATATATTTAAATAACGAGAGAGAAAGAAAAAAAAAGTAAAAACTATTGGCATTAGAGTACTGCATAACAGAGAAGAAGAAAAGAAGAAAAATCAAAGAGGATTTATTCGCTTCTAATTTTGTGTTTCACAATATTGAGGTAAGTGGCATTTCGAACTATTTAGTGTTTTTAAATTATCGTTTATTTTTATGTATACGTTAGTAATTTCTCGAATGCCTAAATGTACGGTTTCAAAATTCATTATGTTTTATTTTAGACTTCCATTTAAATTAAAATGGTATGTTTCTATATCAAAATTTCGGATCAAGTATTTATTTTTGAACTGTGAAATGAGATTATATGATTTTGATTTGTGAAAAACTATCGTTTAGAATATTGATAATATTGTGAAAAAAAATATTGAAATCCTCAGTCCGACTATATATAGAACCAGTTATTGATTACGTTTAGTTCTGAAGCTAATATAGGACCTACTAAGCCGCACACCTTTTAGATGCTCTTCATGGAGCGTGCATATTAGATATCTTAATAGGGTGTGTGATCATTGATATTATCGAACTTTTAGGATGTGTTACAGAACTACTGTAACCTTAGTCACTAAGGTTGTTGATTAAAAGATATATTGTATATATTGAAATCATTTTTGAATGTGAAATTGTAATTATCTGTTTTAGTTTTGAAAAGTATATTTAGTATTGTTATCGAACAAAAAGATTTTTGAAAAAGTGTTTTGCAAATTGTACTTGATCCGGTTAAATAGGAAGGATTGCTACTTGTTGAGCTTCATCGCTTACCCCCTTACAAATTTTTACAGGTCCCATCGTTGAAAGTTGAGCACATATTTTATACGCTTTGGATAGTTGGAATTTAGTTTATGATATTATTTATTTTAATGTTGAATTTTGATAAAACTTTTAGTTTTGGGCAGCTACGTCTCCGTTATTCGAATTTGTTATTTATTGGTATTTCATTTGAATTGGATTGAAAGATGTTTATTGTTGGGTTTAGTTTAAGATTATTGTTGACTTATTTTGATTGAGCTGCGCGCGGTTGATATTGTTGTCGTGCAGGCCTTTGGTCTTGCGGCGTGTAGCACTTCGGGCCTGTTGCGGGTTCGGGGTGTTACAGAGATGATATTAAAGCAATGGCCCCTCGCAATGTGTTGGGCCAGGAAACCCACACATTTCCTAGGGAGTGATTTTAAGATTTAATTATGGGCTATGATTCAACTAGATATAAGAAATATAATGTTATAGATTTTAGGTTTGGACATCTTGTAGAAATTGAGTTTAATATATAAGATCCGGTTTGATTAGTTTTATTAATTGCAGAATAGTTGAATATCATATTTGGAGACTAATTTGATGTCGTGTAAGTTATGACCTTGAAAATTTTAGTGTTTTTTTAGATAACGGGCAATTTAAAAAAATTAGAGTTATATTGGTTATGTTGTGGTGAATCTAAAATTTGGGTAATCATTTTATAATACGAGATTGAAAACATTGCTTAATTTGATGTTCTGATGGATATAGAATAAGAAAGTGTCAAAGAAATTTCTTTTATTTTAACTTTAGTACAATGATTATGTGATGGAGTATGTAGTTTATATGAAGCCTGAGACTTTTTGAGCATTATTTAGATATGGATTGAGTGTTAGAACTTGTTTGAAAATAACCTTAAGAATTGTCATTTTGGAGGACTAAATTTTTTTAAGGTGGATAGAATGTAATATCAGATTTAAAAAATAATAATAATAATATAATAAAAAAAATACATATAGAAAATGAAAAGATAATTATTAGTACATATCTAAAACATATAAGGATAAGGATACGCTAAGTCATTTAAGTTGTAACAAATTTTTGATTTTAAAAAGGACTCTTTTATTTGGTAACCTATTTTACAAATGAATTAAATATATTTAAATAACTAGAGAGAAAGAAAAAAAAGGTAAAAATTATTGGCTTTTGAGTACTACAGAACAGAGAAGTAGAAAAGAAGAAAATTCAAAAAGGATTTATTCGCTTCTAATATTATCGTTTATTTTTAGTAGAACAGAGAAGTTCGAACTATTTAGTGTTTTTAAATTATCGTTTATTTTTATGTATACGTTAGTAATTTCTCATATGTTTGAATGTACATATTCAAAATTCCTTATGTTTTATTTTAGACTTCCATTTAAATTAAAATGTTATGTTTCTATATCAAAATTTCGGATCAAGTATTTATTTTTGAACTGTGAAATGAGATTATATTATTTTGAACAGTTAAAAACTATCGTTTAGAATATTGATAATATTGTGAAAAAATATTGAAATTCTCAATCCGACTATGTATAGAATATGTTATTGATTACGTTTATTTTCGAAGCTAATATAGGACCTACTAAGGCGCACACCTTTTAGATGCCCTTCGGGGAGCGTGTATATTAGATATCTTAGTAGGCGCATGATCATTGACATTATCGAACTTTTGGACTTTGTTACAGGACTACTGTAACCTTAGTCGCTAAGGATGTTGATTAAAAGATATATTGTATATATTAAAATCATTTTTGAATGAAAAATTTGTTTTGTAATTATCTGTTTTAGTTTTGAAAAGTATATAAAAAGGATTGCTACTTGATGGGCTTCATCGCTGGTGCCCTTACAAATTTTTTACAGGTCCCATCGTTGAAAGTTGAGCACTTATTTTATACGTTTTGGATAGTTGGAGTTTAGTTTATGATAATATTTATTTTAATGTTGAATTTTGATATAAAAAAAAACTTTTAGTTTCGGGGAGCTACGTCTCCGTTATTCGAATTTGGTATTTATTGGTATTTTATTTAAATTGGATTGAAAGATGTTTATTGTTGGGTTTAGTTTAATATTATTGTTGAGTTATTTTGATTGGGCTGCGCGCGATTGATATTGTTGTCGTGCATGCCTTTGGTCTTGCGGCGCGTAGCACTTCGGCCTTGTTGCGAGTTCGGGGTGTTACAGAGATGATATTAAAGCAGTGGCCCCTCGTAGTATGTTGGGCTAGGAAACCCACACATTTCCTGGGGAGTGATTTTGAAATTTAACTATGGGTTGTGATTCGACTAGATTTAAGAAATAGAGTGTTATAGATTTTAGGTTTGGACATCTTGTGGAAATTGAGTTTAATATATAAGATCCAGTTTGATTAGTTTTATTAATTGCAGAATAGTTGAGTATCATATTTGGAGACCAATTTAATGTCGTGTAAGTTATAAGTTTGAAAATTTTAGTGTTTTTTAGATAACGGGCAAGTTAAAAAAAACTAAGAGTTATATTGGTTATGTTGTGGTGAATCTAAAATTTTGGTAATTATTTTATAATACGAGATTGAAAAGGTTGCTTAATTTGATGTTCTAATGGATATAGAATAAGAAAGTGTCAAACAGATGTCTTTTATTTTAACTTGAGTACAATGATTGGGTGAAGGAATATGTAGTTTATATGAAGACTGGGACTTTGGGAGCATTATTTTGATATGGATTGAGTGTTAGAACTTGTTTGAAATTAACCTTAAGATTTGTCAATTTGGAGGACTAGATTTTTTTAAGGTGGGCAGAATGTAATATCAGATTTTAAAAATTATAATAAAAAATATATACAAATAGATAATGAAAAGATAATTAATAGTACATATCTAAAACATATAAGAATATGGATATGATAAGTCATTTATGTAAGACCCTGAATTTTATGAAATAAAAATATTCAATTTTTCTATAATTATTAATCTATTCATAAAATGATTAAATTGATAAAAGGTTAAAGTTAGGGGTGATATGTGAAAATTTTACAAAGTAAACAAGTTGTCATAAAATATTCGTTATGTCGGGGAATATTCGTACGACGGCGCAACCATTGGTGAACCCCACAATAAAATAAATATCGGATATAGAAAATGACATAAATAATCTATTTTAGAAATAACGGCAAAACTTTTACCGTTAAACTGTTGAAATACTCGGTGATAAAAGTATAGTAATACGCATTTTTGCACAGTAGCACACAGTATTGTATAGTATCTTTGATTATTGATGCTTACGTAAGAAGTCACTCAGTTTTATTCAATAATTATCACAGTAGTTGCTGCATAGTATCTTATATTGTTGATTTCATTATTGTCACAGTATCATCTGCATAATATTTTATATTATTAAATCAATAATTGAAATGACCTAATTATTCCTATTATTATTTGCATTATTGATAATGTCTAGAAAGTTCTGTTGAGGAAAGGGGGTAGGTTATTTAACTGCGCGCCAATAAGGAGAAATCCTTATCGAAAAGCCTCCCTTTCCGAGGAACGATCTAGTTGTCAATATTGTGAGTTATAATATTAATGATAAATAATTATTAAAAGATTAAAAAATGTTATATATTTTATTAGCGATAAATGATGAGATTTAATTTAATAGTTAGTTAAGACTAATTAAATAGTTTGAACTAATTAAGAAAGCAAAAGTGTGTATAAAACACAAGAAAATAAAATTAAAAAACGAATTTGAGTTCGGAGTTGAATGTGGAGACGCAGACGAGATATTTGAGTCCGGGACGATGAAATTAGTTAAAATAGATTATAAACACAAAATTTGCCGGGGTTGACTTTTTGGTCAAAAAGATAACAGTTGACTTTTTCAGAAAAAGTCAAAGTTCAAAAATTCAATGATGAAATTGTTGATAAAAATATTTCTATTGTGTTGGGAATATTAATGTTAGAGAAAATCGATATTTATTTCGATAATAGTTTATTTATGGATGTTAAATTGACCAAACGGGTAATTAATCGAATAAATGAGCAATTAATTTGCTATTAGTTCACATGTAAGGAACTATTGGTTGACATACAAGTACTATTAGGGGAGGTTATACAAGATTAATAATACTTGAAGGACTAAATTAAAAATAGAGGCAAGGATGAAGGTACTAAAGTATAATTAACCTTGTAATTTGCCACCTTTTCCTAGCCTATAAATACTCCTCCATCCATTCATTATTTCTAAACATTTTTGAATAGAAAAGTTATAAGCACAAGTTATAGTGAGAAAAACTATATAGAGATAAAGAAGAAGAGTATTCAACTGCTACACAATTGCAGCATCCAATCTTCTACTAAGGTTATTTTTCGTATTCGTAAAGGTTATTATTTCTTTCGTATTCGTAAAGGATGTTATTTTCTTCATACTCATAAGGGTTGTCATTCTATTCTTTATTAATATGTGGGAATAACATGTCTACGCGGATTATCGCATGCCTGGTGAATAACCATTCGTATTCATTCTTTATTAATCTGTGAGAGTAACATGTCTACGCAGATTACCGCATGCATGGTAAATGACCCTTTGTATTCATTCTTTATTAATCTGTTGGAATAACCTGTCTACACGAATTACCACATGCATGGTGAATAATCATTCGTATTCATTCTTTATTAATCTGCGGGAGTAACCTTTCTACGCGGATTACCGCATGCATGGTGAATAACTCTTCGTATTCATTCTTTATTAAATTGTTGAAATGATCTGTCTACGCGGATTACCGCATGACGGGTGAAAATTTATTTGCAGTTTCGTATATTCTTTCATACTCGTATGAGATATCATTTCTTTTGTACTCATCAACAGATATCGTCTTCTTTCATATTTCTCCATTTATGGTACGAATTTATTGTTTGTTTCCATAACCTTATTATTAAATGGTGAAAACCCTTTAAATTAGTGGAATATTCGTAATTGTTTGTGCTTCATCTATTATCATTTCACTATTGGTCTGAACTCTCTTATTGAAATTTTAATCTTTTCATGTCGGGATACTATTCATTCGGGGTACTATTCATACGATACTATTCATGAGTACTATTCATAACAGAATTTAATTTTCTTTTCTGTCCAAATTATTTTTGATACATGAATATCATTCTTGAAATTTACTCCACAATTGGTGATCATGTTGACAATTTGGACATTCTTAAACTCTGAATAAATTAAATTATAAATCTCTAATATTTATCCTTGATCTCACTTGATTGCTTCTTTATATCATTGTCATCATCCTCATGCTTATATTGCGGTGAAAGTCATCTTTGGCCCGTAGTGCATAGATGGACTGTTAATTGGTATGATTATGACCAAGAATTGTGTATTGGAATAATCATGACCAATAATGCTACAGAAAAATGTTATAGTGAAAGTCCTATTTGGCCCGTAGTGCATAGATGGACAGTTGTTTGGCATGATCATGACCACTGGTGATATATATGAATATCTTTGGTCCATAGTGCGTGGATAATTCGTTGATTTGAAATGATTATTAATTCGTATTACAGGGATAAAATATTGATAATAGATTTTTAAATCATAGAAGATAGTAGACATCATGCTCTATTTGACTCTTCTAATGGATTATTATTTCCGCTGTAATTGTTGATCTAAAATTTTTTGTCTATTATTTTCTATCAGATTTTTCACTGTTGAGGACTAAGGATAATTTGTTCTTCATTATCTTAGTCATAATATTCTTTACTAGGCTAGTTGAGCTCACCCTTTTTCTTTTAGTTTTATTGTTCTTCTTAGGAGGCGAGAATGTAGTTGGGACTAGTCGGGGAGTTAAGTAATGGTCCAAGATGGTTATTATAGTAATCCTCACTATTTTATAAAATAGTGTGACAATAATTATAATGAGAACTTTATTTGAGTTTGGATATTGTCTACGAGATAATATTTATATTGAAACTCTCAGCTTATGTGTTGTCGTATTTTACACGACAGTTGTACAAATAAAGTTTGTATTTAGATTCTATAGCGTGTATCTGGCGACCCAGAATGGGTCGTGGGCGTCACAGTTGGTATCAGAGCTTAGGGATATGATCTCTGGCGGAGATCTGAGGTTAGAACTAGGACGGGAGAGACGAGTAAAACATTCGCTAGTGTGTCATACCTAAGCTTATTTTTTATTTAATTGATCGATCGGAATATAGGGATAATATGTGACATGTCAATTTTTTTTATTGACCTTTGGTTTGTGTCAATATTCAATAATAACATCTGAAAATCAAGAGATGAACTCATATAGAGTTTTAAGTGATGAATTGAGGAGAATTTTATGGTTGAAATATAGAACAGCAAGATCGTATTCGTGAGTTAGAAGAGTGGGGTGAAGAACGACAGGCGGTCATGGAACAAAGAAATGCAACAATTCAAGATTTTGCTACCCGATATGTGAAGCTTGAACAGAAGCTCTCTTTGACAGAGTATATGATAATAGAGCTGGAATCTGAGAATACAAATTCCAAGGATCAGCTGAAAGAAGAAACAACTAAACGAGTGAGAATGAAGGATGCGTGGGTAAAAGTCGCACGACGCGTTGATATTGTAGAAAGAGACGTCTGATACAAAAAGGCCACAATAGATGATATAGATCTCGCTTTTTAGACAGCAATTGGGAGAACCCAACATCGAGTTTGGAATTACCTTGTACAGAGCGGTCAACCCCAATTCGATATAGATCGAAGATTAATGATTCAGATCATGGATCAGGAGTACGACAAAGCAATTGAGGGTGGAATGTGCCCTATAGCGAAGTCAAGTCCAGCTGGGACGGTGACACCAAAGGCTGTCCCGGACAAGTCAAAGTCGGAGGTTCAACGGAGATCATTTGTCGTGACTTTCCAAAAAGCGAGGAACCCGAACGAAGTTATTACGGGTAAACTAATCATAAACTCTTGTGAAGTCTATAATTTATTAGATACCGGTTCTACCCATTCTTTTATTTCACCTAATTGTGCTCAACGTTTGAACTTGACTCCTGAGAAATTAGACTTTGACTTATCAATTGAAACTCCGTTGGGAGAAACCTTCGTTACATCCACCATATATAAATCTTGTTTGATTCAAATCGGCACCCTCACATTACCTGTTGATCTCATTTCTTTAAAAATACTTGCATTTGATGTGATTTTAGGGGCTGATTAGTTAACTACTCATCATGCAAAAATTGATTATTTTCGTAAGGTCGTTAGTTTTCATATTCCTAACCAACCTGTTATGCGAATTCAAGCAACCAAACCACTAAAGTCAATCACTGTCATATCAAGTCATAAAGCTATTCGTTTATTAAAAAACGGATGTTAAGCTTTCCTAGCCCATGTCACCGATTTAAACAAAAATACGTCAGATTTGAATGATATTTTTGTTGTTAATAAATTTTCTGACGTATTTCCTAAAGAACTTCATGGCCTACCCCCAAAACGTGAAATAAAATTTTGTATTGACCTTGAACCCGATAAAAAACCCTTTTCCAAAACTAATGGCTCCTATTGAACTTAAGGAGTTAAAAACCCATTTACAGGAACTGTTAAACATTGGTTTCATTCGTCCTAGTACATCGCCTTGGGGTGCTCTTGTTTTATTTGTAAAGAAGAAAGTTGGGAGTATGCGACTTTGCATTGACTATTGGGAGTTAGAATCTGAAATGAAAACAAGGTATCCTCACCTCTTCGAAATACCAGGTACATACGTAAATTTCGGAGATGAAATTTCATAAGGAGGGGAGATTGTAAGACCCCGAATTTTATGAAATAAAAGTATTCAATTTTTCTTATAATTATTATTCTATTCAGTAAATGGTTAAATTAATAAAAGGTTAAAGTTAGGGGTGATATGTAAAAATTTTACAAAGTAAGCAAGTTGTCATAAAATATTCGTTGTATCGGAAAATATTCGTTTGGTCGGTGAATATTCGTATGACAGCGCAATCATTGTTGGACTCCACAATGGAATAAATATCAGATATAAAAAGCGACAAAAATAACTTTTTTATAGAAATAACGGCAAAACTTTTACCGTTAAACTGTTGAAATACCCAATGATAAAAGTATAGTAATACGCATTGTTGCACAGTAGCACACGGTATTGCACAGTATCTCTAATTATTGATGTTTACGTAAGAAGTTACTCAGTTTTATTCAATAATTGTCACAGTAGTTGCTGCATAGTATCTTATATTATTGATTCCATTATTGTCAAAGTATCATTTGCACAATATTTTATATTATTAAATCAATAATTGAGACGACACGGTTATCCATATTATTATTTGCATTATTGTTAATGTCTAAAAAGTACTGTCGAGAAAAGGGAGTAGATTATTTAATTGTGTGCCAATAAAGAGAAATTCTTATCGAAAAACTCCCTTTCTTGGAAACGATCTGGTTGTCAATATTGTGAGTTATAATATTAATGATGAATAATTGTTGAAAGATTAAAAATGTGTTATATATATTTATTAGCGATAAATGATGAGATTAAATTTAATAGTTAGTCAAAACTAATTAAATAGTTTGAACTAACTAAGAAAGCAAAAGTGTGTATAAAACACAAGAAAATAAAATTAAAAATCAAATTTGAGTTCGAAGTTGAATGTGGAGACGTGGACAAGATATTTGAGTCTGGGGCGATGAAATTAGTCAAAATAGACTATAAACACAAAATTTGTCAAGGATTACTTTTTGGTCAAAAAGTCAACTATTGACTTTTTTGAAAAAGTCAACTGTTGACTTTTTTGAAAAAGTCAACTGTTGACTTTTTTGAAAAAGTCAAACTTCAAAGATTCAAAAATGAAATTGTTGATAAAAATATTTTCATTATGTTGGGAATATTAATGTTAGTGGAAATCGATATTTATTTCGATAATAGTTGATTTATGGATGTTAAATTGACCAAACGGGTTAATCGAACAAATGAGCAATTAATTGTTATTAGTTCACATGTAAGGAACTATTGGTTCACATACAAGTACTATTAGGGGAAGTTATGCAAGATTGATAATACTTGAAAGACTAAATTAAAAATAGAGGCAAAGATGAAGGTACTAAAGTATAATTAACCTTGCAATTTGCCACCTTTTCCTAGCCTATAAATACTCCTCCATCCATTCATTATTTCCTACCATTTTTGAATAACAAAGTTATAATCACAAGTAATAGAGTGAAAAAGAAGAAGAGTATTCTGCTGCTGCACAATTGCAGTATTCAATCTCCTATTAAGGTTATTTTCGTATTCGTAAGGGTTATTATTTCTTTCGTATTCGTAAAGGATGTTATTTTTTTTCATACTCATAAGGGTTGTCATTCTATTCATTATTAATCTGCGAGAATAACATGTCTACGTGGATTACCGCGTGCCTAGTGAATAACCCTTCGTATTCATTCTTTATTAATCTGCGGGAGTAACCTGTCTACGCGGATTACCACATGCATGGTGAATGAATGACCCTTCGTATTCATTCTTTATTATGGTGAATGACCCTTCGTATTCATTCTTTATTAATCTGCGAGAGTAACATGTCTACGCGGATTACCGTATGCATAGTGAATAACCCTTCGTATTCATTCTTTATTAATCTGCGGGAGTAATCTGTCTACACGGATTACTGCATGCATGTTGATTAACCATTCGTATTCATTCTTTATTAAATTGTGGAAATGATCTTTCTACGCGGATTATAGCATGACGAGTGAAAATCCATTTACAGTTTCGTATATTCTTTCATACTCGTATGAGATATAATTTCTTTTGTACTCATCAAGGGATATTGTCTTCTTTCATATTTCTCCATTTATGATACAAATTTATTATTTGTTTCCATAACCTTATTGTTAAATGGTGAAAACCCTTGAAATTAGTGGAATATTCTTAATAGTTTGTGCTTCATCTATTATCATTTCACTATTGGTCTGAACTCTCTTATTGAAATTTTAATCTTTTCATGTCAGGATACTATTCATTCGGGGTACTATTCATACGGTACTATTCATGGGTAATATTCATACGGTACTATTCATACGGTACTATTCATAACAGAATTTAATTTTCTTTTCTGTCCAAATTATTTTTGATACATGAATATCATTCTTGAAATTTACTCCACAATTGGTGATCATGTTGACAATTTGGACATTCTTGAACTCTGAATAAATTAAATTTATAAATCTCTAATATTTATCCTTGATCTCACTTGATTGATTCTTTATATCATTGTTATCATCCTCATGCTTATATTGTGGTGAAAGTCATATTTGGCCCGTAGTGCATAGATGGATTGTTGATTAGTATGATTATGACCAGAAATTATGTATTGGTATAATCATGACCTGTAATGTTATAGACAAATGTTGTGGTGAAAGTCCTCTTTGGTCCGTAGTGCATAGTTGGACAGTTGTTTGGAATGATCATAACCACTGGTGATACATACGAATATTATTGGCATGTAGTGCATGGATAATTCGTTGATCTGAAATGATTATTGATTCGTATTACTGGGATAAAATATTGATGATGAATTTTTAAATCATAGAAGATAGTAGACATCAAATGGATTGTTATTTCCGCTGTAGTTATTGATCTACTTGTTGTCTATTATATTCTATCAGATTTTTTACTGTTGAGGACTAAGGATAATTTGTTCTTCATTATCTTAGTCATAATATTCTTTACTGGGCTAGTTGAGCTCACTCTTTTCCTTTTGGTTCCATTGTTCTTCTCAAGAGGCGAGAATGTAGCTGGGACTAGTCAAGGAGTGGAGTAATGGTCCAAGATGGTTATTATAGTAATCCTCACTATTTTATAAAATAGTGTGACAATAATTATAATGAGAACTTTATTTGAATTTGGATATTGTCTACGAGATAATATTTGTATTGAAACTCTCAGCTTATGTGTTGTCGTATTTTGCACGACAGCTGTATAAATGAAGTTTGTATTTGGATTCTGTATCATGTATTTGACGACTCAGAATGAGTTGTGTAAACCTATTTTGAGGGTGTCACAATTTAAGTTGTAACAAACTTTTAATTTTAAAAAGAACACTTTTACTTGATAACTTATTTTGCAAAGGAATTAAATATATTTAAATAACTAGAGTTAAAGAAAAAAAGCTAAAAACTATTGGCTTTAGGGTACTGCAGAATAAAGAAGAAGAAAAGAAGAAAAATCAAAAAGAATTTATTTGCTTCTAATTTTGTGTTTCACAATATTGAGGTAAGTGGCTTTCCGAACTATTTAGTGTTTTTAAATTATCGTTTATTTTTATGTATAAGTTAGTAATTTCTCGGATGCCTAAATGTACGGTTTCAAAATTCGTTATATTTTATTTTAGACTTCCATTTAAATTAAAATGTTATGTTTCTATATCAAAATTTCGGATCAAGTATTTATTCTTGAACTATGAAATGAGATTATATGATTTTGAATTATGAAAAACTTTCGTTTAGAATATTGATAATAATGTGAAAAAAATATTAAAATCCTCAGTCCGACTATGTATAGAACTCGTTATTGATTACGTTTAGTTCCGAAACTAATATAGGACCTACTAAGGTGCACACCTTTTAGATGCCCTTCGGGGAGCGTGCATATTAGATATCTTAGTAGGGTGCGTGATCGAACTTTTGGGCTGTGTTACAGGATTACTGTAACCTTAGTCGCTAAGGCTATTGATTAATAGATATATTGTATATATTGAAATCATTTTTGAATGTGAAATTTGTTCTGCAATTATCTATTTTAGTTTTGAAAAGTATATTTAGTATTGTTACCGAACAAAATGATTTTCGAAAAAGTGTTTTGCAAATTGTACTTGATCCGGCTAGATAGGAAGGATTGCTACTTGCTGGGCTTCATCGCTCACCCCTTTACAGAATTTTACAGGCCCCATCGTTGAAAGTTGAACACTTATTTTATACACTTTGGATAACTGAAGTTTAGTTTATGATATTATTTATTTTAATGTTAAATTTTGATAAAACTTTTAGTTTTGTGGAGTTGCATCTCCATTATTCGAATTTGGTATTTATTGGTATTTAATTTGAATTGGATTGAAAGATGTTTATTGTTGGGTTTAGTTTAAGATTAGGGTTCTTTACAGAAATATACAACAATTAGAAAGTAATTACACCATTAGTGCATCCACAAAATAATTACAAAAAGAGGGTAACAATTTCAAACCATTCAATTTCAGATTAATAAGGAAACTTAAAATCAGGGAGAAATAATCGTCATAATTAATAATTCAAATTTAAACATTCAATTTCACATTAATAAGGAAACCTAAAATCAAGGAGAAATAACCGCCATAATTAATAATTCAAATCAAATTTTTGGGATCTAACAACAAAAACAGATCCATAATTCAAATCAAAAGGAGGGAAAAATAAAAAAATATCTTCTCCATCCTAATCTTCATTTCCCTCACCGCTCATTCTCTTCATCACCGCCTCCTCTCTCCTCCCCTTCATCATCATCCTCCGCCGCGAATCTCCAGAAGTCCTTGGTTGCGCCGCCACTACATCGCCCTCTCCGCCCATTCATCATCCTCCTCCGCCGCAAATCTTCGGAAGTACCTGAGTTACTGTTCTGAATTTTTTTTTGACGATTTGGTTACCCACAAAAACTAAAATGGTTACCTTTGTATGAAGGTTTGGCTACCAACTGCATCACATTCAAAATAAATTTGTAACCTAATAAAACTGAATTGGTTACCTTGGTTTGAAGGTTTGGCAACCAACTGCTACATCACATTCAAAATAAATTGGTAACCTAATTAAACTGAATAAGTTATCTTGGTATGAAAGTTTAGCTACCAACTGCATCACATTCAAAATAAATTGATAACCTAATGAAACTAAATAGGTTATAATGGAGGCGGCAGAAGAGGAGGAGGAGGTGGAGGTGGCGGAGGAGGAGGTGGAGGTGGAGGTGGAGGTGGCGACGGAAGGCGACCATAATGGAAGCGAAGGTGGTCATAACGGAGGTGGTGGAGGCGGAGGAGGAGGCGACCATAATGGAGACGGCAGAGGAGGAGGTGGAGGTGGCGGCAAAAGGGGAAGCGGATCAGGAGGGGAGGAGATGACGATCACAATGGAGGTCGCAATGGAGGAAATGACAACAGTCACCAAGGAGGATGTTTGAGTATGTGTTTATTTTTTATGATGATGATGATGACAACTGTGAAGATGATATTTAAAATACCCGCCTAAATTAAAGGAAAAATAAATTCACTAATTGTGTAAATAAAATATTTAAATACATTAATTGTGTAAATATTTTAGGTATGCACTATTGTTGTAATTATTTTAAAAAATGTACTAGAAAGTGTAATTGTTCCTTAAGATTATTGTTGAGTTATTTTGATTGGGCTGCGCGTGATTGATTTTGTTGTCGTGCAAGCCTTTGGTATTGCGGCGTGTAGCACTTCGGGCTTGTTGCGAGTTCGGGGTGTTACAGAGATGATATTAAAGCAGTGGCCCCTCGCAGTGTGTTGGGCCAGGATACCAACATATTTCCTGGGGAGTGATTTTGAGATTTAACTGTGGGTTGTGATTCGACTAGATTTAAGAAATGAAGTGTAATAGATTTTAGGTTTGGACATCTTGTAGAAATTGAGTTTAATATATAAGATCCGGTTTGATTAGTTTTATTAATTGCAGAATAGTTGAGTATCATATTTGGAGACTACTTTGATGTCGTGTAAGTTATGACTTTGAAAATTTTAGTGTTTTTTTGGATAACGGACAAGTTTAAAAAATGAGAGTTATATTGGTTATGTTGTGGTGAATCTAAAATTTTGGTAATCATTTTATAATACGAGATTGAAAAGGTTGCTTAATTTGATGTTCTGATGGATATAGAGTAAGAAAGTGTCAAACAAATTTCTTTTATTTGAACTTGAGTACAATGATTGGGTGATTAACTATGTAGTTTATATGAAGATTGGGACTTTTGGAGCATTATTTAAATATGGATTGAGTGTTAGAACTTGTTTGAAATTAATCTTAAGAATTGTTAATTTGGAGGACTAATTTTTTTTAAGGTGGGTAGAATATAATATCGGAGTTTTAAAAAAATAATACTCCCTCCATCCCAGGATAAAAGTCCTGGTAGACTTTTCACGCATATTAAGAAGATGAATGAAATGACAAAATTGCCCATAATAATGTCATTAAATATGGAGAGAGAATTATAATAAGAAAAGTATGAGATATTTAATGCTACGAGTATAATAGGAAAATATGTATAAAAGTTTAGTTATTAAAGGAAAATAGACATTTAATATGGGACTACCCAAAATAGTAATAAGGACTTTTATCATGAGACGGAGGGAGTATTAATAATAATAATATAATAAAAAATATATACATATAGATAATGAAAATATAATTATTAGTACATATCTAAAACATATAAGGATAAGTATATGATAAGTCATTTAAGTTGAAAGAAACTTTTAATTTTAAGGACTCTTTTACTTGGTAACCTATTTTGCAAAGGAATTAAATATATTTAAATAACGAGAGAGAGAGAAAGAAAAGAACGTAAAAACTATTTGGCTTTGGAGTACTGCATAACAGAGAAGAAGAAAAGAAGAAAAATCAAAAAGAATTTATTCGCTTCTAATTTTGTGTTTCGCAATATCGAGGTAAGTGTCTTTTCGAACTATTTAGTGTTTTTAAATTATCGTTTATTTTTATGTGTTAGTAATTTCTCAGATGCCTAAATGTACGGTTTCAAAATTCGTTATGCTTTATCTAAGGCTTCCATTTAAATTAAAAATGTTATGTTTCTATATCAAAATTTCAGATTAAGTTTTTATTTCTGAACTGTGAAATGAAATTATATGATTTTAAACTATGAAAAAGTATCGTTTAGAATATCGATAATATTGTGAAAAAAATATTTGAAATTCTTGGTCTGATTATGTATAGAACCCGTTATTGATTACGTTTAGTTCCGAAGCTAATATAGAACATACTAAGGCGCGTATATTTTAGATGCCTTTTGGGGAGCGTGCATATTAGATATCTTAATAGGGTGCATGATCATTGCCGTTATCAAACTAATGGGTCGTGTTTACAGGGTTAGTGTAACCTTAGTCTCTAAGACTATTGATTAAAAGATATTTTGTATATATTGAAATCATTTTTGAATATAAAATTTGTTTTGTAATTATCTGATTTAGTTTTGAAAAGTATATTTATTATTGTTATTGAACAAAAAGATTTTCGAAAAAATGTTTTACAAATTGTACTTTCCGACTAGATAGGAAGGATTGCTATTTGCTGAGTTTCATCGTTCACCCCCTTACATTACAAATTTTTACAGATCACATCGTTAAAAGTTGAGCACTTATTTTATACGCTTTGGATAGCTAAAGTTTAGTTTATGATATTATTTATTATAATTTTGAATTTTGATAAACTTTTAGTTTCGAAAAACTACATCTCTGTTATTCGAATTAGGTATTTATTGATATTTCATTTAAATTAGATTGAAAGATGTTTATTATTGAATTTAGTTTAAAATTATTGTTGAGTTATTATGATTTAACTGCACGCGATTAATATTATTGTTGTGCAGGACTTTGATCTTACAACATGTAGCACTTCGAGCCTATTGCGGGGCCGGGGTGCGATCATGTTAAAAAGTTGCGTTGATACTTAAAAGGCACCTACTATCACAAAGTAGCATCACTCGGAAGATGGTTTATTTTTTCAAAACTAAAATATCCTGAATGTAAATTGCTTGGAACTCTTAAATTTATTCAAGGCTTAAATATCCTGGAAAGTATATTGCTTACAAACAATCTATTTGTGGAGAGTTGTTGAGGGATAATTACCTTAAAGGACATGGACTACCCGTCTGTGGCTTTGATTTTGAGGAATATTACTGTTGAAACCACCTCATAGAGTGCTCAAGGGTAGAGAATTATCTTCTCGTATGTACTTTTGCTACTATTGAAATTCTACGAATTTATAGAAAATACTACTTAAAATTGTCACACCACCATCGAAATTACACTATTTTTGTGGGCTATTACTGCTCTTTTTTACATGGATAGAAGAGAAAAAATGAGACGAGGAAAAGGGAAAGAAAATGAAACAATTATAACTGAACTTTGCTTAGATGAAACTTTCTTCTCTCTCCATTTATCAACTCCCTAGAATAGTTCTTTTATATTTTGCTTCTCCAATCACACAACAACAATAGCTGTGGTGCCTCAATTTTGGTAGGATCTATTTTCTTCAAAAATAAAAATATTGATATTTGAATTGAAAGACTATGGAATCTTTCATTTCTAGACTTTTTCGTTTTTTCTTTTCTAGACTTTAAACTGTAGGACTCAACAATTGAAAACAGAATCACCGAGAAAACACCGATGCTGGTCTCACTAAAGTGATGACAAACTTCAATTTCGAAATGCCATCAAAGTTCTCCTCAGCGATGACCTCCTGCAAGTAGAACACCAGATAGTGTATGAATATTGAATGATAAGGTTCAAATGCAACAAACTCAAATCAGAAATCTCCAAGAGTCAAAGCGCTGTCTTAAAAAATAACTGAGAAGCATCCCTACTTTTCTACCCCTTTTATGTTTCTCTTTTTGGTAAAACATTCATTTCCTCCTATTTTTCTTAATAAAATTGTGTATTAAATGTGAATATAGGAGACAAAGTCCTACCGTCAAGTAAAATATCATTAAGACAGTTTGCGATCATTGAATCCTAGCCATATAGAAGATGTTATAAACGTCACCAAATTTCCCAAGATAAATTATTCACCACATGATAAAACATAAAAGATCACTGTGTCCAACTTATCCATAGGAATATAGGTTAACAACAATAACAAGGCCCTTTGAAATTCAAGTGTCTTCCTCTTCCCTTCATCATACCCATATTTGTGTTTCTTCTTTGGTAAAAGAAGCAGTGGTACTGTAGGCCATGACGCAACTTGTTTTATGTTAGCTTGGAAACCACAACTAACGAAACCCTCAAAACCAATTGGATAGTGGGTAATCATTTTCGTCTAAAATAAGCACAAACACTATCACTTGAAAGTTTATGCTAATGTATTTTCCATATATAAATTGGTTAAACATTGTTGTCCAAACAATCATGGATGTATCATGTATATCTCGAAATGAGATATGTTTCATTAAAGAGACTGATAAAATTCCTTCTAGCACCAACCTATTGACCGGTGGGATCAACTAGAATATGGGTTGTTGAAGAGGGCCGGAGACACATGGTGTGGGTGGGTCAATTTACCATTCTCAAAATTTCAATAGAGTACGAGGCCTAATCATAATTCTTAATAATTAGGTCTTGTTTCAACATTTCCCCGGATTGAACTCTAGATAAAACAAGGACAGGTTCAATCTTTAATGGATAAAAGATAATGGAAAGGAGCAACAAACAAAATAATTCTAAAATTTTCTAAGAAAATGGTTTCTAAGCGTTCCAGGTTACCAAATTGATAATTATCTTCCGATTTGAATTAAAAAAGAACAGATGTAAACTGAAGGAAGAAGCGAGGATAGCAATAAGAAGAAGACATAGCAAATTCTTGCAAAAACAAGTTATGAAGATGGAAGAAGGAAGAGCACACAGCTAATCCTCACAACAAATAAGTTATATTTTCTCCAGTTTTTAGGAAGCAAGTTATTACTTAATACTTGAGCATGACTCTCAACAATGACCGAATTTAGTACAGATATTTTATAATACAGAGAATCTCTCATCCCTTGGATACTTTCCTCAGATCTATTTTCCTTTCATCAGTTCTATAATTGACATAATTTATGTATATCCTTAATGTTTTATTTTGATGGGTTAGAATTGATAATTTTCAGTATTCTCATCAAGGTAATTTCTAGACTAGATATACAAGACTTATTTGGGCTCTGCCGAACATTTCCAGATTGTGCATTTGAACAAATGTAGTTGAACCTCAATTATCACCCAAAATACCTCCATATCTCATTAGGAAATCAAAGGCCAAAAGATTTTTTTATATACACAAGTAATAATGATAATTCTAATGATGTATCAGCTTGAATAAAATGAAAGTTGCATAGTTCAGAAAAGTATATATGACACGACTTATCAACTTAATTGAGTTGTGAAAGTGGACCACATACCGCGTGCGGTGGAATCTTGGATGAAGGAAGCAAAGAAGAACCAAGTGCACCTGTTATGTATGATTCCTGCACATTGAAAAAGAAGAAATTATTCTCTCTTTGTTTATAATAATTCAGCTACTTTTTTACCTTATACGAGGATAATTAAATTCATATGTAACCTATTACTCCCACCATCCCAAATGACCTTCATGTTTCATACGATGTACATTACATATTTCAGGACATGTTTACGGCACATTTAGACATTATACTTCTCCTTTGTTTTTCAGAATTTCACTTCAGATACTAAAGAATAATTAATAAAATAAAATAAAAATAGTCTCTAAATGTGTTGTTCAAGGATACTAAAAATCCGTCCCGACATTAGTGTTCAAGATGACAATCAATTTGAAATGGAGGAGCAGATTCATTTACTATTTACAGTAACTCTGACTAAAAAACATGTTTATATATATTTAGGATAAAATATATAAATTTCAGGATTCAAAACATTTAAAGCCCGGTTATAGCGTTTAGCCGTTTAAACCCTGAATTATTTTATAAGACATTGAATGATGTAGGACAAGCCCAAAGGACCCACCCAACTTGGTTAGATTAATATTACTCTTGTGGAAATCCATTCCAATAAATAGGCCAAGAAGGAGATCATTATAGAATAGCTTTTATTTAATTTATTTATTAATTTTAATAGATAATTATAAGAGATTTTATTTCCTTATCTAGTTAGATTATTTAGGAATTTACTTGGTCATCAGGTCTAGGGATTTTAGTTAGTACTATAAAAGCATGCCTATATATTATTCATTCATTGAATATTATAATTTTATTGAAAAGCATTATTGCTTATTTATCTTTGTTACCTCTCTCTCTCTCTCTCTCTCTCTCTCTCTCTTTTCTCTCAATCTTCTCTACCTCTTTTACCTCTGTTCTAACCCTACCTGGTCCCCACCATGTTGGTTGGATCAAATGTTACTTTTGGAGGAAATCCATTCCAATAAATAGCCCAACAAGGAGATTATTCTCGAATAGCTTTTATTTAATATATTAATTTTAGAAGATAATTATAAGAGATTTTATTTCTTTAGCTAGTTAGGTTATTTAGGAATTTTCTTGGTCATCAAGTTTAGGGATTTTAATTGGTCCTATAAAATCATTGTAACCCCTACATATTATTCATTCATTGACTATTACAATTTTATTGAGAAGCATTATTGCTTATTTATCTTTGTTACCTCTCTTTTTTCTCTCAATCTTCTCTACCTCTTTTACCTCTGTTACCCAGTCCCCACCATTGAATCTTAAAGTTGAATAAACTAGTCAACTAAACCTTGTTCTTCAAATATATTACAACTATGGTAAAGTTAAACCTCCACATTTTGGACACCATCATTTCCCTCAGTTCATAATGCAAACTCCATAATGTTGAACTATGAATAGTGAGGTATATCTACATTCTAACTTGTCCAACAACATATTTGAAGAATAAAACTAAATTGAACGATTTGTTCAACTTTAGGTTCCAATGTCTTTTAAACAACTTCCGGGTTAGGCTGCATTCAGTAAAAATTTCATGATTTTAAATATATTAATCTCTAGTTTTCAGGTATGAGATTGGAAACTTATGTTTTGGACCATAAAAAATGTTGGTATATTACTCCCATATTAGTACAAGACACAAGTCTAAGCTAATGACATAGATACTCTTTAAGATCAGTAACTTACTGGATCAATTATTAATTCAAGTTGATACAAGTATTCTGAACAATCAAACATTACGTGCAGCGAGCAATGTGCAATAACATAAACTCTCAAACACTAACTTTTAAAAAAAAATCCGTAACATATATCTAAAGTAACAGCTACAAGACCAAGTATCTACTGGTCTATAACCCCAAAAACACTCGTAAGAAAATCCAAAAAGGTAAAAACATATCAGTCAAGTTCAATCGTGTCAATAATAAATGGTAATAAAGTAATTTATTCAAGAACTAGTGTCAACAAATTTAACAAAAATATGTTACCTGAGAATTCAAAATATTTTGCGAGATTGCTTTATCTTCATCCAATGAATTAAAGTAAACCTCCACCATGTCAGAAGGTTCAAGGGCAGCCTTCTTTCGTAATTTCTGGATCCTATTTACAATCTGCTCGATGTTTTAAACAACAAATTCATCAGAAATTTTTTACATTAAAAAATATATTTATAAAAATAAAAAATAAAAAAAGGAACAAAAAATATCTCATAAGTCATAAATAAATTCATTTCTGAAAAGAATAATTAGTTGCAAATACCTCACGAGCTACCCCAGCCTCAAATAGTGACTCGTCTTGACGCAAATCCAATATTACCAACACATCACCTAAAACATGGGTGCGTAAAACAGTCAGGGAAATATGTAAATCAAGTTACAGACATTACATTAAAACTAATTGTGATCCCTACCGTCCCCTGCTGCATCCATTTCTTCTTCTGTCCTATCATCAGGACGTTTAAATCCCCGAATGATCTACAAAATCAATATACGCAACACATAAATCTTATATATTTTTTCACTTCGAAATTCCAATTCACCAATAATATGCAGAAGTTGCATTCTAGAAAAGGTACAGCTAATACAATTCAGGAAGTTTTTAAATGCTGCCAAAGAATCACATATTAATGATATATGGCAGCAACAATTGAATCATGAGTACAGCCTAAATCCAAGTCTAGCTACCGCTAGAGATTATATTGCCCATGACAAATCTGTGCTGATAGTAAAGATTTTCGATTTCTACCTATTAATTAACAAATCAACTTTCAATACATCAAAGACTTCATTTATTCAACAAAAAATTATGTTCAAGATTAAATTTTAACCTCTTAAAAAGGATTTCTCATACGGGAAAAAATAATGCTTCCTCCGTTCCATAACAATTGAAACTTTCTTTAGAGTGTTTGACGGACTGAAAAGACATTTATACATTATAATTTTCAACTACATTTGATATAGTTTAAAATATTACATACAACTATCTAATGAATATATAAAAATAAAAATAAAAAATTATATTGAGAATATAAAAATATTTTGAAATAAATGTAAAAAAAATATGTTTTTAGAAAAACTAGAACATAAAGTGATATTTCTGAACTGGGGGAGTATATATTTAAAAACAAGATAGATAACAGATGACAAGAAGTCCTCGTGGAAGATAAGCACGACAAAATGGAACTACCCACTTACAAATATCAGAAACTACCACCCTTCAAGATGCTCTATAACAGATGACCAATGCAGCCCACGTTCAATCTCTCGATAAATGTAGAGGAACAGATGAATGCTCAAACACCCAAATGCACAAACACACAAATGACCTAAAGAATCTTGAAACAATTCGGCATCTCCACAGGAAATTATCCCCCACACTCGTCTAGTGTCTTGACAACTCTCTCCATTAAATGTGATTCGTTTCTTAGCAACAACTAAACTAATTTTTACATGGATAACCAATTCTGTCATAGATTCATAATAAAGGATACTACCAGAAAAGAATCAAGTTGATTCAATTACTCTCCTTAACATGACCGAAAATGAGAAGGAGGGGGAGAACTACTCACTTTGATATCAGTCAACTTCAGACAATGTGTACTGACAGCAACTTCACCAGCCTTTTCAAAAGCTAATATATCTTCTTGTGTCATTGCCTTGACTTCTTTGGCAACAATTCCCATTGATTTTCCCAGTCTTTTACCTAACACACTATAAAAACACGTGCAGATAATAAGAAACTCAAGTATCAAGGAAATAAATATGGAAAGAACTTTGGCAGATATATTAGACTAAATACCTAAAATCAGGTTCCGCCAGCAAAGAAGCATACTTCAAAGGATCATTGCATGGAACAACAGATTGTACATTTAGTTCCTCTAGCACATACTGCAATGCCAATAATAAATAATAGAAGAAATGAAATGTTTAGTAGTTCTGATTAATGGTTCTACATGTCGATTTATTGTGAATGAAAATGCATTATGGATAACAAGGCATTAAACTCATAAACATGAAAATGGTAATTTCTCAACCAAGAAAATAATTCAAAATGTTAAGGTTTCAATGTTTTGTGTCATAAATACAAAAATCCTTCAGCTTTAAATTGTACTCAAGTATATTTCTAAAATCTAAACTTGATATTCTAAAATATCAGATAAATAAAAATTAAACACATAATAGCATTCATAAAAAGGTTTAAATGAATGCCGAGAATAATATTTCTTCCAATCAGAAGAAGAGAGCTTCAAAGAAAACAAAATACTTAATAATTTGCTTCCCGGTGTAATTGTTACTGAAATATGGGAATCCATTCTGGAAAAAAATATTCAAAGAGTTAACCATGGTTTCAAGAGTCCACATTTTTTACTCGTAAGTCTTACAAAAATTTAGATCCAATAATGGTCAAATATAATCTGATTATCTGAAGTAGAATTTTAAGAGAGAGAGAGAGAACAGGAAATAATATCAAAAAGATAAATACCAAAAACAAAAAAGTTATTTTAACCAATATGACAGGATGCTAAAATGAAAATACAATTAATTTCTTATAGTTTAATCCCATAAAATTAAAAAGAAACAAAAAAGGAGCTGGTACCAGTGCATATCATAAAAAATCCCGCAAAACAAAAGATAAATAAATTAATAATTTATGAAAAGTTTTAGTTCAGCATAATCAAAGTTGGTTTCAAAAATTGAAAACATAAAAAGCAAGGTGAGTAGAAAGGGGAATGGGTTACTTACAAAAAAAGAAAAACATAAAACATAAAATGGGAAATGGGTTATTCAACACACTAAATGTCTCAAATTATGATGAATTTCTCAATGTGCAAAAGTAGCAGCAAACTATAGTCTATACATACTGATAACTAAATTAATACAAATAAAAAGCTGCCAAAATGGGAAGACAGAGACGCCAATGCCTACTGTCTATATCCATCCATGTAGAACCCACTGTATAGAAGGTTGCACAAACAAAATATTATGCTCATAATGCTGAGTCACTAATAAAATCTACAAAAGAAACTACAAAGCCAGGATAAACCACATCAAAGCCAAAGGAACAAACTGAAACTGCATAACTGGCCTTTCCTAATAAAAAAAAACCACTAATCTGATCTCTTGATAAATTCTACAACCAATGAATGCTTAATTTTTTTTCCCTATCTATGCCTTCTACTAGATCTAGAATCTACCCAGCCCTTGAGGGAATACGTTGCTAATTTCGGTATCATCCACACAATCCCAAAATATATGCATCCTCCAGAGGTATATGATAAAAGACCTACTAAACTAGCCTGGTATTTACAAAAAGTCAAAAGAAATGTACAAAAATTTGTATTAATATATTCACAGACCCCAGCCACCCAAAGAAGATTATAATAAATAAACAAAAAAAATACAGAGGGAGAGAAAAAAATATCCAACAAACTTGGAAGAATCTAATGTCTCTTAAAAGAGATACTAGTTCCCTGCATAACTTCAAATTGCATAAATGCTATCACAGACCTCTTTGAGTTTTCCAGAAATATCATCAAGGAACTCTGCATCTGGATGTACAACAACCATCTCCCTGAAATAAATTGGGTTTAAGAAAACAAGATCACTTCTCGAGAAAGGGAATACAATGAGTAAACATCATCATATAAGCAGCTCAATTACAGACGGGCAAAAAGTTCAAAAAAGAAGGAATCCAAAAGCACTACCTGAGCGGCGTCTTCAAAGGTTTACTGTGACGCTCACGGATATTGCGCGCAAGATCAATAATTGTCATCATCCTATTAACACTTTCTTCAAGCCGTTCTCCTCTCTGATATAAAATTAATATATTTGTCATTATGAAATCATTTGAAGAAATGAAAAAGAAAACATACAACGAAGTTTGTAAAAACAACAGAGACCATATAAAGCATCAAGTAAAAGTTTAACAGTACCTTCCCTTCTAGGTCAGGAAATTTGCAATAGTGAATGCTTTCTTCTGATCCGCTGCAAAGTTTTCGCATGTTCTGGTATAGAACCTCTGTAAAGAATGGAGTAAATGGAGCCATTGCTTTACAAGAAGTTAGAAGCACCTATATCCATAGCCAAGATCATAAAAATGTAAGACTGCTAAAACTGGAAGAATAGATGGCAGTCAAAAGTCGAATAATGAACTGGAATAACGTTTTTTCCTAATGTCTCAAGAAAAGGAAAAAGTAAAATAACAAAATGAAGTTAATGACACATGCAAGTTGTAAATGCCAAACTAGTATATCAAATTCGTGAAAGGAAATATAATGGAAAATTTGATTACACGGAAAAAAGTAGATTATTATCAAATGCTTGTTGACTTCAAGGGATTCTATGGTCTCCTAACGCACTAACTTTGTCCTGATATTCAATAATTATATTGAAGTATCAAAAGATATTCAATAATATTTCCTCCGAATTTTGAACACTCATTCAGTTGAATTCAGAAATTTTACCACAAGCTAAGATTTGGAGTTTAGTTATAGAAGGAAATTTCCAGTCGAGTAAAATACTGTGTTATAACATGTAAATCCAACTTTGATATAGCCAAAGAATAAAAATGTGTGTTAAAAAAAATAAAAAATTAGATATATTAATGTTGTTATCGGGTTAACGTGGACGCCGGGGGATATGGGGTATTGTTTTTGGGGTCGGGTTCGGGGATAACTACATATTGGCGCGGGGTGGGTTTGGGGAGGGATCTCCCGGACCATACCCGCCCCATTATCAGGCCTAGTAACAACCACAATCAACACCATAGTTTTTAGCCCAAAACAATTATTTATTTATTTTTTTAAGATAGAACACTATCATTAATTAATTATTTACAACACTTTAAAGCTACTGCACCACATTTACATCATTTTTGACAAGATGATATTAAGGAATTAAGTTACTAACAATAGTATCTTCAATCATGACTTTTTGGGTGAGCCTGTAATGGGCTAAGATGACCTAAGAAGATACTATTGTGCTGGTAGTTTAAGACCTTGTTTGGATAAATTTAATTCGATTCGGACTTGAGATTTAACCCAAAGATTTGTTCTGAACTCGGGATTTGACCCGAATTGTTTCAATATCAATGTTGTTAGTCACCGTCAAATTTGTCAAGTTTACATAGTCATTGGCCCATCCGAAAAGAAAGTCTGAGCACACCATTGTTTTAAAAGTCATTAGACGGATCTAAGCGGCGGAGGGGGTGCCTAGCGCATAGGCCGCCTAGGCGTATTCCTAGACAGGCTAGACGTTTTCTTAGGCGATCTCATTTGTTTATTTTTATATTATACATGTTATACCATACAAAGTATATAGTATATGCAATTTTTAAAATTTTACATGAAAAGTACCAAAACAAATCTTTTTAGTTTTAAAAAATTCATTTCAAATATTGAAGAGTTTCAGCGTAGAGGCCTGGTTCTTAAGCGGGGCTTAGGTGTCCAGACAAATTGAGGTGGTAGAGGACCGTCTAGCGACTAGGCGGGGATTAATCAAACCTAGACAGGAATTTTTAGAACACTGCTAAGTACTAGATTCTCAATTTTAAAATGTGAATTAATAAATTTTGAAGACCAATTGAATTTCTCTTTAGCTGAAACCAAATATATTTAGACACTTCCAAACAGATTCAGTTAGTAACCAAAACATTTCTTATCAGCCGTACTGAACTTGCAAGCTTTAATTCTTTTGTCTTCGATCCCTTTCTTTTTGTTTATTTATATTATGGACATGAATGTAGATATTCAATTCTGTGACACAATGTGCATTGTGCAAGTAAGTCAACATGTAACATGTTATAAAATCCTAAAATATGAAATAATAGCAAAACAGGTATCCATGAGATACTACTGAACAACTGTACAGAGAACACAAGATCAAAGTGTTACATGGTAAAGGGTGGAAAGTGCTGTTCTGCAGTCCTCTTCTGCTGACCGTCCTTTCAGTCTCTTCCGGTTGAACCGGACATATATATTTGTTAAATTGTCAAGAAATTTCAGGAGATACGGAACCACCTACAAATAAAGATTCAACATATAAATTCCTCAGTATGAAGTAGTGTACACTGATTGGCTCATGTTACATGTACTCAACAATGCATGCTTAACGACAGTATGAGTCAAGCTTCCATGTTCTTTATTATATAAATTTGCTTCTAAGGAAAGGTTAATGAAATTTTTTTGTAAAACAGCATATAACCGGAATCCATTCTGCTTTGACTTAATCAAAGAAGTAAATTGTGGAAAGAATTCTCTAATTGTGCATTACAGGAAACAATGAAGCTACCGAGTTCGTTATGTGAAGCTACGAAGTGGAGAATCGTAACTTGCATCTATATGAACAGTATATCAGAACAAAATATGAAAGTAAAGTAATACCTGAAATGATTCAAATGCCAAACCTTGCCTTTTACAATGTTCCCTGACTACCAACTGGCGACAACTTCACATATTTAACTTGTTTATTGTTTATACATATAATATCTAATTTTTTAACCCAACTTATAATAAAGATTAGATACAGTCAGACAATCAAACCTAAAATCACACTACAAGTCTGCTTCCATGCCCATGTAGGAATACTTCTAGTCTTCAACTAATATGAGAAACATATATTACTTGATTTTTTTAGAAGAATAAAGGAGATACAAGAATTTCATTAAATATCCCAACTTAAATTATCCTCAACAATCTCTCTTTTACCCCCCGTTTTATTGCATGATTCATGTGTAAATACTACAGAAAGTTGTTGACGCACATTTCAAAATGCATATTGCACAATACTATTTCAAAGACAACTAACCGTATACAGCCGATAAGCATCCATCTCTTGCCGAACAAAATGAACAAGACTCTGAGTTGCAGAGTTGATCCACTGGTCAAGTACATTGGAAGATTTCTGGAGAGTTGCTTGATCAAAAGGAGTAAATGGTGCAAGGCCTTCAACCTCGAGTCTTTTTGTATTCTGAACAAGAAACCTATATGCATTATACCATGGTAAAAACACATCTTTGACCTGTGTAAACATCATTTTATGAGTAAGAAATAGTGGATCAACTGAAAAGTAAGAAAGAAATAGTAAAATATTTGAGGCAAATCAAACCGACAGAAAGCCCACAATGAAACACACAAAACAAAAAACATAAAATTACAAATAATACTCACAACACCATATACTCCATCCTTTTTGAATCGTAAAGGCTCAGCACGCACAACTGGAGAGTTTATAATGTATAATCGTAATGCGTCCTGTACAATAACGTAAATTAGGTTGTGGTCATTGCTGAAAACGAATACACATACAGAAGTAGAAAGTTATGCTTATGCATTTCTATATCAGAAAAGAGAGGTTGGGCCCCGGGGCTGATTGTATTAATTGAACAGTAATAGTCGTAACACTTACAGCCCCATAGTCATTAATTACTTCCATAGGTGAAGGGTAGTTCTTCAATCTTTTACTCATCTTTTTCCCATCCTCAGCCAAGACAAGTCCATTGCAAATTAGATTCCTAAATGCAGGTTTACCAAATAATGCAGTAGACAGGACCATAAGAGTATAAAACCTGCAGCACATAAAGAAGGGATATAATCTCCACCTAGCAAGTCTTGTTGGTTCTTCAAGAAAAGAACATTCTACTTGGAATGAAGAAATGGGGACACCACTTTCACATAATTAGGTTAATTATTCCACAGGACAGTTAACATGGTAAGTGTAAACTCAGAGTTTAGGATTGACAAACTTCAAAGAAAAATAAACTAAAAAAATAGCTGTAAATATTTCAATCAGATAGTAGTACACATGGTTTTATTGCGGTGCCATATTAAAGTGAAGACAGCACTTGATCACCAAAATTACCAAATAAGAGCTGTAACACAAGCCCAATATTGCTCTAGAAAGGACTTGAATCTTTCAACCTTCAAACTGCAACCCACCAAACTATAAGAGAACAACTACAGCATGTTCGGTATTGAAAATTTTCAATTCTTTATATAATCCCAATGGTTGAAAAATGAAAAACATTAACATTGCACTATTTTTCGTTTTTAAAGTACAAACTAATATATGAATGCGATTTCTCTTCTCTTGCTCTTGGACTAATGAGATTGTAACTTTAGAGGTAATAAAGCATAATCAACAAAAAATATAACACTACAGAAGCTAAAACTTGTCTTATATTACATCCACCAAAAATAAAGTACAGAACAAATAACAACTTCCCAAGCTTAGTAAAGTAATTTAACAAGAATGAAGAGGTCTTCTATGGATTCTGTTAAAATTGAATAAATTATTTCATTGAATAATGTTTCTCTATTACGTAGGTTGATATATATATATATATATATATATATATATATATATATGAGATGCATCCATGGCAACCGGTTGCCATCACACTGTTCATAGCAACCAAGTTGTAACAGTATGTAGCGGCTTAGTGTTATATTATATTAAAATAATACGACCGCTACACCTAGTAGCGGCTAACACTTAAATTTGAGTCACCAAGTACACTAGTAGTAATAGTAGCAAGAGTAGTAGTAGTAGTTGCAAGCATGACATGTTGTAGTAGCAGTAGCAATACAAGCAGTATAAGTAATATTAAGTTCCAAGTATTTTTCAAGCCGATACTACATGTAGCGGTCCCTTTTTTTATAAAATAATCTGACTTTTTTATTATTATTATTATTATTATTATTAACATTAAAAAATACGGCCGCAACATTGTGTAGCGGCTTTCCCACGACAAACTTATTATAGCAAGTGTATCCTAATTTGGTGTGTCCCATTTATTATACCAAGTGTATCTTATAACAATATAGCAAGTGGCTTGTCCCATTTATTATTGCAAGTGACCAAGTGTACTCAATTGTAGACTGCTACATATAGTAGCGGTCTCCTTTTATTATTATTATTATTAAAGTGTTGTCTGATAATAACAATAATAATAATAATAAATATAATAATAATAAATTCAAATTATTAATATGATTATTTAATAATAAATAATAATAATAATAAAAAGAGACCGCTACTATATGTAGCGGCTTGTTCTACAATTGAGTACACTTCGTCACTTGCAATAATAAATGAGACCCAAATTAGGATACACTTGCTATAATAAGTTTGTTGTGGGAAAGCCGCTACACAATGTAGCGGTCGTATTTTTTAATGTTAATAATAATAATAATAATAATAATAATAAAGTCGGATTATTTTATAAAAAAGGGACCGCTACATGTAGTAGCGGATTGAAAAATACTTGGAACTTAATATTACTTACACTGCTTGTATTGGTACTGCTACTACAACATGTCATGTTTGCAACTACTACTACTACTTGTGTACTTGGTGACTCAAATTTAAGTGTCAGCCGCTACTAGGTGTAGCGGTCGTATTATTTTAATATAAAATAACACTAAGCCGCTACATGAACAACTTGATTGCTATGAACAGTGTGATGGCAACCGGTTGCCATGGATACATCCCCATATATATATATATATATATATATATATATATATATATATATATATATATATATATATATATGCACAGGTATCCTAATTACAATAATGTGTACACACTGATTATGAAAACTACAATCATAGAATATCTTCTAACAGTCCCCCTCAAGTTAGTGTATAGATGTCTCGCATACCCAACTTGAAACATAATGGATGAAACATCTTATTACTAAGACCCTTGGTCAAAATATTTGGAAATTGATGTTCTGTTTTGACGAAATGTAAGCAAATAAGACCACTAGTTAACTTTTCTTTGATGAAGTGTATGTCAATCTCAATGTGGCTTGTTCTATCGTATTGTACTAAGTCGTTTGCAATACTAATGGCTGCCTCACAAAATAACTACATAAGCCTTTTAGTTGCAACACTCAAATCTTTTAGCAAGGTTTGAAGCCCCATTAGTTCACATATACCCAAGGCGATAACTCGATATTCAACCTCAGCACTAGATCTTGCCACCACGAACTGTTTCTTACTGCTTCAAGTAACAAAATAACCTCCAACAAATGAACAGTAATCTGACGTAGAACGGTGATCCTCTATAGAGTCGGCCCAATCTAAGTCGGAAAAAACTTCTCTCATGACCATGTGGTGCGAACAATAAACCTTTTCCAGGAACAGACTGGAGATACCTCAAAATTCTGTAAACAATTTCCATGTTACAATGTCGAGGATCATGCATATACTGACTCATTATTCCCACATCATAAGATATATCAGGTCTAATATGAGAAAGGTATATCAATTGTTCTACCAAACGTTGATATCTTTCTCTATCAACTGTAGGTTCTGTGCCACCTACTAGATGATGAACTTTAATAGGAGAATTACATCCCAACATGTCAGTTTCTGTTAGAAGATCAAAGATATACTTCGACATAGAAAAATCCCACTGGAAGATCTTGTAACTTCAAGAAAATATTTCAAAGAATCAAGATCTTTAATCTCAAACTCTTTGACTAGATTCGCTTTGAGAATAACTACCTCTTCTCTATGATCCCCTGTCACCACAATGTCATCAACAGAAACGATAAGAATGGTGGTCTTACCTTTATCTGTTTGACAAAAAGAGTGACCTGCTCAATGAAGTGTTGTATATGATTGGCCTCAATTGACATGCAATATGCTTGAGACCATGCTAAATAGTTGGTTCCATCCAGTTTAAAAGGGCTGAGGGTCAATGCTGAATTTAGAGGATGACTCCTGAACAAGTCTTGTTCCATTCTACTGTTCTGAACCTCACTGCTAGCACCACTTTGTTCTGCTATAAAATAGTATTAACAGGGAGATTCAATCTATACCAAGGAGAATAAACTTTCCAAATGATATCAAGGGATTGTAAAACACTCCAAAACACACGATAGGCAGGCAAAGCACAAAATCTTTACAAGTGACTCCAGTCGCGAAAAAACAAACACTGTTAACAAAGGTTTGTGGAAAAACTCAACCAAACACCTTAAGTCCACTGTAGATAATAAGAGGGAGAATCGACCACCTGGAAGAAGCCGCATCGGAAAAGGTTATCGAAAAAAGGCTCACGCGTCGGCCAATGATGGCGCGTGGCATCGGCAGCAGGCGAGTGGAGCGGCGCGCGAGGGCACGTGAGGCAATGGGTCGAAAAATTGAAAACTCTGGTCTGATCGCCCGACAACAAGTACTCCAATTATGATCTCAATTTCTTTATATACAATTGTTCAACTAGTTTTCTAATAGAAACTATGAACAACAGTGGAAAAGGGAAGAAAAGAATAGGAAAAACTTTTGATAAAGGATCAAGCTCTGATATCATGTTAAAACTGAATAGATTATTCCATTGAATAATGTTTTTCTATTACATAGGTTGATATATATATACACAAGTATCCTAATTACAATTATAGTAATTCCTAAATTACAGTAACGTGTACACACTAATTATAGAAACTACAATCATGGAATATCTTCTAACAGATTCCTTTTCTAGCTTTGTGTTATCCAAGAGAATATCATAAATTCATAATACTAAAGATGATCAATGAAAGAAACACGAAGTACGAAATTACGAATCATATCATAGAGATCACATAAACAAAATACGAGCAATCATTAACTCTGACAAGAGAAAATATAAGAAGTTTACTACTCAGAACAAATTCTGAAACATACTTTATTTATTTAGAAGTAACATAAAGATGCATTAAATAGGAGAATAACTGACCATCCACGAGTTTGGTCCAACCCCTCGGCCACAAAATGCCCAGGAAAATTGTTTTCGAAAAGTTTAACATTTTCAAATGGATAATGGATATAAGCATATGGCATGGACCCACTTTCAAACCAGCAATCAAACACCTGCAATGTAATTAGCACCAAAATAATTTTGTAAAATTTGAGAGCATAAATAGTTTTTAATGTATTAAATAATTTAAACAATATCTCAAAACAGGTGTTAATGAGCATTTTCAAAATTGGATAAAAAGGCTAAGAGATGAAATCAGAGTCATCAGACCAAATGTTGGGCTTACATCTTCTACACGTCGAAGCACACCACCATGCTTGGATGGAATGGTGATATGATCAATCTTGTGACGATGCAAGTCCTTCACCTTAACAAACACAAAGACAGAAAGAGTTGTTAGAAATGTGCTAACTAATCTATCATCTTTAAAAAGTTCAAATTGAAACTTGAAATTATAGTTACAAGAAAAACAAAAAAAAAACGAGTACTGAACTACTCTAAAATGGTCCAGCAAATAATGAGGATGAAAACTCCATCCTTGCAAAAGGCAAGTGACTTATAGGATTCATGTCATACCAGACTTGCATTGTAGCTATTTTTCTGGATCTACAAATTTGTCAAATAACAAAAAGGTAGGCAAATAAATAAAACACAAAGCTACAACTATGAGAAGTGCGAACTTTGCTACTTTCCGAAAAGCTACTTTAAAAGGAGTATATGGAAAACCAATTATCCAACACAAAATTTTAACTTGGTTCTTTAAAACTGGCAAGTCATGAGCGCAAAGAATAAACTAACAAGCAAATCAACGAACCTCAACGCCAGAAAGTTTTTCAAGTTCTTCGACGGAGCTTATAACTACAATATCCTGACCATCCTCACTAGTCCAGACAGGAAGGGGTGTACCCCAAAATCTACTTCGACTGACAGCCCAATCTCTTGCATTTTCTAGCCAATTGTGAAAACGCTTTTCCTGCAATGTAGAATCAATAAAGACCAACAAAAATTTAAAAAATTACAAGCAAGAAGGTTAATAAATCATGCAATGATATAAGATATGCACCCATAGGTTTCTTTTACTAATTCTCACTTTTTATAGTAAAACTTTGGGGGCTTTTAAACAAAAGTAGAAAAGGAAAAAAATGGAAAAGAAATAGAGAGAGAGACTAATAGCAATCTTACCAGCCATGACGATGACATGAAAAAAGAAAGAAAAAAACAACAAAAATATGAACACCCTTTAATAAATGGCTATAAAGAGAATATACCAGACCTTGACAAAATCAGGAACCCAGTAGGTTCCTTTATTGTTCTCTAACAGTTGATCTTTTAACTTCTCCACTGCGACGAACCTAGCCATAAGATAGTGATAAAACCCTATAAAAATGTGATTGACAATAGATGAACATAAATACACATACCCGTATTTAAAGAACCAAAAAAAACAGTGAAGACTTTAAGATACAGTATCAACACTATGGGAAAAAAACTTAATATAAACTAAGAGTCTAAGACAAGAAAACAAAACAACCAAACCAATACCAATGGTAAACATTTGCTCGCATGCTGCAAACGAGTAGAAGGAACCAGATAAAAGATAAAGTCCTCAAAAATTAATCATTCAAAAACATTCCATCTGATAGCTGCTTCACTAATGTTTCCTAGGGCCATCCAAAAGTAAGCAAATAATCACAAATCACGAATTTTTCCAGAAACAAAACCTTAAAGAGTTCCAGCACCTTACTGCCGAAAACAGACTACCTTTTAAGAAAGATGGTAAAAAAAAGGAAAAGTACATATATAGCTAACAAATCAGCAGAAAACGATATATGATACATTTTAGTTTGGAAGCCTAGCTGAAATACCAAGGCCCTAGAAGTCATAGTTTATCTTATATCTTTAGTTAATTACTATTTGGTTGTTTTGTCTAGTTGATTTGTGAAACCAAGAAATGCATCTGCAAGGTCACAAGTGCAATCAAATATGAAATTCCTATTTCTTTGGTGTACAGGACTAGTAAGAGTCGTCCACTTCAATCATTTGGACATACAAAAAGTAGATCGAAAATAAAACCCACATGTACAAACTCTTTTTTCTTTATTAGATAAAAAAAAAATATTTTATTAGAGTGAAAAAATTGTAACTACAAAGCAGCTGAAGGACACGAAGACCACACAAAATGAAACACAAAAGGAAACCACAAACCAGAATGCAAAAACCATGCCAACATCAATGGAGCACAGCTCGCCAATCCCCATGAACATTGATAAAGTAATCCTCAAAAAGATCCCATGAAAAAGACCAAAAAAATACAGAGAGTGGAAGTATAGATTTCTATCGCAAAGTAAGCCAGAAAGCCAGTAAGCCAGCATTTATCAACAGCCAACACAAAATCACAAAATCACAAAATCACAAAATCTTTCCTCCCCAAACCCCTAAAATTGCAAACTGACAAAAAGCACCACAACCTCAAGAGCCCAAGATAACAGACATTGAATAAAAATAAATGAGAATGTGTCGCGCTTTCTTGCTTTCATGTAATACACATGGGAAAAGAACAAGAAGAGAAGGTCCCAGAGGGATCAAGAGACTAAATATGTCATTGTAAGGACTGAGAGATAGTGGCTGAACTGAGAAGTTATAAAAGACTTTAAAATTGTATTTAATTAGTTTAATTTTTTTTGTAATGAAGGTAGTTATCCTATTAGAGTTCAATTTAGATTAGGGAAAGTTGTTTAGGAGTATTATAAATAGGGATGTATTTTGTTATTTTATAGACATTGAATTGTATAATTGATTGAATTTTATCTTATTGTCATGTGAGTTTTACCTTTTGTCCCAAAAGCCCCATTCCCTACCATGATTTGAGCCAGGGACGGACCTAGTAAAGGGCAAGGGTCATCAGTTGATCGCCCATAAATTTTCTAAAAAAGTTACTAGCAAGAGGGTATTTAATTAATATACATAGTATTAGGAGTAAAAAAACTATTTATCACCCTTAATCAAGTAATTTTGACGGATAGACTTGAAAAAATTACAGATAGGGAACCGAAGATTGTGGTTTTGCCAATTATAAAAGACGCTATCCCTTTTCTTTTAAACTAATTAGTGCTAGTCAATTAATGCTAAAACCAAATATGTATATATATATATATATATATATATATATATATATAACTAGTGCTAATTAAATAGCCTTATTTATATGTACCCATATTTTTGTTTGTAAATAGACTACGAAGGGCGTGATACATATGCCAGTAAGAATTAATCTGGGTTCTCAGTTATTGTGCCGAAAAAAGAATTGCTTAAGCCTCAAACAATGGTTTCGAAATGGTTTTTATGTAATTTTGATAAATATTTATATTGCACTATTTTACTTGTGTATATTTTCATATAATTTTTTAATTTACAATTATTTTTCTTTTAAGTTTAATCTTGACCACCCTTAATAATTTCTGGATCCGTCACTGATTGGAGCAAAGGTAAATCCACTGAAGCTATTCTGACTGCCGTATATATTTTGAACCGAATATATTCCTGGTCTGTCTCTATTTGAAAGAGAAATAATTTCAACATCGTTATTCTCTGGTTATTTGCAAGGACAAGGGCCTTGAGAAAAACTAATTAATACTTGAGATCTGTTGAGATAATGATGAGGTGGGCGGGCAAGTGCATGATAGCAAGGAGCTTAGTGGCTTACTTTAGCTTTTATCCATGCTTATCAAGTCGTCGCCTAGGCGACACTTAGGCGTCAAAGCGGTGGAAGTTGTTAAGGCGTTTGGACGACTTGGTTGGATGTGTGAAAGGCGAGCGCTCAGCTAACAAAGGTGACGCCTTGGACGCCTTCGGTGCGACTTGGACGACTGGAATTCAAAGCGATCGACTTGGGTAAAAAAACAACAGCTGCTAAAACCTAATCTCAGAACAACAGACATCACAACAACAGACCACATAGAAGGAGAAAAGGGGAGCTGACTTACCAGCGTGGCAGCACCGCAACAGATCTACATCATCTACTCCGGCAACGGCAACTCGCGATCTACAGATACGCTCTTCTTTTTCTTCTTCTTCTACTCTTCTTCTTCTTCTAGACTTCTACTCTTCTCTTCTTCTCTCTTCTCTTCTTCTGCTCTGAGCCTCTGTGTCTCCGACTCTTTTTTTTTTCCGTTCTGTTATCCTTCTTCTACTTTTCGTTCTGCCCATTTTTTTTTATATGGCCACATGCTGCCCATTTTTTTTTACATGGCCACATGCTGCCCAATTTTTTAATGACATGCTGCCCAATTTTTTTTCTTTCTTTATTTAATGTTTATTTTGCTTTGTTGGCTACTGCAGTACTATTGAAATTTTTTTCAAAACAATTTCTAAACACATTAATTTTTGGAAATCACCAGAGATATTTTCCCCTGTTTTCAGATTTTGACAAGTATTTGGCTACATATATAAACACACATTGTATTTGAATTGATAAATAATTAGGTAAAATGATCTTATTTTGAATATTTTCTTATATAATAATAAAAGTTGATTTAATGTAGGAAAAGACAATGGTAGAACCAAAAATAATAATAATAATAATAAGAGAACGGACCAAACAATAAAAAACAAATTGTCAAATTATTTATTTAAATATAAATATATAAATATTCATATAAATGTTAAATATATATAATTTTATATGTATAAAATTTACATTGTTAACGACTTGTCGATTTGTGGACGACTAAGCTCCCGGCTGTCGCCCCGCCTCGACTTGGCGCCTTAATAACTATGCTTTTATCCATCTTTATTCTAATCTCTTATCTTCTCCAAATTTTATCTATTTTCATTCCTAAATCTTCATTACTGCAATTGGTCATCACTATTTTCACCATTTATATACATTGTTTAGCCGTTCCTACTCAAGGTCTTCAACAAAATTTTTATTGATAATATACTGGACATCCTCCGCCTATCCCCATCAAGGGTTGTAAACGAACTCGGGCTGCATGCAAACCCGACTAAGCCCTACTCGAGCTTGTTAAAGAGCCGAGCAAGACCTTTAGCCCGTTTAGTTAAACGAGCCGAGCTTGGACAGTGTGACGTTCGACTCGAGCCCGGCTCATTTAAGCCCGACTGGAGTCCAGCTCGAGCCTGGCTAGTTTAAGCCAACTCGTTTAATAATTATTTAATAAAAATTATATTTTATTTATATAAAATATATAATACAAATAAATAATTTTATTAATAAATATTTTTTTCCAAAAAAGGTGAAAAATGAAATAAAAATAATAAACAGGTCAGGCTTACTCGAGCTCGACACAGCCTGGCTCGAACTCGAGGTCGACTCGTTTATAAATGAGTCGAGTTCGTACACAAGATTCCAAGCTCGTTTAAAGCACCAACCCAACTCGTTTAACTTTTAAACAAGCTCAAGCTCAGCAAGCTAAAGCACGACTCGACTTAGCTCAGCTCATTTACAACTCTACCCCCATCGTTCAAATTACAAAAGAAGATGAATCATTCGGGTATAAAAAATAGAAATCAGAGAGTTATTTGTTTGGACGAGAGACAAATGAGACAAGAAATGCTATGGAACGAGGGAAACCCCAACCTAGACATTCTCCCAAAATTGAATTTGAGCACCATTTTCACTCGAAGACAAACCAAGGAAATAAAGGAATTACATAAAATCAAATTCCAAGACTAGAGTGAGTAGAGGCAAGGAGCAAGGGTTTCCACATGCATGTACTAATTACAGAATCAACATAAATGAAACTAAGTAAATTAATAAAACCTAAGAGTAAATGTGTGACATAATATAAACCAATTGAATATGCAAAATTTTGTACGCACGAGTCTTAGATTTTTCTCCCTCTCATCCAAACCTCTTTATAGTTCCCAAATTATTTGACATGAGAATCATTATCTTTTCCCAAAATTTTTAGTTTTCTTTTATAAAAATGTGCTTTTATTTCATTAGATACTTCTGAAATTTAAACAGATTAAGTTTTTTTAAGCCATTTAAATTGGACAGGTGACCACCTCTTTAGCATCTAAAAGTAAACTGTCAAGTGACTATCGTCAGTCATAACTCCTTGATCTTCTTTAAACTTGTAGCAAAATCTCAAAATAAAAGTCGAAATTTTACATAATTTATCCAAATCGAAGTACCAGTCGCACTATTTATATACAGATGTAAGGATCCAAAGAATTGGTAAACTACACATACCAGCTGGGAACTGCTCTGTATATAAGAGGAGTGTCAGATCTCCAACAAAAGGGATAAGAATGAGTAAAGCTTCCAGATTTGACAAGCCTGCCTTTCTCCTGCACGAAATACAAAATGCTCCATCTTATCAAATTGAAGATTCTAATAATACACAAATCCTGAAGAAGGGCGAAGGGAGTTCCATTTTATAGGCAAAATAGATAAATTTATTTTTTTTCAAAAAACTCTTCGACATAATAATGGAAAATATATTTCAGTACATCACCTTATAATTAATTTGATTTCTTAAAAATAAAAGAAAAAACTACTCCCTCCATCTAGACCTGGCAATATAGTTGGTTAACTGTCGGGTCAACCCATATTAACTGAAACCAAATGGTTTGGTTAACTATTTTTATTTATTTGGGTTGGGTAAAGTTTGGAACCATATTTTAAAAAAGAAATATAGTTCCAACTCGGTTAACCATTTTTCGACCCATATTTTATTCCAAATCCAAATCAAAAATTATTTCCACCCATATTTATATATTCAAGAAGCTCAACCACCCACCCCACCCCACCTAACCCACCCAACCCAACCCGCCCCCCACCCCGCACCCACCCACCCCCACCCCCACCCCCACCCCCATTCAAAAAAATAATATTATGTGATAATGTATACACCCATTACCCCCACCCTCCCACCCCACCCCACCCCCACCCCCACCTAACCCCCACGCACTCCAACCCACCCCCATCCACACAAAAAAAAATAATATTATGTGATTATTTATACACCCTCACCCCCATCCCACTCCTCACCCCACCCACCCCACCCCAACCCCAACCCCCACCCCCACCCAAAAAAAATAATATTATGTATACACCTCATACCCCCCACCCCACCCCACCCCATACCCCACCCCACCCCATACCCCACCCCTCACCCCACCCCCAACCCCACCTACCCCACCCACCCACCTACCTACCCCACCCCAACCCACCTACCCACCCACCCACCTACCCATCCACCCACCCTACTTACCTACCCACCCCACCCACCTATCTATCCACCCCACCTACCCACCCCACCCACCTACCTACCCATTCCCACCCCACCTCCCCACCCACCCACCCAACACTCCCTCCCAAAAAAAAATAATATTAAGCGATTATGTATACACCACTCACCCCACTCACCCCCACACCCTACCCCCCACCCCACCCCCACCCCCACCCCCACCCAACCCAGCCACGCCCAGCCCCCTCAAAAAAATAATATTATATGATTACGTATACATCCCTTAACCCCCACCCACCCACACCCCACCCCACCCCACCCCACCTAAAAAAAATAATATTATGTGATTATGTATACACCCCTTACCCCCCACCCCCCACCCCCCATCCCCCACACCACCCAAAAAAAATAATATGTATACACTACCCACCCCACCCATATTAAAAGTTCATTTAAAAATTCTATTTAAAAGTCAAAACATCTTAAAATGGTTAATATAGTTTTGAACTATAACCATATGGTTCCAACCCACATAACCCATATTAAAAATGGTTAATATGATTTTAGTCCTTAAATGGAACCATAACCACATTTTGAAAATCAAAACCAACCCATAACCATATTTTGTCAGGCCTACCTCCATCCCACAAAGATGACTGAAGAACAAAAAATTTGTCCGATAAAAGATGCCTACAGTAAACAATAAATGCAAAATGTTAATAAAGTCTATTTTACCATCAAAAGCACTCAAGAAGAGTTCACAACTTTTAGGAAACAGTGATACTCTTTAGTATACTTACGTGGTGGGGTCCATTGTAGGTAAAATGTGAACTTATTTATACTCTCCCTCTACTTTTATTTTTCTTAGATAATGTAAAAAGTGTACCTAAGGCATCTTTTATAATGCCTTTTATAGGATGGAGGGAGTATACTATAAAGGTAGTTGCCCACACACTCACATATAGCACTTGCATTTCCCTATAATTTTAATTATTAACAGATAAACCTCTCGTCATTTAAAACCTGATATCATGGACTATTCTTACCTTCACAGATAAAATAATATCCTTATCTGTCTCCTTGACATACCGCCCCCTGAAGTCAACAATTCTATCAGTAAAGCAACCGTCATCATCAACTGCCACAACCAGATTCTCTCCCTATGAAAAGCCAATTAAACAAAAGAGTGCTCAATAAAACCAGGGAAAATACAGTAAAATCCCAATTTAAGAATACTCTATATAAGAATAACCTCTACAATATTATAAAAAAATTTGGTCCCAATTTGGACCAGTTATAAATAGGAATAACCTCTAAATTGTAATATGTTATATATTTTTTAAGTCCCATATTAAGAAGCTATACCTCTATATAATAATAATTTCATATATATATATATATATGAGAGAGAGGCAATATTAATTTTAAAAGACTACATTTTTTTATAAAAGATTACATTTCCTATAAAAGATTACATTTTCTTATAAAGGACTATATTTTCCTATAAAAGACTACATTTCCTATAAAAGACTACATTTTCCTATAAAAGACTACATTTTCTATAAAAGACTACATTTTCCTAGTTTGAAAATCTAAATAATTTATGCGGGAGTTCTTATTGATATTTTTGTTAAAGTGGATATTTTTGGGTGTTCGAAAAATATATTATACTAATAGCTCTATTTAGTAATAACCTCTCAATTAGAATACAAATAGTTTGGTCCCAAGTCTATTCCTAAATAAAGGTTTTACTGTAGTATTAAACAATGGGAATTAAATGCATACAATTTATAGGCATTTCAAAAATAAATAAGATCATTTAAGAAATATCTATAGAGCAATTCAGTACAATAAAGAAAAAGTATGAATGCAAACAGATACAAAATTCCACTACATAAAATTGAGGACATACTTGGACATGTCTTCATGAAAAAGGCAAGAAATGTCCCATGGGGCCATGAGAAAGATTAAATGGCATGGAAGAAGAGAAAACATCACAAGACTGTTACCACCTCCTCTGTTGTGATTGAGAAAGTTGATTCACAAATTCTGTAACTAAAAGGTTCATCCTTATTGAAGCATGTCTTGTTTATGAAAAAGTTACTGATGGGACAAAAATAATATGGGAGTTGGAACTTCTATTTGGGCACTGGATAGTTAACAGTTGCTGAATGACATTATATAATAGTTTTATTATTTCTGGTATATAGGGTTTGTTATTATTAGTATTTAGAAGTTATCTTATTTAGTAATTATTTTACTAAGGGATACTGGATGTTCACCCATGTATGGTGGAACATCAACTAATTAGAATTTGACACATCATTTTGTATCCAATTTTTTGTATTTATCTTTTCTCACCATAGCATTACTCTTATTCACTTGGTCTCTAGGCCAAACTTAATTTGTGATTGTACAAACTGTTATCGATTATTTTGAGTTATCTTTTGTCTTGATTGCAACCAAGAGATACAGTGGAGCCTAAACGCTATTTATTTTTCAGTTTATTTTGTCTTATCCAGATCCTGTCCTGCATCATGGGACCAAAGAGAAGGAAGTTCGAAATTCTATTTGTATTGAGAATGAAATTATTTCGCAATTTTTTAATTGTTCGATATTATTAGAGTAATAATTATAAGTGGAAATATTTGAGTACTTAATATTTACTTTATTAAGTACTACCTCAGTCCCAAAATAAATGTCATCTTTGACTTTTGTGGTCAAATTGACTATTTCTAAAATTAATAATCGAGCATACATATTTAGATTTTCAAAATTGCAAAGCTTGAGATTTGTAGTAAAATATATGTTGTTTATCATGGTCAGTCTTTTTGTAGCACTCCAATCCCACTCCCACATCGTAACATGTAAGATACTTGAATGCGTATACAAGGACTCAAATTGCTATCATTAATATATTTAGTCACGACTTTTTGGGCTTTTTGGGCGAGCTTGTGGTATGCTAAAATGACTCAAGAAAATATTATTAAGACACTGCATTGTATTATGCTATGATTTGATTCGTACTCGGGACTTGACTCGGGTTGATAAATATGGAATCAGAGCTAACTCTCGAAAAGTCAGGTCAGGTCATCCAATTGAGTTGTCGAAGGTGGTGGGGACACGAAAGCAGCTGAACCACTTGTATTATCTCACAATGGCTAGAGAAGCAAAGTTTCTAAGCCTTCTGTGACTGTGTTCGGTCTGATGGGGACGTCATGTATTTAAGTAGGAGAGTTTGTAACACTCCAACCACATCGTAACATGTGGGATACTTGAATGTTTATACAAGGACACGAGTTGTTATCATTAATACCTTAAGTCATGACTTTTTAGGTGAGCCTGTAGTGGACTAAGTTGACACAAGAAAATATTAATACTACAATGAGGTAATCCTTAGTTTTGCCAAAAACAATGTTTTTTTAATATATTTTAAAATTTGACCATAAAATTCACTAGATGAAATTTATCATCGAACGGAGGTAGTATCAATATTATAAAGGGAGAGCAAATAGGAGCAATTATTTTTTGGACTCTTGGACTCCATCCCCATTAATCCACTATTCCTAATTTCTCTCTTATACTATTATTTACACACATTTATTATTCTACCTTTTAATTTTCAGACACAAATGTGTCTCATGTTAGTATGTTACTAGTTTATTTTATTTAAGGATAGTGGATGAATGGGTTAGTGTGTTTTAGTTAGTGGATGAAATGATTATAGGGAAGTTATTGTTCACTTGGTCTCCTAAGTAAAGCCAAACTTTATTTGTTTTTGTACAGATTATTATTGATATTGAAAGGTTTCTTAAATTTGAGTGTTTAATTGCAATCGAATTGTCTTGGTTGCAATCAATGGATCCTAGTGATTAGGTGTGGAGCATTAACTCTAGTTATTTTTACGTTTTTCATCCTTTTTCCAAATACTGTTGTAACACCCCAGTCCCACATCGAAAGATAGAGAAAAAATTTGTCTGTATATAAAAAAATAAGTTACTACCAATAATACCTTCAAGTCATGACCTTTTGAGTGAGCCTGTGGTGGGCTAAGATGACCCAAGAAGATACTATTGGGCCAGTGGTTTGAGACCTTATTTTGATGGATTTGATTCGATTCGGACTTAGGATTTGACCCGAGATTTGTTCCGGACTCGGGATTTGACCCGGGTTGTTTCATATGGTATCAAAGCCGACTCTCGAAAGCTCGGATCGGATCATCCGATCGGGTTGCCGGAGGTGGGGACACGAAGACTGGTGATATTATCCCACAATAGAGAGATGGAGGTCCAGAGGTGGGAACACGAAGCCAGCCAGTATTATCCCACAATGGCTAGAGAGGCAAAGATTTTTGGGCCGTTTGTGTGATCGGTTCTGACGGTGACGTCAGAAAATTAAAGTGGGAGAGTTTGTAACACTCCAGTCCCACATCGAAAGATAGAAAAAAAATTTGTCTGTATATAAGGAAATAAGTTACTACCAATAGTACCTTCAAGTCATGACCTTTTGGGTGAGCATGTGGTGGGCTAAGATGACCCAAGAAGATACTATTGGGTCAGTGGTTTGAAGCCTTATTTTGATGGATTTGATTCGATTCGGACTTGGGATTTGACTCGAGATTTGTTCCGGACTCGGGATTTGACCTGGGTTGTTTCAACTGTCCTGCATCAGTCGATATCAAAGTCCAAACCTTAAATTATTTGTTTCAAACCATTATAGTACACCTTAAACAATCACTAACACAATCTGAATTTACACCCCCCCCCAATCCAAAATAAAAGAAAAAAAAAGAAGCCCCTATCATAGTTGTCAAACTTGGAAAAGCACCGTAATGGTAACAATGTTTGTGTGTACCTTAGTAATTATTTGATTTTCAACACAAACACGATAATCATCTTCACCAAATGCAGGAGCACAATGAACAATTCCACTTCCACTGTCAGAAGTTACATAATCATCTGCAACAACTTTGAATGCCATATCGGAGAAATCCTTAAAGTAATCGAACAATGGTACATACCTGCGTCAAAAAAAATTATATCAATTTTACTCCTATCATGGAGAATGATATATACTCATAAAAGTTGGTCTACTTTTAAACATGCAATTCCAAAATATGCAATAGTATATCAACTAAAACATATGACCGAAACCTTTTTGAACACGTGCTTAAACCACATGAAATAAAGAAACAAAGGTGAGATAGATTTTCCAAAAAAGGAGAAATAATTCAAAACCACAAAACAGAATTCACAAATCAATTCACAATTTCATATTCAATAATTTGAAACCAATAAAGATTACAATGCTTTATATAGAGAACTAGACTTACGGCCAAGTAAAAACCCTAATTTAAAAATAAAATAATCTCCTAACTAAAATCTACTGGAGTATTATAATTAAAACTTCTAGAATATACTACTTGTGGGCAAGGAAATCGCGCCTTGCTAGTTAAGGTTTCGTATTGGCTGAGGAGGAGAGAAATTCACGAAGAGCACAGAATTGGTTGATTGATTGAAGGGAGAAGAACATGTGGGCGATTACTCCAACGACACGTGGCAGAACTCCTAGAATCCGGGAACCGTGTTAGGGTTATTGGGATTCCAAGAGCCTTCTTCTTGAGTCCTACTCCTAGAATTCGGAAACCTTGTTAGGGTTATTGGGATTCCAAGAGTTTTCTTGAGTGTTGAGAGAGAATGTCCAGGTCCTTCGATCTTCCAAGAGTCCAAGTCCTGCGTCTGAAGAGAGGTCCCCTTCCCAATGGAATAGAAAGGGTATTTATAGGGTTTTCTGAAAAGTGGTCATGTGCCAGGCACATGCTTTCAGGGAAATTCCAAAAATACCCTTTAATCATCAGAGTAATGCCCAGATCGTCCCGTCCTTCTAGCCACCAATCCAATTCCTCAATCAATTTCCAAAACGAGCCGCCTCCACGAGCCTTCTGCCTCGGGACACGTGGAGGCTTCTTCCAGGTCTAGCACATTTATTTTCGACTTTTTCGACTTTTCCGTCTTCATTCCATTAGGTTATGCAAACCCTAATTTGCACATTTAATGAGGTCGTGGAACTTTAATTGTGTATTTAATTCAATTAGGTCATGTGAACCCTAATTTTTGCACTTGGGCCCACATTTGCCCCTTGCGCGAGAGTCGCATTCCCAAATAGACGATCGCGCAAGAATACTTCAAGCCTTTGAACGATTTTGCGGGACTTCACTTTACAAGTCTTGAAGACAATGGTCTTAGTAGAGGGAACCCCTAGGGAGCCAAACCTTTAGGGTTAAACCCTAGGGAGGCAAAACCTAACAGGGCTCTACCTTGGACATATTGGTAAATCCTCCAAAAATATTTCAATAACTTGCCCAAGATTTGTTTCTTTATTTTTTTTTTTTGGAAATTAAAAACAAGAAAAAAATAATCAAATATCATCAAATAAAATTCAATCTAATAGAATTCTTCTTTTGGTAAATTAAATCTTTCCTTTTTATCAAATCTTAATTTTATTTTGGAAATAAAATCAAATCTTTCTTTACAAAATCAAATCTTTCTTTATTTGATCTTGACAGCAAGAGATTTTTTTTATTTTTTTTTTAAATCAAATCAAATCAAATCTTATTTTTTTCTGGAAATAAAATAAAATCTAATTTTATTTTTTTAGAAAATAAATAAAACCGTTACTTATCTTATTTTTTGAGAAGTAAGGAGTCGATATTCATAATCTATGACCACATGTATTGCATCCAAATTGAAGTAGGAAGTTCTGTTGCCACGTTACTTGGGTGCTGCTTTTATTTGCCATAAGAAGGGACCCATTAAAGCTATGCATCCAAATTGCAGTAGAGACTCATTGAAGTTATGCATGCTATTCTACTAACATCCATCAAAGTTGCTAGGTACTAATAGCCATCAAAGCTACTTGCGCGCATGTGTCCAATAGTTGGATTTTAAACTTCAATTAGGATTGCCTCATAATCACTAGGAGCCCATGTGCTGCTGATGCAAGAAACGAAGTCCTATTTGTTTTTTTTGTTTTTTTTTGTTTTTTTTTTCAAGCCTCGCATTAACTCATCCATTAAATGATTAGGCTAAGCTCCTGCATGCAATTACTTTTTGTAGTGGGCCTTGATTCATGTTATGTTCTTGCCACGTGTTCGGAAATTGTGTTCTAAATAAAAGAAAACAAACAGACTTCTTTATCTTTGAATTCTTCTTGATTACTTCATCTATTTGTCTTTTCAAGTAATTGTAGCCTTTCTTCTGTTTTCCGAGCCTCATCACCTTGATCATATCTTGGTTTTTTCCCTTGGAATTCATCAGAAAAAGGCTATAATTTTCACAGCAAAGGAGCACTCGTTCCAAGCAATTGATTGGTAGAGCAACAGGACCTCAAAGGTATGAAGGAACAGCCCCTAGATGGCCGAAGCCTACATGACTGAACCCTATAAATTTAAGGACGAAGAGAACAGCCCCTAGGTGGCCGAAGCCTACATGGTCGAACCCTATAGGTTTTTTTTTTAATGGATGAAGAGAACAACCCCTAGGTGGTCGAAGCCTAGATGGCTGAACCCTATAGATTTAAGGATGAAGAGAACATCCCCTAGGTGGCCGAAGCCTAAATGGTCGAACCCTATAGGTTTTTTATTTTTTATTTTTTAATTTTTAAGGACTTCTCAATCTTTCTTTTGTCTTCCGTACCTTGATTACGTCTTGGTTTTTTCCCTCGGATAATAAAGAAAGATTTGGCATTTTTTCAACGAAAAACACGAAGGTAAAAAAAAATGCTCTGCATGCAGCGAAGACACCCCAGATGGCTGAACCCTAGGAGGCCGAACCCTAGGGGGGAATCAATGTTTAGAAGGAAAAAAATGAAGTTCAGGAGCAGTTACTATTTGGATCATAACTGTTGATCTATTTGGAGTTTCGGGGCCCGTAATATATCAAACGAATCTAGCGACGAGCCCTTCAAAAATCATCGCCTTCGGCCATGACATATATCGTTATAAGTCTAAAAATGGCTCCGAAGGATGCCTTTTGGTTGTCCGAAGTTTTTTCAAAAAAAAAATTCGGGGAATTTTTTCTTGCATAATTGTGATTCCTAACTCTTTCTGACATTGTTTCTTCTTCTTTTCAGGTGTTTTGAAGCTTAAAACTCAGACTTTCCTCTTTGCCATGGTGAGCACTTCAAGTTCAAATGCCTCCTTTCCTTGCTCTTTAGATACCTTATGCTGAATTCTTTTTTCTTGCAAGCCCTCCCCGTTGAACATTCTACAGACTTGGGAACAACCAAGGAGGCCCTGTTTCTCAATGATTGGGGAAGGGCTCCCCTCCTTTGGTCTTTTCGACGTCTTTTGGAAGCAAGTCCAGACTTATGACCATACAACTTTTCCTCCACCAGATTCTTCGTTACATCCAGCTATGCAGGGACATTCGTATCCACCAGGACCATAGTGCTCCTCTACATGCATATTCATCACTTCTTGGGGGGAATGCACCTCTACTCTGGAGGATGCCTATGCCATCTACCAGTAAGCATTTACCCCCTGCGCGAGTCACGCCTTTGGTGAGATGATCGCGCAAAATGTTTTTAAGTGTTGAAGTCTTGATTCCAGTTTCTAAACACTTTAAGGGGCTTAATGTTTTTGCAAGCCTCAAAAACGAAAGTCCTAGGAGAGGGAACCTCTAGGGGAGCAAACCCTAGGAGGGCGAGCCCTAGAGGAGCTCTCCCGGGATATCTTGGAAAATTTTCGATCTAATCCTTCACCACATGATATAATTCTTCGAGTCTTGATGCTAAGGATTCTTTGTCTGATGTAAGCTTGGATGGCCTGCTGTGGGTGGTATAGCGCTCTCTTCACGCCTTTCTACAACTTCGTCACATGATAGTTTTGAGAGTACCGATTAGACTCTTGCTTCTTTGAAAAGGAATCCTTCAGAGACTATTACTGATGTTCATCCTCCCAAGGAGGATTCCGCCAAGTTGGTGATTGCTTAGGAAGGTATTGTGGATAGCACTTTGGGTGTGTTGAATGACCTTCCTTCTCCCGTGGCCTCTCCTAACTCTCCTTGGACATGTCTCCCTTCCATGTTAGGTTGGATCGTTTTGGGAATTGATTCAGCTGCCCAAGACCTTGAAGGCCTGATAGCCTCAAATACGATGGCTTGGGGCTCCACCATTGTCGACTTGGAGGCTTTAGCTATTCCCCTCTCTTCAGTTCGACAGGTCATGACCTTTAAATCATGAACTTTCGTAGTTTTTTTTTCTATTTCCTGTATCAAAAAATCAAAAAATCCATGTGCATATATTTCATTAATTAAATTGTAGTTTCGTTTATCCTTATTGATTGCCTTTAATTTGAACGATTCCTTAAAACTCAACATTTAACATTGGATCTTAAGTTGTCCAAATTAATACTCCAAGACAACAATAGGTATTGTAAACAAGTAAACATGAATTTTGTTAAAAAAACATGTATATATATATTTTCTACAAACCAACACTTGAATTTATACTTCTTTTTTTTAAGAAATCAGGAAAACATTCAAGTATAAGTGAAAGTTTGCCAATTCATTGATAATCAGATTGCTTTTAACGAAAAGCATAACATTTCATATAATAAATCTAGTTTTTATCGAAGAAAGCGTAACGTTCGCTACTTTTAGAGATAAAGTGTAACTTTCTTGCTTTTGTAGAATGAAGTATAACGTTCGCCACTTTTAAAGATAAAGTGTGACTTTTGGGGTTGAGGGCTTATACTCAGGTGCCTCAATCACTTTTGAAGTTGAAAGTATAACTTCCGAGGGCTGTTAGTCAGGTACCTCGATTACTTTTGAAGGTGAAAGTATAACTTACGAGGACTTATAGTCAGGTGTCTCAATTACTTTTGAAGTTGAATGTATAACTTTTCGGGTCTGAGGACTTATAGTCAGGTGCCTCATTCACTTTTGATGATAAAGTGTAACACTCGGGTGCCTCGTCACTTGGGTCGTCCAATTTCTTGGCAAGTGCGGTCTACGAGGACTTGAAATCGGGTGCCTCGTCACTTGGGTCGTTCAATTTTTGGCAAGTGCAGTCTACGAGAACTTGACCACCATTTAGAGTGGACCACCATCTTGGGTGGATTTTTTTTTTCGTCAATTCTTGTGCCTCCTCCCTTGGTCATCCAATTACTTGACAAGGGATACTCCTGAGGACTTGAACTATCATTTTTGGTGGACCACCCTCTTGGGTGGATTTTTAATTCATCAACTTTTGTATCTGTAGTTCAGAGTTCTTTCGATGGTAGAGCCAGTATTTGGGTTCTTGATTTCTAGGACTGCACCCTGGGTGATAGTGTTGCATGTTTCTTTTCCTAGTTCAATCTCCCCGGCTGCCAGCTTCTCATGGTATATCCTCCGCAAACTGTAACAGTCCATAGTGGAATGTCCTACGTATTGGTGGTATACACAAAAGTCCGGTCTTCTTTTCATCTCTTCCGTTACAACCAACCGGGGCCTTGGAGGCTTCAGCACTCCGTGCTCAACCCATTGTTCGTAAAGACTCCTGAATGCCTTCTCGCTGTATGTGATAGCCTCCGGAACTGGCATTCCGGTATACTTGTCCCCGTGCTTTTCTCTGTTTCGCTCAAATTTCTCATTCTTCTCCCTCTTGCCCCCTTGTTGTTTTGACTGAGAATCCATCAAAGCCACAGTTGTTGTCCTCTTGCCCTTCCATGTAACCATCGCATGGCTGGTGGGTAATGTCATGATTCCTCCCAAGTCTTGTGCAAAAGATGAGAGGGTCGCAAATGAATCAAAAGCTTTGGTAATGAGATGGGGCTTGAAGGCGTCTAAAACACCATTGTTGCATACACTAACCAAGTTCTTTTCTTCAATTGGCTCTGCACACTTCTGTGTTTGGGCCCTGAACATATCCACGTAATCTGACAGCTCCTCCTTGGGCTTCTGCTTGAATCGCATGAGTTCTACGATGGTTACCTGTTTCTGCACATAAAAAAATTTCTTAAAAAATTGCAATTTTAGATCATCTCAATCATGGGCAGATCCCTTCTCCAAGTTGTAGTACCAACTAAAGGCATTACCCGTCAAAGTCTTGTTGAATTTCCTCATCAATAAATTGTGATTGTTCGTTTCATCATATCCTAACCATGGAGACATCAACTCCACGAACCTGACAATGTGTTCCCTGGCATTTACTTTCTCCCCATTGTATTTTGGAAATTGAGGGGGATGATCGATATACCCTAGCGGGTAAGAATCTAAACTTAATGAATTTGTTCCAAGTTATTTCACATAAGACTATAGTAATTTAATTCGAAGGGATATTTTTATCTAATCATTGGAAGAGGTTTTATTATTATAAATAATTTTGAATTCTCGGTTAACGCTTTGTTATGATTAATTAATTGAAAAGAGAGAAAAGAGATTTGAACGAGGCATTGGAGGAAATTGTAATCTTAGCATTTAAATATGGTATCAATCTTAACTTAGTAATTTAGTTTTATTTTAAATTATTAATTTCGTAACTTTCATTCATTTGTTTAAATAAGATTGAACTAATAATTCCTCGTGGGATCGACATCTTACTTATCATTATATTATTTGTTGATCATGTATACTTGCACGTAATTGTCAATACCGAAATTGGACAACATGAGTATTAATTTATAACTATTAAGCTTCTACTGTATTTATGTAACAAGTGCAACAACCCCGTGCAAAGCACAGACGACATTGATAAAGGTTTATTATGATAATTATTAAGATAATCAATTAAATGTAGGATAAATATTTAATAGAATTTTGAGAAGATGGTTGTAGTTATTAAATTATTAATATTTATTTAAATAATAAATTGTTGAATTATATATTGTAGGTTCATTCGATCAATTATTAAACTAAACATTAGAATGGATTGTAGATATATTTAGTTATGATTATGAGAAAACAATTGTCATAATTTTGTTTAAGTGTTTAATGGAAATCTATATTAGTGTTTATATTAACAAAATTTGTTCTAATTTGAATAGAACTATGAAACTCAAGCTTTAATATAAGTCTTAATTTAGTTAGGACAATTAGTTAGTGATGAATCCACTATAATTTTTCAACTAATTTTATAATTATTATGTTCCAAACAAATCACCTACATTATTAATACAATTAATTGTGTGATTTGATTTAAAGTTTTAAATAATTTAATTTAGTTAGAACATTAATTTAATAATGAAATTCGTAACTAATATTAATATAACTAAACTGCCTGATATGTTAAGAGATTTTTCAATATCTTAATAAAAAAATCATCCTACTTCAAATTTGTTAAAATATATTATCTTACATAAATTTGTAATAAAAAAGCTTGTAATAAAATTGGTAGAAACAAAAATAGAAAAAAAAATTGAAGTTCCTTTTTCTATTAGAGATATAAAAATTAAAAAGCAACTCTAACATATTGGGGTTCCTTTTCAAATACATTTCAAATTTAGATAGTATTTAATTGCTACAAACTTCAATAGAACTTGTACTAATTTGGATAGGGAAAAAAAGGCTAAACCAAAAACTTAAAATTGCTATAAATTTGGTTAGTAATTATACTAATTTGGATAAGAAAGAAAAAAGTTGAACCAAAACTTTGTGAAAGTGCTTTTAATTATATAGTAGATTTTTAGATTTAGATTGTATAAAGAGCTTATTGTTCAATTATTACGCAATATAGCATTAGACCAACATCTGAGATTGGTATTACCATTTGGACAATATTATGTGCAGGTGGTGTTTTTGTGTTAATCTAATTGATCAATCTTGTTATTCTTTCTACTAGAATTTCTTTCATAATTTTTATTAAAAAATTTGAAGCTTCTACCTAGCATTACAGTACATATCGCCCGAAATAGATATCGAGTAAAAACAAAACCTTCCGCAACCTAGGCACCTACCACGACTTTGAACCATATGTAACACAGTTTACATGGGGAAACATGTGTAAAGAAACAAGTGCCACTAAAAACAGTTACATGCAGATGATGTCATGGAAAAAACTAAGAGAAAATCGTTCAGAAACACAAGAATTTGAACTGCTTACTTTGTTCCCACAAGTGAAGCACCCGAAAATTTATCTAAAACCTCATATGTATCATTCATGTTCTTACTTTTTCCACCAGAGGATCCCTTACTCTTCAAATCTGAGTTTTTGGAGTCATTAACCGCTCCATTAGGTGCTCCTTTCTTGGCTTTCTCGATAGGAAGCTCTGATAATCGAGTCTCAGCAACAATGTAGATTTTCCTGCTGATATTGTTGCGAACCTGTGTTTTTTCCCACTTAATACCAAATACTGAACAACTTATAAAAGAACAGCACGTTCTAGGATATGTATAGGGAAATGATCCATAGCTAACGTTATCAAATTAAGGTTATCCTTACAACAAATCATAAGCGCTTATCCGAATATCGAACGATTGATATAGCCCCCGTCCGCAATTTAGTTTTCAGTATTCCGCAGTTTAATATTGCGGACGGAACAAATATCCAAAATACCCTCTTTGTAAAAGTCTTTCGTCCGTAATATTAAACTGCGGGTGTTAAGTATGACTTGCTAATTGGGAAACAACGTCGCTTTTAAATAAGCGTCGTCGTCCGCAATATTAAACTGCGGACGCTAATATGGCTAACCAATTGAGAAACGACGTCGTTTTTAAACAAGTGTCGTCCGCAGTATTAAACTGCGAATGCTAAGTATGGCTGACCAATTGGGAAATAATAGAGATGGGTTCCTTAAATAGTTGCAAGCAATGAAGAAGAATTAGTGAAGCAATTCACCAACACCCACTCCTCTTTAATGTAAATAAGCGAAAACGGAAAACCAATAGAAAATTACAATCTTTATAACCTCCATATAAGTGAAACAAAAAATTAAGGGGTGAAGAAAAGAAAAACTCACATAATGAAAGGAAAGATTTGGGCCAAAATCACCGAGTTCTTTTACTCGGTTAATAGAAATTTCAGATGAATTATCTAAATTATAAACCACAAATGCCTTATAACCCCCAAATAAAAGGTGAAGCACTGTATGACTTCCAATATATCATGCTCCTCCTGTCACTAATATATAAACAATTAAAATTCTGAAGAATTATCTTAAAAAGACTACCTATGCATATACGTATGTACGCAAAATTCTGTATATAATATATAAATTAAAAAATTATAATTATAATTTGTGTTCTTGATCTGAAGAAGAACGGAACAAAATGGTGAATTCATAGCTTCAAGAGCCATTTGAGAGATTTATGAGTCTAGAGAGAGAAAGTAGACATGTTTTTTTTATTTTAGTTTTCATTGATTCATAATCATAGAGTGAATCAATGAAATCACAAAGTGGAATCAATTATTTGGCATCCGTAGTTTAATATTATGGAGCATAGAAAACTTTTTAAAAATTGGCCAATAAGACATTGTTTCCCAATTGGTCAGTCATACTTAGCGTCTGCAGTTTAATACTGCGGACGACACTTATTTAAAAACGACGTCGCTTCCCAATTGGTCAACCATACTTAGCGTTCGCAATGTAATACTGTGAACGAGGACACTTATTTAAAAACGGCGTTTCTCAATTGATCAGTCATACTAAGTGTTCGCAGTTTAATACTAGGAGAGGGATTTTTACAAGGAGGGTATTTTGAACATTTGTTCCGTCCGCAGTATTAAACTGCGAAATACTAGAAATCAAACTGCGGACATATCAATCGTTTGATCTTCGGATGGACGCTCAAGATCTATTGTAAGGATAACCTTAATTTGACAACATTAACTATCAATCAGCTCCCATTTATATGAAAGAATGAAACTAGTTTTTAAGTAATACTTAGAAAAGCAAATAAAAACCTTAAAACCTTAAATGACATTCATCTTTCTTATGGGATAGAAAAAGAATAAAACTCTCATAATCAACAAGACTGAGTCAGGAGAAAGGAAAAATAACAAATAATGAAATAATAATAATAGAGAAAATATAGACTCGTAAAAAATAGACCATACATTTATAAAAAAATATAAGAGATACATAGACCCATGAACAGTGCATAATTCAAGACATGATCCTCTAGTTCACTATATATTTAGCGCCTGAGGCCTTGAAAGGTTCTTTTTAACTTAAAAGGCTAACGACAACGACAACAAAAACATGAATAGTCCTTTTGAGGACCAATATTAAGTGAATACAAAATGAAGATATCAAAAATCAAAGACGAGGACCAAAACTTGAGGTTTAACCACTGAATGCCTTCCAACAATAAAAAAATTGCAAAATAGAACTCAAACCAGAATATCTGCCACTTTAGATGTCTTTAAACAAGAATACAGCTCAAGTTTAATAATTAGAAAAGAGAGACTCTTAGTTTTTAAATTCACCACATCTTTAAAAAACAAGTAGGGATAATGCTATAAGATCAGCATCACCAATAATTTCGAGGTAGCTTATGAATTAAGATGTTGTGTTAAAATTCATGTAAATTGTACTTATCAAGAACACTGGTGCAGACTAACCTTTAGATATACAAAATTAGCATTTACACAAAGGGCGAGATTACTAGGAAGTGTCCATGGTGTTGTTGTCCATGCCACAAATGCTGCACCATCTGAATCGTCCACTATTGGGAAAGACACCATTATCTCAGGATCAGGTACTTCCTGTAGATCATAGGGAATGTCAAACATACAAAAATTTACAGAAATTGAAATTATAAACCAAACAAGAAATAAATAACAAAAAAATATTTATATTAATTACAAGTTTTGATAACATTATCATCTAGAAAGTGAAAAAAAAAAAGTAACAGACTAATCACACACAAAATAAAGACATTTTTCTACACAAACCTTATAATTTGAATTAGCTTCAAAGTTAGACAGTGGAGTTTTGCAGCCCGTACTGTATGGCATAACCTGCAACAGAATTAACATTCATCAATTCAATCCATCTTTAACCCAGCACATCATAACAAATTCAAATTCAAAAAAATCATCTCATTTCCTCCATCCCAACTATTAATTTCAAAAATCATTTAAGCACCAAAAACATCTAACATAACCCAATTCAGATTATAAAATATACTAACTAATACCTAACCAACCCAATTCAGAAAGACCACAAAAATATGTAGTACTCCCTACGTTCCGAAATATATGATCAAGTTTGACTTTTCAAAGTCAATTTTAAATATTTTCACATTTAAAATTAATGTAATTCTTTGAAAACAATAAATCTTTTAATTAGTTGTACTATTTAGATAGTTTACAATTTTCATAATTATACATTCTAAAACTAAACTAATTATATCAATTTTGAGTTTGAAAATATCTCAAATTAACTTCAAAAATTTGATATTAATCCTATATTTTGGAACAGAGGTAGTGCATACACAATACAATTAAACAAAGTAAAAGCAACAACAACTACAACCTCACATTGAAAGCTATATAAGAAGAAAACCCTTAATAACCTTCAAATCCTTGATATTCATAGCAAAAATTTAAATAAACAACCAATTAAAAAAAGGAAATACCAGAAATATATTTATCTAAACATACATATATCAAAAACAAACCTTGAAACCTCTATAAACAAGTCCCTTTTGATGCAACTGAGAGAAAACCCACCAAACACTTTCCATAAACTTCAAATCCATGGTCTTATAATCATCCTTAAAATCAATCCACCTCCCAGTCCTAGAAATCACTTTTTCCCACTCTTCCACATACCTAGTCACAATACTCCTACACTCCTCATTATAGTTCCCAATTCCCATCTTCAAAACATCTTCTCTCGTCTTAATCCCCAATTTGATATCAATTTCATGCTCCACCGGTAACCCGTGGCAATCCCACCCGAACCGACGGGTGACATGGTGACCCGTCATTGTCTGGAACCGGGTCACGATGTCTTTGATTGTGCCAGCCAGTATGTGGCCGTAATGGGGCAGCCCGGTGGCGAATGGCGGGCCATCGTAGAAGATGTATTCAGGGAGGTGCTTGGTTCGTTCGAGCTGGGTTTGGAAGGCATTGATTTGACTCCACCATTTCAGAATTTTCTCTTCTTGGTTTGGAAATGAGAAGTCCTTTCCTTCGCATACATCATCCATTGTTTAAGATAGATAATCCGACAGAAAAATGGAGGAGAATTATATAACCAGACTGGGGATTAGGGTTTTGGGAAAGTGGATTTGAAAGATTCGAATGCTATAGAGATGAGTGGAAGTACGCTTGAAAACAAAGCGGGCTGCCTGCGACGGCTCGACTAGAGGTTGTGAACGAGTTGAACTCGAACAAAGCCCATTAGTTCGTTTGGTTAATGAGTGGAGTTTTTGAATAGTGTGTTGCCTTATTCGAATTTAGTTTAGCATTTATTTAAATTTTTATATAAATATACATAGGAATGATCAAGAACACTTCTCTTATCTAACACTTCTCATTAAATAGCACTATTTTATTAAAACTATGTCATTTTAGAAATTCTTTCAAAAACAAGTGGGGTCGCAGGTGGCATTTTTGTAAATAAAAGGAAAGCAAGTAGGACCACTCTCTTTTAAAAATCTCCAAAATAACGTGGTATTAATAAAATAGTGTTATTTAAGAAGGAGTACTAGATAAGAGGAGCGCTCTTGATACTTCCCCTATGTATATTTACATAATGGATCCAAAGCATACATCTTAAATAACATACCTCTCTTAAATAGCATACATTTATTAAAACTACGTTGTTTTGAAGATTCTTTTAAAAAATAAAATAATATTAAAATAGAATGGTCTCACTTGTTTTTCTTTTATTTACAAAAATGTCAATCGCGACCCCACATCTTTTTCAAAAAATCTCCAAAACAACATAATTTTAATAAAAGTATATTATTTAAGAGGTTATGTTATTTAAGAGTTATACTTTAGATCTGCCCTCTACATATATATATATAAGGGTTGCATCCACAGCAACCGGTTGCTGGAAGCAACCCCTTTTTGGTCCAATCGCTACTACATGTAGCGGCTTGTTACATTTTTTTTTTTTGATCAAGTCGCTACTATGTGTAGCGACTGACATTTTTAGGAGAGAAAATTCAAAGCATTATTTTAATATTAACCCAATACAAAGTACATGTTCTGAAGTACTACCTTCAACCCAATACTAAGTACATTTTCTCTCTCCTAACTATGCCAACTGCTACACATAGTAGCGGCTTGGTGTTTTTTTTTTTTACTTTGTTGTAGGTTTTTTTTTTTACTTTGTTGTAGGTTTTAGTAATAATATTTATTTTATTATTACTACAATTTTGTAATAATATTTATGGCAACTAACTTGTCTCATTATTACAAAATTTTTAAAATAAATATTATTACAAAATTATTATCTTAAACTTTTAAATTAAATATTATTACAAAATTATTAGTTAGTTAATATTATTTTTGTAATTTTGTAATAATGAGACAAGTTAGTTGCCATAAATATTATTACAAAATTTTAGTAATAATAAAATAAATATTATTACAAAATATTATTACTAAAACCTACAAAAAAAAAAGTTAAACACCAAGCCGCTACTATGTGTAGCGGTTGGCATTATTACAAAATTACAAAAATAATATTATTTAATATTATTAATAATAATATTAACTAACTAATAATTTTGTAATAATATTTAATTAAAAAGTTTAAGATAATAATTTTGCAATAATATTTATTTTAAAAGTGGGACAAAAAAATATTAGCTAGTTAATATTATTTTTAATATTAATATTAGTTAGTTAATATTAATAATAATAATAAAATTATTTAGTATTATTTTAAAATAAATATTATTACAAAATTATTATCTTAAACTTTTAAATTAAATATTATTACAAAATTATTAGTTAGTTAATATTATTTTTGTAATTTTGTAATAATGAGACAAGTTAGTTGCCATAAATATTATTACAAAATTTTAGTAATAATAAAATAAATATTATTACAAAATATTATTACTAAAACCTACAACAACAAAAAAGTTAAACACCAAGCCGTTACTATGTGTAGCGGTTGGCATAGTTAGGAGAGAGAGAAAATGTACTTAGTATTGGGTTGAAAGTAGTACTTCAAAACATGTACTTTGTATTGAGTTAATATTAAGATAATGCTTTGAATTTTCTCTCCTAAAAATGCCAACCGCTACACGTAGTAGTGGCTTGGGCAAAAAAAAAATGTAACAAGCCGCTACATGTAGTAGTGGTTAGACCAAAAAGGGATTGCTCACAGCGGTTGCTGTGGATGCAACCCCATATACATATATATATATATATATATATATATATATATATATATATATATGGCTTAAATATGAATTATTATCCTAAACTATAAGCCATATTCCACTTCGGGGATCAAAGTTTCAATTTTTTCAATTAGGTGATTGAACTATCAATTTTTTTCAATTGCAACAAATTGAGCCGCCACGTTAGAAATTGCTGACATGGCCCTCGAACTAGATCCATCACCAGCTAATGTGTAAATAAAAAAAATTATTTTAATATCTATTTACACATTTATTATACATCAAGGGCAAATTCGTCAAATCACTTATATTAATCATTTAAACTAAATAAAAACAACAAAACTATCTAAAATCTATACCATCTTAGATCAAAAACAACAAAAAATCTAAAATAACAAAATCTAAAATCATATCTGCTTTGATATTCAAAATTAAAATCCTAAGACAGCCCAGAACACATTTTGAACATATTATTCCCCTGGACATGCAAAACTCATTCAGTTTAGCAAAAACGAAAACAAAGATTCACGATCAATGCATCACAAATCATTTCTACTAAGCTCAATAACTATAACAAGTCATTCACCAATGTTCAACATAAACATATATATTAAGTGTGGGTATTTGTTCATTCTTAGTGAATCAATTAAATGAAGAATAAGATAGCAAAGACAATTTTAGACAGAATCATCACTCGTCTGCGTGGTGCCCGGGGTCGTCACCACATACCCATCAGAATGCAGCTTCAGTTGCCCATCCAAAAACTTTGTCGCCGGTTCATGTCCTATCGCGAAAAACAGACCCGACACCTTCAAATCCGAAACCTCTCCGGTCACCACATTCTTCACCTTCAACCCTGCCAAAGACCCCTTCTCCCCTTCCCCGTACTCTTTCACAACAGTCGAATTCCACACCACCTCAATTTTAGGGTTATTCAAAGCCCTATTTTGCATAATCTTCAAAGCCCTAAATTCATCCCTACGGTGAAGTATATACACCTTGGATCCGTACTTGGTTAAAAAATTCGCTTCCTCCATAGCCGAATCTCCACCTCCAATCTGAGATGGTATAGATTTTGGTTGCCGATCTTGATCTTCAATATTTGGCTAAAAGGAGTTTTTGATGATTTTAGATTTTGTTGTTTTAAATTTTTTGCTGTTTTTTGTGACGCCCCCAAAATAGGTATACATCACCTATTCTTAGTCGTCAACTACATGATATAAAATACAAATAAAACTTAATTATACAACTGTCGTGTAAAATACGACAAAACATAAGCTGTGAGTTTAAATACAAAACTTTCTTCTAAACATGATTCAAACTCAAAATAAGTTCTCAATACATTTATTTTCACACTATTTCATAGAATAGTGATGACTACTAATGCTATCCTCTGAATCGTCACTCCGTTCCCCGACTAGTCCCCGCTACGTTCTCATTTCCTGAAGAGAACAATGAAAGCAAAAGGGTGAGCTCAACTAGCCCAGTAAGAAATATTATGACTAAGATAATGCAGAATAAATTATCGTTAGCCTTCAACAGTGTTAAACTGATAAAATATAACAAACATCAAGTTTAACTGCAGCGGAACAAGCAATCCATTAAAAGAGTTAAGTAGAGAATAAAATCTACTATCTTTTATGATTTAAAAGGTTTTTCATCACTTTTATCACTGAGACTCAGCTTAATAAATAATCCACATCATCCCTGCACTACGGCCAAGGATATTCATTAGTATCACAACCACAAATTATCCATGCATCACAGCCAAGGATATTCGTGTATTCATCAATGGTCATGATCATGCCAACAACTGTCCATCAATGCACTACGAGCCAATGAGGACTTTAACCACATCATTTGTAACATTACGGTCATGATTACACCGAATAATCCCTGGTTATAATCATACCAAGTCCATCTATGCACTACATGCCATAGATGACTTTCAACAAAATATAAACATGAGGATGATGACAATGATATAAGAATTCAATAAAACAAGTTCAAGAATTAATTAATCCAAGAACCAATAACGTCCAAATTGTCAACATGATACTGCTTTGTGCAGTAAAATTCGAGAATGCTCAGAAGAATATTTCCATGAAAATATACTGGATGAAGCGCAAATATCAAGGATATTCCACTAATTTCATGGAGTATAAAAGCCAAAACTTTAACCAATTGAGTATAATAAAGAATGAAATAACAAAAGAAATCACCAGGCATGCAATGGACCGCACAGACAGGTTATTCCAACAGAATAATAAATAACGGAACCATGTCATGCGTAAACGCACTGACAGGATATTCCGACAGAATAATAAATAATAGAACCAGGTCCGGCGTAAACGCACAGACAAGATATTCTGACAGAATAATAGATAATGGAACCAGGTCCGGCGTAAACGCACAGACAGGATATTCCGACAGAATAATAAATAATGGAACTAGGTTCGGCGTAAACGCACAGACAAGATGTTCCAACAGAATAATAAATAATGGAACTAGGTTTGGCGTAAATGCACAGACAGGATGTTCCAACAGAATACTAAAGAATGGAATAACAGAAGAATTTCACCAAGTATAGGGCAGCCCGCGTATACAGGTTATTCCAACAGAATAATAAATAATGGAATAACAGAAGTTCTCTTCATGAATACAAAAGAAATAATACCCTTTACCTTAAGAAAAAGAATACTGGATATATGACTAGTGCAGTAGCAGAATACTTTTCTTCTTTCTCTCTATAACTTCTCTCTCTAGAGTTTCAGTGAATTCGTAAGAAATAATGAAGGAATGAGATTCTATTTATAGAAGAATGGACTGCATAGTAACTAATTCATGAACGGTCCAGATTGATTTACTTTAATCTGACGGTCCATATTTAAAGCAAAATCTTTTAAATAAAATATAATATATTCTATTTATAATCTAATAAAACTAATAACTTTATAAAAGATTTTACTATGCAAACACTATGCAAATACTATGCATAATAAAATATAATATATTCTAATTATTGTCTAATAAAACAGATAACTTTATAAAAGTATTTTGTTTTATATAAAAAGATTTTACTATTAGCCTAATAAAACGAATAACTTTATAAAAGTATTCTGTTTTATATAAAAAGCTTTTCTGTTTTATTACATTAATAATATCAAATAAACAAAACTGAGTGACTTATCACGTAAGCATCAATAATCAATACCGTGTGCTACTATGCAACTATGCGTATTACTGTACTTTTACTACCGAGTAGTTCAACAGTATTAATGGTAAAACTTCCGCCGTTATTTTCATAAAGTATTTTTGTCGTTTTCTCAATCCGACAATAATTCTGTTGTGGGGTCCACCAATGATTGTGTCGTCGTACGAATATTCTATATTAAAACTAATATTCCCCAACCAATCGAATATTATATAGCAACTTGCGTACTTTGTAAAATTTATAAATATTACCCACAACTATAACATTATATCAATTTCACTCCATAATATTCAAAAATGATATTTATAGAAAATTCATCTTTATTTATAAAAATTGGGGTCTTACATTTTTGATCTGAAATGGTAAAAATTTTATATAGTTTTGTTGTTTTTATTTAGTTTAAATGATTAATATAAGAGATTTGACGAATTTGCCCTTACTGTATAATAGTAAATGTTTAAATAAATATTAAAATAATCTTTTTTTTACACATCAACTGCCTAATGACCCACTCAGATAGCCACGTCAGCAATTTTTGACGTGGCGGCTCAATTTGTTGCAATTGAAAAAAATTGATAGTTTAATCACCTAATTGAAAAAATTGATACTTTGATCCCCGAAGTGGAATATGGCTTATAGTTTAGGGTAGTAATTCATATTTAAGCCTATATATATATATATCCGTTCTGTATATGTAAACACTTGAAATTTTATTTTCTTGTTACTAACTTATACAGGAAAGGCAAAAGTGTCTTTTCCCACTCTGGAGACAACCATGAAGGTTCACACATTCATTCTAGAGACAACCCCATAAAAATTATATCAAATCAAACCCCGAAAATATCCTCAGAGGATATCAAATCAACCTCGGAGACAACCTTAAGGAAGAATAAAATCGGGTGCAATCAAACCCCGAAGACAACTCCGAGAGACGGGCAAAAGCCCCATCAACCCTGGAGACAACCCCGTGAGGGCAAAAAGGTCATTTTAATAAGACAACGTCAACAATCACAGTACAAATACAGATAGAGTCACAAAGAGCCATTACAGCACTTCCGAGCGCAAACTATGTAAAACAGCTCAACAGACTACCTACGAAGACCCAAAGATGCTAGTTTGGTCATGGACCCATCTTCCCAGATTCGGAAACGGGCAAGTCCTATGTCATTGCGTAGCTCTCGGAAAGAGCTTTTCGAAATGGTATGACACCTCTCCATAAGATTCCAGGATTACAAGTTACGGGCGTTTCAGCAAACTGTGCGTCGATTGAGGTACATAAACTTCGAGACGACGGGGCCAACCTATACCGCCCCCAAATCTAGGTATCTGTTCTCTCGGACCTGGTGCGTCACGATACTATCTTCGTCTAAATATTAACAACTTCCATTCATAATTTAATGAATACAATTTAACTTTGATACTAATTAATGTACTAATTCCTTTCTATTTCCAGGATCTATGAATCGATCCCAAAACCTTCGTAAGTCAATTCCCAATCTGGGTTATTAACCATTCTTGTCTTTACATCATATTTGACGTTATACTTAATAAGATGCGAAAATAATTAAAACTTTTCTGAATTCTTTATTCATTTCCTTGGATCACAACCTTCATTATTTACATATCTCTTAATCAAATTTATTCTATGTTTCAATTCATCAGAGTTATATTATAAATTTTACATCTTAGTTCGATGTTCTTTATGTGTCAAATAGTACGACTTTACAACTCTTCAAGAGTTAAACAATTATCAAGTACATCATCTAAAACCTAAAACATAGTTCGAGATTTTAACTTCTGATAAACCAAGCAATCCTTTTGTGATACTACTGAATTCTATCAATCAAGTAGCACGTAACTTTATCGTGAGTCCTTAACCTGTAAAAGTGGTTATTTGCAAGGGTGAGCTCAACAGCCCCGCAATTCTAACAGTTTTCATGCATCTCATAACACATATGATCATACTCAGTTTATACAATCATAAGCATTTAAACACATATGCATGCTGCTTCTCACATAGCAAGTATAGAGATTAACTTATAAATCATATAATCGTAGATTGACTTTCAATCTCATACATATATCATTTCCACGTTTCATAGCATAGCATAATTCATTTTATACATATCTCGTATGCATTTCATATATAATTTAACGTTCTATATCATGGCATAAATCAATCACAATCATCAACATTATAGAGCAAATAGACACTGAAAGACTTGCATGGCTTATCGATTATCTACTACAACTTAACTGCTTATCATTATCTGCACTTCGTGTATTCCTACACAATCGTATAATCATGGATTTATACCCATCAGTCATACATTTCTTTACATTCTCAATGTAATAATAATCGTTACATTGTTTTTCTAACTTGGTTTTTAAAACCTTCATTTTACTTTCTTATCATACTCTTAGGATCGCTATGGATGTATATGTAAACCTTAGTCACACATACTTGATATCAACATTCATAAACCTTTACCATACACTTGTCTAGCTATGTGTTCATTGTACATTTAAAACTCATATATGCATGATCCACATTATTCTTTCGTTTTGCAAATCTTATTAAAACTTAACAAATATGGGTTTTATATAACCATTACATGCTCATATACTTAAAACATCACTTAAGTCAAGCATTGAAGCTTAAGACATTCATACACATATGCTTAAAGGTTCAGATTAAAATTTAAACGGTCAAGTAACACTGCTGTAAGGCCCCAACTTTTTATGAATAAAGATTTAATTTCTCTAATTATTATTTTGAATATTAAGGTGTTGATTTGATATAATGCTTTAGTTATGGGTGATATGTGCAAATTTTGCAAAGAAAGTAAGTGGTCATATAATATTCGTTTGGTCGGGGAATATTCTTTTTGTCAGAAAATATCCGTACAACGGTGCAATCATTGGTGGACCACATAACATAATAACTGTCGGATATAGAAAGCGACAGAAATAACCTTTTTATAAAAATAACGGCAAATTTTTTACTATTAACTGTTGAAATACCCGGTGATAAAAGTACAGTAATACGCGTGGTTGCACAGTAGCATACAGTATTGCACAGTATTTCTGATTATTGATTCTTACGTAAGAAGTTACTTAGTTTCATTCAATAATTGCCACAATAATTATTCCACAATATCTCATATTATTAATTCAATTATTGTCACAGTATCATCTGCACAATATTTTATATTATTAAATCAATAATTGACACGACACAATTATTCATATTATTAGTTAGCATTATTGACAATGTCTAGAAAATTCTATCGAGAAAAGGGGTTAGGTTATATAATTACGCACCAATAAGGATAAATCCTTATCGAAAAGCCCCCTCTTTCCTGGGAATGATCTGGTTGTTAATATTGTGAGCTTATAATATTAATTGTGAATAATTATTATTAGGTGGATATTGATTCAATTTTGATATAAATGAAGAAATTTAGCATGAAACAATTGTTGAAAGTTTGACATATTTTTATGGTATCACAATTATTTTCTCCGATAAAATATCCATTCAAATATATTATTATAATATATTATAATTGTTTAAATAATAATATTATTATTATAATATATATATATATATATATATATATATATATATATATATATATATATATATAGCATGTGAATATGTTAAGGAGGTGAGAAGCTTGGCTTTGCTTTCCTTTGTTTTTCAAAAACTGGTGTATTGCATTTCTTTTGTTCAAAACCATGTGCTGGTGACTTATTTCCTCCCATGAGACCACTTGTTTGGTGGAGAATGTTGGCTGCAAAGCTTATTTCAAAAGGTGGACCCTCACCTATAAGGAAAAGTGAGAGTTAGGCATTGAAATGAGAAGTTAGGCGGAGAGGAAAAACGAAAAAATTAGGCAGAGGAGATTGTTTCTTCCTCCGAGGTTTCACTATAAATAGGGGGTAACCCTCCTTCCTCAACACACCATTACAATATCAGAAATTCTTATTTTATAGTATTGTGAGTATTTCTCTTGAGTATAAGGATACTTTGAGTGTAACTTTTTGTGTAAGATTTTCTCAGAATAATATCCGATATTTCAGTCAAATCTAGTTTCTACTAAGGTAAAGGATATTATTTTATTTCAATACTCGTAAGAGATATTATTTTCTTTCATACTCCATATTATGAAAGGGATTTTATTTCATTTCATATTCCTAAATTTAAACTTATTATGGTAAGTATTACTTCTATAATTCCTGAAATGATTAGAAATTCCTTAAGTTTTGCATTTCATCTAATATCATTTTATTGGAATATTGATCTAAACTTTCTTATTAAATTTTAATCATTTTATGTCTGGGTACTATTCATACGGTACTATTCATGGGCACTATTCATACGGTACTATTCGTACGGTACTGTTAGTTCCCAGAGGCACAATAGTTATCTAGAAGGGGGGTTGAATAGATATTTTAAAATTTCATTTTGTTAAAATACTTTGTCAGATTTGTTAATAAATTAACCACAGCGGAATATGATTTGTTTGTTTCCCTTTAAGATAAACCGAGTTAATAGGTGATAAGCAATCATAACAAATATAGCAGTTAAAGCAAGAATATAAAAGACGTAGAGATTTTAAGTGGTTCAGAGCACTCAAGGCTCCTAGTCCATTCTTCTACTCCTCGAGTAGGAAATCCACTAAGGATGTCTTTACAATCTTTGAATCACACAGATTCCTTCAAGACCAGCAGTCTCGAAACTTCTTAGTTCACTTAGAACTCTTCAAGTCCAGCAGACTTGGAATACACTTGATGAGAGTTGAGTTCTTGGGTTGTGCTACTCAGTTGCTGTTAAGCATATGTTCGAAAGAACTGAGTAACTGAACAAGCTTTCTTTCTAGATCGTAGAGTTGAGCTTTGAGTGTTCTTCAGTTTTTATTATGTACTTGTTTACTCTTTTTTTCTTGCATCTCCATCTGATTTGTATATAAGGAGCCTTTGAAATATGTCCGTTTGAAGGCATCTGTTGAAGCATTAACTACATCAAACATTTCTGAGCACTAGTGGTGACTTCTTGGAAATTTTCTGTTCAGCCATCTGACCCAGTGATACAGCAGACTGCTATCCACCTAACACCTGAAAAGGTGTTTTCAGCTGACATGTAGTACTTTCCTTAGCTTCTTCAATACGTTTCTTCGTTGTATACTAAGGATGAGTGTTGGGTCATTGGGATTTCCGAGAGTCTCATATTTGTTGTAATTTATTCTTCAACAAATGGACAAAGCTCGATGCTTCTGATGCTGATAGGAGATGCACTACAATCATGATCATGGTGTCTCGTCTTGTTCATACTTGATTCAGCTTGTGAAGGAGACACTACGATTTCTCTTAAGCACTGGTAGACTACGATCTTCACTTGCTTGATTTGTAGACTCTACGCTTCTGAGAGCAGACTACGATTCTTGGTTTGGCTCGGCAGGCGTTTGGACCAACTCTATGATTCTGAGTGAGGCCCTCCAAAGCAGACTACGATTCTTATGGCAACTTTCTCGATATTTTCTCGAAGATGCTTCGCATCTCAAAAATAAAAGCAATCAAGCCGAACACCTAATAAAATGAAAGTATCAAAATCCTCAATTACTATTGAGCAAAAGGGTTTGAAAACCTCTTTTTACAAAACATCACTGCTATATCTTGTTAAAACTGAATTTTATATAGAAATTCAAACCCTTTGTATATAGGTGCAACGAGGCATAACACTACTTCTAAATAATTGCACATTGATCCACACACACATTCATATAACAGTTTAATTGAAAAGTGGCGCCCACTATGGGTTCGCTAGTCTTACAAGGTTCAACAATAATTGATATTCAATTTGAATAATAAAATTCAATATGTATACAATCAAATAAGTATTGCATAACAGGAATCATGCTTTTAAAGAATGATAACATCTAATATGAAATCTTGACTTGAACAATAATAAACAAGATATAATAAGGATCTTGATTTATGTAAAGAAATAAGGTTTAGGAACTTGCCTCGTGCGTAGGCTAAACGATTACTACTTCCGTTCACCACAAATTCTACACACATACCATATGTATTCACGACATTCATTAGTTACATTTTCACTTAATTATTTAAAATAACTGCACTTTATTTAACAAATTACCCTTCTAATTTAATTACTTAATTAAATTAGAATATTTTCATTCCCTTACTATTATTACACTCGAATAAATTATTTCATAATAATTTCCATCAAATATTTATTTTATTCCATAAATATTTCAACTAAAATATTTATTTTATTTGATAAATATTTTAATAATAATTTTCATTAAATATTTATTTTATTCCATAAATATTTCAACTAAAATATTTATTTTATTTGATAAATATTTTAATAATAATTTCCATCAAATATTTATTTTATTCCATAAATATCTCAATTAAAATATTTATTTTATTTGATAAATATTTTAATTAATAATTTTCATCGAATATTTATTTTATTCCATAAATATTTCAATTAAAATATTCATTTTATTTGATAAATATTTTAATTAATTATTATTATTATTTATTTATTTTAATTTAATTTATTTATTTATTTTATTTTATTTTTTTATTTTTTTGCCCATCGGGGCGGGGTAATTTAGTTGGTAATGCCCGCCGGGGGCGGGGTTACCTAGACTCAGTTTTTGCAGTTTCTGTAGTTTCTGCAGTTCGCGAACATAACAATGCCAATTTAGGCCAAAAAAATCTCTCACAAGTTTAACTATACGCTCTGTGACGAACACATAATATGGTCATAACTTCCAATATCCTTGTCCATACATTAATTTAAGCATACCCAAATATTATTATTCATATATGATCATTACCCAACCTTTCTAACATGATTTTAACAACTTAATTCATATAATTACTTGAATCAAAACACATAATTTCACAGTTCTTATGAAAAGCTCCGATTTTCACATTATTAACGAAATCAACTACCGTAAACTCGTTTTTCGACCAAATCAGTCCGTTTAAGTTTCGTTCTTTTTGTTCTTACATGTATAAACAAAATCATTCATCAATTTACCGATTAATATAAAATGTAAACATAAATTTTTGTACTTACAAGCCATATTCATATATTTTTCTCTGTAAACTATAAAACTCCAATTAACCCAGAATTACATGAATTTAATCATTATGATTCATGTATACTTGATATATAACATGTTATGAACAATTTGTAATACATATATAGACATATAATCAGAAATTGTAAAATTTCCATTCACAGAGAACTCAGTTGGGAGAAAAATATAATACGTCAAATATTAAAACTAGATAAGGGTTTACCCTTGCTTTATCTGTTTGAAGGCGTTACCAACTTGAATTCTCCAATTTTCTTTGATCAATTCTCTCAAAGCTCTCCCTTTTCTCTCTAATCTCTCTGACTTAGGTTTTAGGAAAAATGAGAATGCGTAAAACAAAGAACTGGTATATGCGCACAGATAACTGGTGTAACATGGTGTCATGGTCGGTTAATCCCATAGTGGGTTAATGTGACACTCCCAAATCCTTGTTACCTGACCCCCGAGTTTGGTGTTCACGATCCATAATATAATACCAATTAACTACCCATTCATATATAAATAGGATTACATAAGTCATTAACATATATTGTTAATACATAAGTCTCAGGTCCACTAACCTTAACATTACAGAAATACCCCTTTAGATATACAAAAAGGGTTTACAATACAATATAACATAATAATATTGTTCATTATAACTACTCCAACATCTTGCCTTTGCCTTTGTTATTCTTTGACCCGCTGGCCTCTTCGTTCCTAGCTGAAATGTTTTATTTATAGCAAGGGTGAGCAACAAGTTTGCCCCGCAAGTTAAGACATACAATAAAGGTATATGAATCAACAAGAACAGACTATCTATTTTGATAGAATGAAACTAAAGTTCGGGGAGCTTTGAAATAGCTGAACAAATCGTTAATCAATAACAATTCTTCTTGTATTCTAGGCAACGCAATAATTTGATAATGAAAGAGTACAACGCTTTCAAAGTTTCTACGATATTCTATTGAATATTCAAGAATCAATTCTAAGCAATAACAAAGTGGAATAATTTCCAGATTTATGCTGAGTGATCCCACCAGATCTTAGAACTTATTTTCTCGGGTATCTATCAAAGATTTACTTTGATACATACGCAGGCGTATCAGATAACCATAAAGATTAAATCATACCCCTCTGCAAGTACTTAGAGCCGACCAACTCCTTGTACCCTATATTATGCATAATACTTAACAGCGCGCAATGGTCGAATATACGACCCAAAATGTTCCCTTTATATAAAAGGTTGTTCTTCTCAGTCTCAGAATCAAGATTTTTGATTTAACAACGAAATACTGTGATTTCAAATTCTATCTACTTATTGATCTAGCCAAAACAATTGGCATCGATCTATCAATAACAATTGATTTCTCTTCTCGTATTTATCAAGTTCTAACAAATGTTCGTCTAGCCAGAATAATTAGCTAAGTCATTTCTCAATATAATTTGACAATAAGCAGGAATTATATGTACTGTCAATATTAGTTTCTACAGATATAAATATCCAACAACAGTAATTCTACGAATATATATTTTCTGAATCAGTAATTCAATTTGAATTTTAATCATGCACTAACTGCGAATAATCAACAATAAATTCTCTGGACATGGTATAATTATCAATAATTAACCATTAAAATAATTGAATGAATATAACTCAAGGTTGAGTTAGGAAACTTGCCTTTCGTGTTGATTACAGCTACACAATATAATTAACTGCGTTCGTAAGACCTATAACCAACAATGTCGGTCTCACAATTAGAACAATCATACATAACACGTAACACTATATTCTACAGTCAAACTTTTCCTAGGCACATTACCACATAGCCACATTAGTGTTTATAACCTATATAAACACTTATCCAGTCTAACTATTTCGGTCTGATTGGACCTCGGTCCATTCTCGGTGTTCTGGTCACCCTATCCGACAATTAACACATTGATTGTCAATTAAACTTGGTCTCTAAGCTTCAATATTATTTTAGATAAGTCAAATATCGTTTATAATATTTTCCGGAAGCTTTTAATAATTTATAAATAATTATTATAATTTATAATAATTTTTCAAACACATAAATCATTTTTAAATGATTTAATTATCAAATAATCTTATTATCATTAATATTTAATAATATAAAAATATTAATGTTATATTTGTCAAAATATTAAAGTTATTTTTAATAACTTAAAATATTTTTAACTCATCAATATTCTACTTAAATGATTTTTAAAGTAATTAAAATCATTTTTAAATCATCTCCATTAATATTTAAATATTACTATAATTATTATCAAAATATTAAAAGTCATTAATTATAACTTAAAATATTTTAAAAATTTTTCTCACTTTTAAATGATTTTTAAATCAATAAAATTATTTTTAATTCATTTATTTAATATTATAATTAAATAAATCTAATATCATTAATATTAATTTATTAATGATAATTCTCCAAAAATATTGAAAATTATATTTTATAATTTAAAATATTTTCTAACACTTTATTCTTATTTAAAATGATTTTTAAATCATTAAAATCATTTTTAACTTATTTATATAATTTAATAATTAAATAAATCTAATATCATTAATATTAAATTATTAATAAAAATTCTCTAAAAATATTAAAAGTCACATTTTATAACTCAAAATATTTTTAAATACATTTTTCTTATTTAAAATAATTTTTCATAATATTAAACCATTTTTCTCTAATTTATTTAATACACTAATTAAATAAATTAAATACTTTTAATATTTAAATAATTATAAATATTAAAGAAAAATATTCCAATTGGTCAAAAATTATTTTTCATAATTTAAAATAATTTTTAAAATCATTTTTGGTAATTTTTATAATTTATTTCTAATTTTTAATCATTTTCTGAAAATCAGAAATTAAAATAAATGAAAACCGTCGCTAAAAGCCTTTAGCGACACATTCTGTAGCCTTAGGTGTTCTTGACCTCAAGAACACTGACAAAGTCAGTGTTCAAGGTGCAAGGTTTGACCGGCCTTAATTCGCTTCTCGAATATGCTATGGTCAATTTAAGACTTCGATGTTATAGCATGTACGTAATACTACAAGATCCTGCTATCAATTTGGTCATGCTACTTCTCATCAAGGAGATCTGAATCTCCAAAAGTACTGACAACATGTTCCTGGGTTTTCTAGGTTGCCCAGAAACCCAGGCAATTTTGAGTACTCACTTTGATGCTCAATTATCTATGAGTTCTGTTCATTATTTAGGTAATCTAATGGTCCAAACGTATACTCCTTGCATCAAGGAACAACACTACATCAAAAGATCAAATAAACAAAAACCACATCACAAGTTATATCACGGTCAAAGGCTGTCAGAATCAAGGCTTTTACAGTTTCTGGAAAATCCCAGAAATGCAAAGCGTGATCGAATGGTCAGGTTTGACCACTAATTACTTTCCATATGTCTATGATATAAGCGATATTAAAGGATAGATCTATTGTCCACATAACCAGCTATATTTATGATACAACAACAACATAATAACACAAAAACACGGACAAATCTGGAAGATTAAAATCGTTGTCAGACGCTGGTAATGGCCTTCTGGGTTACCCAGATTCGGCCTGGTCATGCCCGGTCAACGAGTTTTGACCTATTATATCTTCCAATCCAGACATCACATGGTACTGATTCCACTTGCAGCTTAAAGACAATGTTCCAGGCTACATGTAACAACTCTAAAACCACAAAAATAGTAAACACAGAAAGATCTAGAGTGACTGACATTTCTTGTCAGACCACTGAAAAAGTTCAAGAACTGATTTTTAAAAACATCCTTTTAAAGCATTTTGATGCTATGGATCTATGTTATATCAACATAGATCAACATAAAACATCTTCTAGCATGAATCTAAACACTTAAACAGAAAATTTTTCTTAGCAACATGGATCAAAATCGAAATTAGGTTTTATACCTTTCTTGAACAATCTATGATTCTTGCTCTCCAAATCTGATCTAGATGTTTTAGAGGACTATAATGTGACTGAAATACTATGGATTTTCGGAGGTTTGGTGAGAGTTAGAAAGAAAAATGGCAAGTTTTATGATTTTTCTCTCTCCCAAATCTATATATATTGCTTCTATGTTGCTTGGATCTGATGTTGCTGGCACAAATGTGTGGTTTTGATGAGATTTTCATGTCCCAAAGTCAAGAGAGTTAGTCACCCACTAAAGTATTGGCAATTTCTACAAGTTAGCTTACTAAATTATCCAAAAAGGGCATTTTTGTCATTTGGTAAATACATTTAATGGCATTCTTGCCAATTAGCCAAACCCTTAGGGTTTAGGGTTTGGGTTTAGGATTTGAACACTTTAGGGTTTAAACCCTTTAGATTTGCAATTTAATTTCTAAAATTTTTAAATTTCGGTTTCCAAAATAGAAAATTAATAATTTCAAATTACAATTAGGATTCAATAAATATATTAATATTTCCTAATCATAAAATTCAATCTTGCTAATTAGGATTAATATCCCTAATTAAAATTGCTTAATTTAGCAATTAGGGTCAAAATGATCATTAGGGTTTGTAACCCACGAATTAGGCTTTTAATAAGAAAAATAAATTTTCTAAATTACAATTAGGATTTGTAAAATAGAAATTAAGATAACAAAAATATAATTAGGGTTTTCTAATCATATTTAAATTTAATACACACTTTAGGCTTGCCAATTAAGATTATTATTTCCTAATTTAGGGTTTAGAATTCCCGAATATAAAATTAGGGGTTTTCGGCGTACAATTAGGATTTCCAACGGTACGTTAGGGTTTCTAATCCTGAGATTAGGGTTTCTAATCTCTTATTAGGTTTTATTAATTTCAAACCTTATCTGATTAATCATTGATCAATAGATTTCTTCGGTACAAACACAAACTCATTAAAATAATTAATTTAATTATATTTTCTACCGAATCCCTATCCAGAAATTAGGGTTAGGATTTCTAAAGCTGTTAAGCACAACAACTCTACTCTAATTTTATTAGTCAATACACAAATTGACTTTCTCGAGACTCGTATCACTGATACTTATCACAAAATTGATAATTAATATTAATAATAAAAAGAAATTATTCGCAAATTTTTTATTATTCGAAATCTCGGGTTATCACATTCACTCCTCCTTAAAAGGATTCCGTCCTCGGAATCACCGCTTTCTTATTCTCTACAATCTTTTAAAGTTGTATCATCAATTCATTTTTATCAACACAATATTAATTTGTGTTTCAAATTCTAACCTGTGACTTGAATCTTTTAAAAGAGAACAGTTCTCAGAAATATCTAACTCATATTACTCGCGTAATTAAATTCTAAAGCGAAATTGTTACCTGCTACCAGCTCCTAGGCAGCCACCGTATCCTGCGCCGTCATGTTGAATGTACGGGCCGTTGGTCTTCCTGGCTGTGCAGGTCCTCGAGTTGCCAAGGTTCCGCCACTGGGTCCCTTGTTGACACTTTCCTTTTTTGCATTCTTCTTCGGACAGTTCCGAACGATATGATCAGTCGATCCGCATCCAAAACAACCTTGAATTTTCTTCGGACTGGGACAATTGGGTGACATATGCCCCTCTTGTCCGCAGTTATAGCAAACTCCTTTCTTCTTCAGGCAAACTCCAGCATGGTTCTTCCCACAATTCGAACATGGTTCCCTCCCTTTCCTATTATCTTCTGTTTTATTACCCGACTGGGTATTCTCACTCCATTTCTTCTTATTCGGATTACTACCACCACTGCTTCCACCATCATTGGTCTTCTTCTTCTTTTCCTGATGAAATCGAGACGCAGCTTCGCTCCCTCCTTCAGCAATTAACGCTTTCTCCATCAAGGTCGCGAACGTGTTGATCTGCAATACTGCTACCTTGTTGTATATTCCCGGCTTCAGTCCGTTCTCAAATCTTCGTGCCTTTCTCGCCTCTGTGTCCACCTGATGAGGTGCAAATCTTGCCAACTCGTTGAATTTGGCAGCCTATTCTGAAACAGACATATTCTCCTGCTTTACTTCTAGAAACTTGACTTCCATTCTGGATTGCATATTCGGCGAGAAGTAGTTCTCAAAGAACAACTCCTTAAATCTTGTCCATAACACCACTTCTGTACCAGCTCTCGCTTGGTTCGTCTCCCACCAGTAATTAGCTTCTCCCTTTATTAAGTATGTCGCAAAAACTGTCTTCTGCTCTTCCACCACTCGCGCAATGATGAATGCTTTCTCCATCTCCTTCACCTAAGTTTGGGCTTCAATCGGATCTGTGGTCCCTTTGAACTCAGGCAGTCCTACCGCTTTAAAATCCTTGAAATTAGCCAATCTTTCAGCTGGCTGATTTCTTGCTCTTCCTCTTGCAGCTGGAGCTCTATTCTCTATAGCCTGGGCTATCATATCTGCAAATTTTGCATTGGGTCAGCTTGACCTCCTTCGTTATTCACTGACTGTTCTTCTCGTTGGTTTCGATTCTGTCGTCTAGGCGGCATGATCTAATTTAAATAAAAATCTTATATTAATTCTCTTTCTTTACACAAATTCTTAACACAATAAGAATTCAACACATAATTCTCATATAATTGCATATTTATTCAAATAGCACATAGTACATATAGTACTTAACATATTACTATCCCTTTTTAAATCATACCAGAATTAACGACACAACTTTACATAAAAAGTTGCAATTCTTCATTCACACACAGTTATTACCAGTTCGTCAAACTTACCACACTTATGAGTTCAGGAACTTGCCATAATTATATGAGTGTATGAACTTATCCTAGTCAGACCTTTGGCGTCCATTCGCTGAGGGGTTCAAAACATTTCATATAATTATGAGTCATTAACTTACCATAAGTATGAGTTTTAAGAACAAACAAATTAATCTTAATCTTATATTCATATAGAAAATAAGGATTTCATTCATAAAACATATATATATTTACATATGCTTAAACATCGTTCTCGATATTACTACACTTAATATCATAAACTTCTACCCAAAAGATACTATTAGATATATCTAAGTTATCTACCGACCACTCCCTTCACCAGTCTTCTTCTTGATGGGACACTTGCTGAATCCGTGACCCGTCTGCCCACATGAAAAACACTTTCTCAAATTCGGCTTAGGACAATGCAGAGAAATATGTCCTTTCTGCTTACAGTTGAAGCACAGGTTCTTCCACATCATGCATTCTTCCGCGTGAGTCTTTCCACACTTGATACAGGCTTGCTTCTTCTTCGGGCTTGATTTTTCAGATTTAGGGCTGTCTTTTTCCCTCTTTCTCTTCTTCTTATCCTTCTTGCTGGTTCCTTCAGATGATCCACCACCTTCAGCCTTCATTCTGTCCACCTGCGCCTTGAGCTCATTCCGTTCTTCAGTCATTTCGCGTAATGCTCGCTCCGTCTTCCATAACTCCTCTAGAAGAAACACTTTACTTCGGAGTTTCTGGACTTTTGCAGATAGCTGATCTTGTTCTCCAACTTTGATCTTATTCTTTAAATCTACCTTAGCTGGCTCAGACTCTACCTCCTCATCTCCACTCAGATACATCTCGGGATAATTGTAACATCCCCAAAATAGGTCCATTCCATCCAACCTATTCTGAGTCGCCAAATACATGGTACAGAAAATAACTACAACTTTATTACAACAATTGTCATACAAAATACAACAACACATATGCTGTGAGTTTGGATACAAATATATACCAAATGTGACTCATGTCCCAACCGTAGACAACACCTCACAATGACACCTTACATAAAGGTATAGTCAAAAACTGTTTTAGAAATTAGAATATTTGGGAAGTGCTCAAGGAAATCTTTGTACATGGGAGGCCATGCTTCTAGGTTGTGATAGATATCATATGGCCACAGAATTATTCTTGGTTGACCCAATATACCCCAAAGAAAAATGAGAATATTACTATCATATTCTTCCCAATGGTGAGTCTTCTCTTGACTTATCATTATCTCCATTGTCTCTAATTGAGAATTATACTTTAACCAAACTCCAAGATTATATAGGTAGTGCTTGTAGATATACTCAGCAAGTGGATATGCACAACCCTGTCTTATGATAACTTGAGGTTGTATGTCATTAGACATCTTGTATGATAGTGACAAAACACCCTTCCAAAGTTGGGTTCGCCTCACCCTATTCGGTTCACCAAAATTAAATATCAAATGACGTATACAATACGACACACTTATCTAAAGTTCTCAATAAAATTATTTTCATACTATTTAGGGAGAACCTCAACAGCTATAGACCACCGTTCTATTCCCTTGTTATCCCCGCTCGACCCGACAACACTCTTATTACCTGAAAGGAATTGTGAAGTAAAAGGGTGAGCACAACTAGCTCAGTAAAGAATATCATAACTAAAGATAATTAAATTATCAATAGCCTTCGTCAGAAATAAATCAGAGATTTAGAACATATGGTAGATGATAAAAATTTTCAACCATAGTTGCAGCGGAACGAACAATTCATTTGAAGAGTCAAATAGACTATAAAGTCTATTAACTTCTCCACGTTAAAAGTCCACCAACAATATTTTATTCCTGTAACATCAATCAACAGTTCCTTTCCACAATCATATGAATAATTCATAATCACAATTGTGATTCTAAATTCCTCTTCGCATCCAAGACGAAGATAATTTTCATCACCTGTTTTTACCTGATACATCAAAGATCATGGTTATACCAAATCACAGTTCCTATTCATAATCATACTAATAAATTCATCTTTGCACCACGAGCCAAAGATATTCATCAACAGTTCATCTTTACACTACATGCTAAAGATATTCAACAACAAGTCATCTTTGCACTACATGCCAAAGATATTCAACAACGGGTCATCTTTACACTACGGTCCAAAGATATTCATCAAAAAATGATCTTTGCACTATATGCCAAAGATATTCATATCTCAAAGAAATACATAATCATTTCAGAATTTATATAAACCATAATTATAACCATACATGTTGATCAATTCACCTTTGCACTTAAGCTAAAGATATTCAATTATAAATTCAATGATCATGATCATACCAGTCAACAATTCAACTTTGCACTACTGGCCAAAGAGAACATATAGTCATGATCATACCAATAATCTACCCATCTTTACACTCCAGTGAAAGAGAATTTCAACATCAGGGTTATAAAAATGTTATATATGATAATAAAATCAATATAATCAATACATAGTTTTAATCTCCAGAGTAATATTCATAAATCAACTATAATTTAGTTAGAAAAAGAAACTAATTTTGTAGTGAATAGTACCGTGAATAGTAACTCGTGAATAGTAACTCGTGAATAGTAACTTCGACATAAAAAAGTTCTAAATTTGATAAAAAGTTCTAACCAATATTTCGGCATAATGATATTGAAGAAATAATATCACTTACGAAGAAAATAACATCCCTTACCTCATAAAGAATAGTACTTCTGACTGGAATACTGGATATAGTGCTGAAAGAACTTGCACCGTATAGCAATACTCAAAGTATTAAAATACTCACAAAAGTACGCTCAATATATCGAGAGAGAAATAGAGAGAAAACTTCAGTTTCTGGTGTGATTTTTAATTCTAACCTAAGCACCCAATTTATAGGAAAATACTTAGAACACCAAAGTAAAAAAATTAATATAATATTAATATATTTAAATTTTTGTCAAGCCCACCTTTGAAGATCTGAATTCAGCCATTAACATGTGCAAGTGAGGGCCACCAAAGTGCAAAAAAACGTTTTTCTTAAATAAAACAATTAAAACTTCCAAAAATCAATTATTCCAGAATTTCAGAACTTCAATAATTCATAATAAATAGCCCTTTTGTCAGAAAATTTGAATCTCCCGAGTTTTTATAGGAAATTCAATTCTCTACAACTTTTCAGAAGAAAGTTTTTCCAAATTCCAAACAGAAATTGACCGAAATCTACAATCGGACGATTTTATGGCTATAATCAAATTTCAGTCAATTACTGGGGTCCACCGACACACAAAACATGTGTTAATCATTTAATACCACAAAATACTCTTCCTTCTCATATACATATATCCCACATTCATTGTAAAAATATCACCATTAATATATTATTAAAATAATATATTTAAATGAATTATTTTATCAGAAAAAGATAAAATATTAATTTTCAACAATTGTCACATTTAAAAATTTTTCTCCATCTATATCCACATAAAATCAATATTTTCCTCATCATATAAATCAATAATTATTTATTCATAAATAATATTACAGAATCACAGTACTGGCAACCAGGCCGTACCCAGGAAAGAGGGGGCTTTCCAATAAGGATTTCTCCTTACTGGCGCGCAATTAGGTGACCAAACCTCTCCTTAAACAGGACTTTCTAGACATTGCCAATAATTTTATCTAATAATATTATTTAGATAATATAAATTATTGCTTCGATAATTGAAAATACTGTGTAGTGACAATTATTAAAACAACAATAATATAAAATATCAACGCAACAATTATTAAATCAATAAAATAAAATACTGAACAATAATTACTGTAATAATTATTGAGTAGTGCCTTCTTACGTAAGAATTAATAATTGGTGCAATACCGTGTGCTACTGTGCAACAACGCGTATTACTGTGTTTTAACCACCGGGTATTCCAACAGTATTAACGGTAACAACTACGCCGTTATTTATAAACAACTTATACTTGTCGTTTTTTTCATCCAATCGCTTTTTATTATGGGGCCCACACAAGGCTGCGCTGTCGTATGAATATTTCCCGACAGGAAGAATATTCCATGACTAAACGAATATTCCCCGACAACAATGAGTATTTTATAACCACTTGCTTATTTTAAAAAAAATTCATATATCACCCTTAACTTTAAACTTTTATCAATTTAACCATTTACTGAATAGTAATTATAAGAAAAAATTGAATACTTTGATTTCATAAAATTCGGGGTCTTACAATAATCGTCATGATTGCTCCCCAGATTGACCATTGGTTCATCTTCTCCCACCTTCTCCACTGATTCACCTTGTGCTGGCACCTCGGCTTCTGGCATCGGTGTAACAGCCGCTAGCATCTCCGCACTCTTTTCACCTTCTCCAGACATCCTACAATCAATTTAAATAACTTGATTAGTACTTCACCAGTACCAAAATTCTCACACTATGTGTCCACTTATCTCACTATTGATGCACTTCGACAATCCCTCACTTAGAACTCTAAATGAGTTTTCTCTATCTCGCGTATGGTTATAATCCTAGGGTTTTCCCCCACCCCACTTAAAGTTTATAACCTACAGCTCTTCTACTAACTGGTGACACCTTGGTCACTACAGCTTTGATACCAACATGTGACACCCCCAAATCCGGGTTACCTGACCCCCGAGTTTGGTGTTCACGATCTATAATATAATACCAATTAACTACCCATTCATATATAAATAGGATTACATAAGTCATTAACATATATTGTTAATACATAAGTCTTAGGTCCACTAACCTTAACATTACAGAAATACCCCTTTAGATATACAAAAAGGGTTTACAATACAATATAACATAATAATATTGTTTATTATAACAACTCCAACATCTTGCCTTTGCCTTGGTTCTTCTTTGACCCGCTGGCCTCTTTGTTCCTAGCTGAAATATTTTATTTATAGCAAGGGTGAGCAACAAGTTTGTCCCGCAAGTTAAGACATACAATAAAGGTATATGAATCAACAAGAACAGACTATCTATTTTGATAGAATGAAACTAAAGTTCGGGGAACTTTGAAATAGCTGAACAAATCGTTAATCAATAATAATTCTTCTTGTATTCTAGGCAACACAATAATTTGATAATGAAAGAGTACAACGCTTTCAAAGTTTCTATGATATTCTATTGAATACTCAAGAATCAATTCTAAGCAATAACAAAGTGGAATAATTTCCAGATTTATGCTGAGTGATCCCACCAGATCTTAGAACTTATTTTCTCGGGTATCTATCAAAGATTTACTTTGATACATACGCAGGCGTATTAGATAACCATAAAGATTAAATTATACCCCTCTACAAGTACTTAGAGCCGACCAACTCCTTATACCTTATATTATGCATAATACTTAACAGCGCGCAATGGTCGAATATACGACCCAAAATGTTCCCTTTATATAAAAGGTTGTTCTTCTCAGTCTCAGAATCAAGATTTTTGATTTAACAACGAAATACTGTGATTTCAAATTCTATCTACTTATTGATCTAGCCAAAACAATTGGCATCGATCTATCAATAACAATTGATTTCTCTTCTCGTATTTATCAAGTTCTAACAAATGTTCGTCTAGCCAGAATAATTAGCTAAGTCATTTCTCAATATAATTTGACAATAAACAGGAATTATCTGTACTGTCAATATTAGTTTCTACATATATAAATATCCAACAACAATAATTCTACGAATATATATTTTTTGAATCAGTAATTCAATTTGAATTTTAATCATGCACTAACTGCGAATAATCAATAATAAATTCCCTAGACATGGTATAATTATCAATAATTAACCATTAAAATAATTGAATGAATATAACTCAAGGTTGAGTTAGGAAACTTGCCTTTCGTGTTGATTACAGCTACACAATATAATTAACTGCGTTCGTAAGACCTATAACCAACAATGTCGGTCTCACAATTAGAACAATCATACATAACACATAACACTATATTCTACAGTCAAACTTTTCCTAGGCACATTACCACATAGCCACATTAGTGTTTATAACCTATATAAACACTTATCCAGTCTAACTATTTCGGTCTGATTGGACCTCGGTCCATTCTCGGTGTTCTGGTCACCCTATCCGAAAATTAACACATTGATTGTCAATTAAACTTGGTCTCTAAGCTTCAATATTATTTTAGATAAGTCAAATATCGTTTATAATATTTTCCGGAAGCTTTTAATAATTTATAAACAATTATTATAATTTATAATAATTTTTCAAACACTTAAATCATTTTTAAATGATTTAATTATCAAATAATCTTATTATCATTTATATTTAATAATATAAAAATATTAATGTTATATTTGTCAAAATATTAAAGTTATTGTTAATAACTTAAAATATTTTTAAATCATCAATATTCTACTTAAATGATTTTTAAAGTAATTAAAATCATTTTTAAATCATCTCCATTAATATTTAAATATTAATGTAATTATTATCAAAATATTAAAAGTCATTAATTATAACTTAAAATATTTTAAAAATATTTTTCTCACTTTTAAATGATTTTTAAATCAATAAAATTATTTTTAATTCATTTATTTAATATCATAATTAAATAAATCTAATATCATTAATATTAATTTATTAATGAGAATTCTCCAAAAATATTGAAAATTATATTTTATAATTTAAAATATTTTCTAACACTTTATTCTTATTTAAAATAATTTTTAAATCATTAAAATCATTTTTAACTTATTTATATAATTTAATAATTAAATAAATCTAATATCATTAATATTAAATTATTAATGAAAATTCTCTAAAAATATTAAAAGTCACATTTTATAACTCAAAATATTTTTAAATACATTATTCTTATTTAAAATAATTTTTCATAATATTAAACCATTTTTTCTAATTTATTTAATACACTAATTAAATAAATTAAATACTTTTAATATTTAAATAATTATAAATATTAAAGAAAAATATTCCAATTGGTCAAAAATTATTTTTCATAATTTAAAATAATTTTTAAAATCATTTTTGGTAATTTTTATAATTTATTTCTAATTTTTAATCATTTTCTGAAAATCAGAAATTAAAATAAATGAAAACTGTCGCTAAAAGCCTTTAGCGACACATTCTGTAGCCTTAGGTGTTCTTGGCCTCAAGAACACTGACAAAGTCAGTGTTCAAGGTGCAAGGTTTGACCGGCCTTAATTCGCTTCTCGAATATGCTATGGTCAATTTAAGACTTCGATGTTATAGCATGTACGTAATACTACAAGATCCTGCTATCAATTTGGTCATGCTACTTCTCATCAAGGAGATCTGAATCTCCAAAAGTACTGACAACATGTTCTTGGGTTTTCTGGGTTGCCCAGAAACCCAGGCAGTTTTGAGTACTCACTTTGATGCTCAATTATCTATGAGTTCTGTTCATTATTTAGGTAATCTAATGGTCCAAACGTATACTCCTTGCATCAAGGAACAACACTACATCAAAAGATCAAATAAACAAAAACCACATCACAAGTTATATCACGGTCAAAGGCTGTCAGAATCAAGGCTTTTACAGTTTCTGGAAAATCCCAGAAATGCAAAGCGTGATCGAATGGTCAGGTTTGACCACTAATTACTTTCCATATGTTTATGATATAAGCGATATTAAAGGATAGATCTATTGTCCACATAACCAGCTATATTTATGATACAACAACAACATAATAACACAAAAACACGGACAAATCTGGAAGATTAAAATCGTTGTCAGACGCTGGTAATGGCCTTCTGGGTTACCCAGATTCGGCCTGGTCATGCCCGGTCAACGGGTTTTGACCTATTATATCTTCCAATCTAGACATCACATGGTACTGATTCCACTTGCAGCTTAAAGACAACGTTCCAGGCTACATGTAACAACTCTAAAACCACAAAAATAGTAAACACAGAAATATCTAGAGTGACTGACATTTCTTGTTAGACCACTAAAAAAGTTCAAGAACAGATTTTTAAAAACATCCTTTTAAAGCATTTTGATGCTATGGATCTATGTTATATCAACATAGATCAACATAAAACATCTTCTAGCATGAATCTAAACACTTAAACAGAAAATTTTTCTTAGCAACATGGATCAAAATAAAAATTAGGTTTTATACCTTTCTTGAACAATCTATGATTCTTGCTCTCCAAATCTGATCTAGATGTTTTAGAGGACTATAATGTGACTGAAATACTATGGATTTTAGGAGGTTTGGTGAGAGTTAGAAAGAAAAATGGCAAGTTTTATGATTTTTCTCTCCCCCAAATCTATATATATTGCTTCTATGTTGCTTGGATCTGATGTTGCTGGCACAAATGTGTGGTTTTGATGAGATTTTCATGTCCTAAAGTCAAGAGAGTTGGTCACCCACTAAAGTATTGGCAATTTCTACAAGTTAGCTTACTAAATTATCCAAAAAGGGCATTTTTGTCATTTGGTAAATACATTTAATGGCATTCTTGCCAATTAGCTAAACCCTTAGGGTTTAGGGTTTGGGTTTAGGATTTGAACACTTTAGGGTTTAGGGTTTAAACCCTTTAGATTTGCAATTTAATTTCTAAAATTTTCAGATTTCGGTTTCCAAAATAGAAAATTAATAACCCCAAATTATAATTAGGATTCAATAAATATATTAATATTTCCTAATCATAAAATTCAATCTTGCTAATTAGGATTAATATCCCTAATTAAAATTACTTAATTTAGCAATTAGGGTCAAAATGATCATTAGGGTTTATAACCCACGAATTAGGCTTTTAATAAGAAAAATAAATTTTCTAAATTACAATTAGGATTTGTAAAAAAGAAATTAAGATAACAAAAATACAATTAGGGTTTTCTAATCATATTTAAATTTAATACACACTTTAGACTTGCCAATTAGGATTATTATTTCCTAATTTAGGGTTTAAAATTTCTGAATATAAAATTAGGGTTTTTCGGCGTACAATTAGGATTTCCAACGGTACGTTAGGGTTTCTAATCCTGAGATTAGGGTTTCTAATCTCTTATTAGGTTTTATTAATTTCAAACCTTATCTGATTAATCATTGATCAATAGATTTCTTCGGTACAAATACAAACTCATTAAAATAATTAATTTAATTATATTTTCTACCGAATCCCTATCCAGAAATTAGGGTTAGGGTTTCTAAAGCTGTCAAGCACAGCTCTATTCTAATTTTATTAGTCAATACACAAATTGACTTTCTCGAGACTCGTATCACCGATACTTGTCACAAAATTGATAATTAATATTAATATTAATAAAAAAAAAAATTTATTCGCAAATTTTTGATTATTCGAAATCTCGGGTTATCACAGTTAACTGGCCAACTCCCTTTAAGGTCATGTTTGGCAAACTTAATAATCTCTTTTTAATTTATTTTAATTAACTTATTTATTATATAGTTTAATAATGTCACACCCAATTAAGAAATTAGTCAAATATCTTATTTAATTCAATTAAATATAATAATTCCACATTAAATCTCATAGTCACTTAATTAAATTCTCATTTATTAATTATGTCAAATCATTAAATCTCTAATTAACTATTAAATTAATTAGAATAACATTATGCTTATTAAATAATTCATTTAATCAAATATGCTCAATTAAATACATACTTTTGAATAATAAAATTCTCCACATTAATTTAATCAATGTAACACATATAATAAATTAATCTACCACAAACTCATCAATTACTTATTTAACCCAATAATTAAATCATCAAAAAATATTTATTTAATTTAATAAATATTCAAATTAAATTACAAAAATCTCGTTTGTCACATAATTTAAAGAGAAGTTGAGAGATTGAAGAAGAAAGTGAAGAATCAGAGGAATCTGCTATAGGGTAATCTCTTCAACCCAATTTGTAAATTACGTTGTTATTATTTTTATGAAAAACTATCTCTAAGTCCTCTGTGATTGAAGAGAGTTGCAATTGATGAATATAAGAGGTAATGTATAAGTTAGTATATGTTTATAACATGTGTATATCATATATTCATGTGTTGAAAGTAATTGATTTCTTGTAAAATCAGAGTTATCCATTAATAAGTGTTTTGAGTTCTCTGTAAAACAAAAATTGAGTGATCAATGCATGAATTATTGTTTAACTTGAAATTTAACAGTTGATTATGATAATACATGTTAAAACGAAGAAAACAAACTTTGAACGGAAATGTAATGTCAATTTTCATGTTTTATCTTCAAAACTTTCAAAAATACCAAGAATAGTGAAATTACATGATTTAATTCAAGTAATTGTATGTTTTAACTTGTTAAAATCATGCTAGAAAGGTTGGGTAATGATTATATGTGTATTATGGTGTCTGAGTATGCTTATGAATAAATTAATTGGGTGTTTTTGGCCATGTTCTGTATTTTTCGCGAACTGTAAATTTTTGGAACTGGAGTGCCACACCGCAGCGCCAACTCCAAGTCTTTATGCCGCACCGCAGCGCCAGCAGCGCCGCAACGCCACTATCCAGGCTGCAGCGCTAGCCGCGCCGCAACACCAAGTATAGCCAACATGGTGGCGCCGCAGCGCAACTATGCAGTTTGTCTAGAAATGAAAATTTTAATTGATTTAGTTCAGGGGATGTAATATTAACCTAATCTAATGAACATAAAAATGTGTTAGACATATAATGTGTTGTTAAAATAGATCTTTAACATGTCAATGAGGTACTTACATGTTTAATTGAATTGTTGAATGCATTGTTAGCTAGTCGTTCGTGAAATCTAATATTATGAGAAAACAAGTGTTGTGATTTGATTAGTATAATCATAATCAGAGTTTAGACAAAAGAGAATGATCTTGTGATGCTAGTTACATTATAATTGACTAGTATTGTGAATGTAAATGGTATGTAGGATTAAATCGAGGGACGTGTATAGTTAACGTGTAACCTATGCATGAGGCAAGTTTCCTAACCCTACTTTTTATTGTTATGCAAGTTTCTAAACCTTACCTCTTTACATTGAGCAAGTTCTAGACTTATATTCTATATCGAGCAAATTCTTGTTATTTATTGATCAAGTTCAAGATGTTATATTAAAGGTTATTAATCTTTTCAAAGCATGATTTCTGTTATGCAATATTTATTCCATTGTATACCTCTTGAGTTTATTATTCAATTTGAATATCATTTATTGTTGAACGTTGTAAGACTAGCGAACCTTTATTGATTCGACTAGTCCATAGTTGATGAACGTTCTAAATTTCAGAACCCTTGTTGAGTTTATCCAAACCAAACTTCTTTTGGTGCAGACTCTAATGTCAAACTGAGATGAACAACCATGTTATAGGGGATTACTTATGTTTTAACGTTAAGATATTGTGCACAATATGGTACTAAGGGCTGATCTCCCTAAGTACGAGTATAAGAGTCCATAGTCTTATGACTGTTAAAGGTTTCAGGTATAACACTTAACAACCTAGGACATAGTTCAAGGTCTTATGACCTTCAGAAGTTCTTTTGATTCTTATTATTCATTCTTGATTCAAAAGTCAAGTTTCTTATAAGACCCCAACTTATAAATAAATGAAATTAAATTTTCTCTATTTATTATTTTGAAATAGAAAGGGTTGATTTGATTAATGTGGTTAGTTATGGGTAAAATGCGTAAATATTTTAAATAAGCAAGTGGTTATAAAATATTCATTTTTGGTCGGTGAATATTCGTGTGGTTGTGGAATATTCTTTCTGTCAGGGAATATTCGTACGACGGCGCAACTATTTGTGGGCCCCATAACGAAAAACAATTGGATGAAGATAACGACAAAAATTGAGTTTTTATAAATAACGGCGTAGTTGTTACCGTTAACACTGTTGAAATACCCGATTGTTAAAATACAGTAATACGTGTGGTTGCACAGTAGCACACGGATTGCACAATATTTTAGAATTATTGATTCTTACGAAGGAATACACTACTCAATAATTGTTACAGTAGTTACTGTTCAATATTTTATTTTATTGATTCAATAATTGTTGCGTTGATATTTTATATTATTGTTGTTTCAATAATTGTTGCTGCACAGTATTTTCCATTATCAGATCAATAATTCATATTATTTAAATAATATTATTAGATAGCATTATTGATAATGTCTAAAAAGTTCTGTCTAAGGAGAGGTTTGGTCATCTAATTGCGCGCTAGTAAGGAAAAATCCTTATTGGAAAGCCCCCTCTTTCCTGGGAACGGCCTGGTTGTCATAAATGTGATTCTGTAATATTATTTGTGAATAATTAATTATTGATTCATATGATAAGAAAATATTTATTCTATGTGGATATAAATATTGGATATATTTATTGTGGTTAAAAATGAAGGAGTTAATGTTGAGGTGTTTTATCAGTATTTTTATCGGAATGGAGGTATTAAAAATCAAATCAGGATTTTTTGAGAAATATTGCGGGGGCTATAATTTTTAATCCGACCGTTGGATCGTGGTAATTTTTGGATATGTTATTCATATATAAGTTGAGTATATGTCCACAAATTTTAAACCGTTAAAAATGAACGTATGATTTGTTATGAATTTTACGAGATGACTGGTTCAGAAATTGTTGAATTTTCGGAGTTAATCATTTTGGTAAAAAATTCTAGAATTGGTGGGCCCCACTCTTGGTTGGTGAAGAAATGTACTGAGATTTTTATTCAAATGTGGTGGGTGGGAATAGTAGCAGGTAAAGCCATCAGGTTGCAGGTTAAGTCTGCTTCGGCGTGCTAACATTTTCCTATAAATAGAGGGCTAAGTTAGAATTGAAAATCACACCAGAATTCATAAGTTTTCTCTCTTTCTCTCTCCAGATTATTGAGTGTATTTTGTAAGTATTTAGATACTTTGAGAGTTTCTATTCATTAGAGCAAGTTTCATTCAGCCTCATATCCGATATTCAGTCAGAAGTACGGTTATTTTGAGGTAAGGGATATTATTTTCTTCTTAAATGATATTATTTTCTTCAATATCATTATGCTGAAATATTGATATAAACTTTTTATCAAATTTAAAACTTTTTGTGTCGGGGTTACTATTCACGTATACGACACTATTCACGTATACGACACTATTCACGAATACGGCACTATTCACCGAAAAATAAAATTTTTCCTTTTTGTCCAAGATGTCTATTATGGTTACTATCTTTGATTGTATCCATGTTTTGATCTTTATTTTTGAATTCGGCTTCACAATTAATTATTATGAAGTATTATTGATCTTGAATAAACTGTTATACGAATCCCTACTATTTGTCCTTCTGTCTCACTGGATTCGTTCTCTTTAAGATATTTTTCATCATCCTCAGTTCTAAATGATGATATTACTGAATATCTTTGGCCTGTAGTGCAAAGATGTATGATTACTTGATGAATATCTTTGGCCTGTAGTGCAAAGATGAACAGGTGTTGAGATGAACATGACTGACAGGTGATACAAATGAATATCTTTGGCCTGTAGTGCAAAGATGAATATTTGGATAAAGATGATTATTAATTGATGTTACAGGGATAAAATATTGATGATGGACTTTTAAATCTTAGAAGATAGTAGAATTCATTCTCTACTTGACTCTTCTAATGGTTTGCTGTTTCCGCTGCAGTTGTTGATCTAAAACTTGTTGTCTATTATATTTTATTAGATTTTTCCCTGTTGAAGACTAACGATAATTTGTTGTATATTATCTTAGTCATAATATTCTTTACTGGGCTAGTTGAGCTCACCCTTTTTCTTTTTGTTCCATTTTTCTCAGGAGGCGAGAATCTAGCGGGAACTAGTCGGGGTGTGGAGTGATGTTTCCATTCAGTTGTGTTAGCAGTCCTCACTATTTTGTAAAATAGTGTTTCAATAATTGTAATGAGGACTTATTTGAGTGTGGATATTGTCTAGAAGATAATATTTGTATTTGAACTCACTGTATTGGGTTGTTGTATTTTACACAACAATTGTATTAATGAAGTAGTAGTTGTTTCTGTACCAAGTTATTGGCGACTCATAATGAGTGATGTATACCTATTTTGGAGGCATCACATTTCTTATTTCAGAAGTCTTTGATTCACTCGCATGTTATTATATTGTTGTTATATTATTATACTTGTGGGCAATCGTGCTCACTCTTGCATAATAATAACATTGCAGTTAAGGACGAAAGGTCCGACGAGCCTTCTACTAGCAAAGGCAAGGGCAAGATTAACAAGTGATGAAGACTTGTTATTTATTTGTTATGTTATGTTTCAGACTTATGTTTAAATTTTATAAGACTTAATATTTGTTTATGTTTCCGCATTGAGATTTAAGGTTAGTATGACCTGAGATTGATGTATTTATTTTCAGATGTTATAACTCCTTAAGGAGAGGATTTATTTCTATCTATTTTATGGTTTGAACTATTATGGGTAGTTAGACATTTGATGTTTGTATAGTGAACACCAAATCACATGGGAATTGAAGTACCCGAATTTGGGGGTGTCACAGGTTGGTATCAAAGCTGTAAGTTATGAACCTTAGTTGGGGGAACAACCTTAGGTAGTAGCTTTATAGGATATTGAGAACATAGTGGTAGTAAACTCTTATCGAGTTCTAAGAAATGAATTCCTTATAATTCATGGAAGATAATAAAAGACTTTATGTGCTTCTGTGAAAAACTTATGTGCTCGCGAGTATCGATTAGTAACTAAAACTTAAAAATTGTGTTGTCAGGATATAGAATGTTGGAGGATGTAGTCGATCTGGGGAGGAGGAACCCCGAGTACCTACAGAGGAGGAGCCCCGAGATATTCATGTTGCCCGGGAGCAGTTGGTACAGAGAGTGCCATCTCCGTTGATCACTATTGTTGGTCAGGAGCATGAGCCTGAGACTGACCCAGAGGAGGACCCTGAGGAAGAAGAGGAGGAAGATAGTTCCCATCGAACTCTATCAACGCCGAGATGTACGACGAGCTATATGATCGTAACACAGAGTTACGAGATACTGCTCAGGAGCTGAAGGAGCGGGCGGTTATTCAACAGCTTACCGTCGAGCAGAGGGATAGAGAGGTTGAGGCTCTTCACACATGTTTGGGAAACGTAGAGTGGGATTTGATTCACGAGAAGGGTCAAACCGAGCAAAAGTCAGAGGAAATAGAGGAGTTGAAGAATGAACTGAAAGAAAATTTAGCAAGGCTGACCATAGCAGAGGAGACCTGGGTAAGGGAATCACGACATGAAGATCTTGCAGAAGAGAACTGTCGAGCAAAAACAGCTAAGCTTGAGGAGACGCACTCTACGCTTCAAAATGCGATTGATGAGGCCCATGATCGAGTTATGAGATACCCAATTCAGTTCGAAGGACTACCATCGTACATGCTAGATCGCAGGACGATGTCCCGTATTATGGAAGAAGAGCGTAGCAAAGCTATTTAACGCCTTAGCAGGCAGTAATAGGAATAATTTAATTATGTGAAACCTATCTGGTAGTTAAAAATGTAAATTCTGATGTGTTTATAAACAAAAGGAATATTTTGATGTTTTAAATCTTGTAGATTCTTTATCTCGGGATAGTTGATGTAAATAACAGTGATGCTATCGTAGTTTGTTAAAACTTTTGATTAAATAAGTATATCAAGTTATTTGAGAAAATGTGTTTAGTGATTATGTTAAAATGTTTGAGTTAAACCTTAAATATTTAGAGAATTGAATAAAGATGTAATAAGCATATATTTTAACAGAAATATGCCACCGAGAAGAAGACCAAACCGTCAACCAGCCCAAGAAGAGTCGATGAACAACAACAACGACGCCAATGCTAACCCCGTTCAGCAATTGGTGAACTTGTTAGCTGGAGTGATTAATAATCAACCTTAAGCTCCACCGAATACAAAATTCAAGGACTTCAAGGCGGTAGGACCTGTAACGACCCCAAAATTTAAATAATTTAATTCTCGACTTCGGTCGTTAACAATACATTCAACCTCAAATCTTACATCATTAAACGACAATACAACCATTGTTCACCTCAGCTTCTCAACATCTGAATCCACACCAAAACAATTTGGTTCGGCATAATAAGCTCTCAAAGAATACTTTGAATTTCATAAACATTTGTCTAGCTGAATCAAATAGATTAGACTCATACCAATAATTTGAATATCAATCGAAACATGTCTGGCCAAATTCAATTGGCAATAATTTATTTTTAAAATTTTGAAAATCATTTTATGACGTCATGATACCGCACTGTATTTACAGTCCGTTTGAGGATTCCGTCATTTTGTGACTTTGTCATACTACATCATACCATAGTGGGCTGACGATCCTTAGATCACATCCAACACTAAGTAATTCTGCATTGATAACTCCATCGTTTTTATCATCTTTGCACCAGGTTACATGATGCATTAATGATATAAAATACATTTTGATATTTTCAAATCATTTTCGTCTAGTCGAAGCAATTAGATAGACTCTTCTTTAAATAGTTCAAAACCATTAAAAATCAGTTTTAGTGTTATTATGTCGTAACAGATAACGAGATGTTAGTGGCTCACAGTCCACATAGACACCCTTGTAAGACCCCAACTTTTTAATGAATAAAATCAAATTTCCTCTATTTATTATTGTGAATAATATGGTGTTAATTTGATATAATACTTTGGTTATGGGTGAAATGTGCAAAATTTTCAAAATAAACAAGTGGTTATAAAATATTCATTGTTGTCGGAGAATATTTGTTTGGTCGTGAAATATTCTTTTTGTCGGGGAATATTCGTATAACGGCGTAGCCATTTATGGGCCCCATAACAGAATAACTGTCGGATGAAGAAAATGACAAATTTGAGTTTTTATAAATAACGGCGTAGTTGTTACCGTTAACACTGTTAGAATACCTGGTGGTTAAAATACAGTAATACGCGTAGTTGCACAATAGCACACGGTATTGCACAATATTTTTTTCAATTATTGATTCTTACGTGAGAAGGCAGTACTCAATAATTGTTACAGTAATTTCTGTTCAATATTTTATTTTATTGATTCAATAATTGTTGCATTGATATTTTATATTATTATTGTTTCAATAATTGTCACTGCACAGTATTTCCCATTATCAGATCAATAATTCATATTATTTGAATAATATTATTAGATAACATTATTGGCAATGTCTAGAAAGTTTTGTCTAAAGAGAGGTTTGGTCATCTAATTGCTCGCCAGTAAGGAGAAATCCTTATTGGAAAGCCCCCTCTTTCCTGGGAACGGCCTGGTTGTCATAAATGTGATTCTGTAATATTATTTGTGAATAATTAATTATTGATTCATATGATAAGAAAATATTTATTTTATGTAGATATAAATATTGGATATATTTATTGTAGTTAAAAATGAAGGAGTTAATGTTGAGGTGTTTTATCAGTATTTTTGTCGGAATGGAGGTACTAAAAATTAAACCAGTGTTTTTGAGATATATTACGGGAGTTATAATTTTTAATCTGACCACTGGATCATTGTAATTTTTGGATATGTTATACATATATAAGTTGAGTATATGTTCACAAATTTTGAACCGTTAAAAATGAACGAATGATTTGTTATGAATTTTAAGAGGTGACTGATTCGGAAATTAGGTTTATAAATAATTTTGGTGGAAAATTCTAGAATTGGGTGGGCCCCACTTTTGGTTGTCGGGGAAGATGACTGATTTTTGGTGGGTGAAATAGTAGCAGGTAAAGCCATCAGGTAGCAGGTCAAGTCTGCTTCGACGTGCTAACATTTTCCTATAAATAGAGGGCTAAGTTAGAATTGAAAAACACACCAGAATTCATAAGTTTTTTCTCTTTTTCTCTCTAGATTATTGAGTGTATTTTGTGAGTATTTAGATACTTAGTGAGTTGATATTCATCAGTGCAAGTTTCCTTCAGCGTCATATCCGATATCTAGTCAGAAGTGCTGCTCTTTTGAGGTAAGGGATAGTAAGAGATTTTAAGGGTTGTTATGTTTTTCAGTTCGTACTTCTAACGACCTTCAGAAAATTCTGAAAAAATTTGAAATGATATTTTGATGAGTTTTATTGATTGTGTCAAAAACTGGTGATTTTTGGTTGTATAGATTAAGAGTTATGAATTTTACGGGAAAAGACTATTTTAAAAGTAAGCGCTTATAATTCCTTGTGGTTAACTCCAAAATTGATGAAATTTTTATTGAAAGTATATCTATATTATATCAGTATACTCTGTGAAATTTTGGAATTTTTGGATAAAAGTACAATTTATGATAAATATCTAAATATTCGGCGGTTTTGGCCATATGAAAAATAGTAAATAAATTTTAAAAATTCTGAGAAAAATATATGTTCACTATGGGACTATATTATGCTAAATCCCAGAAAAGAAATATTTTTGGAACTGATTTGGTATTTTTCATGAAAATAGACTAGTTATGAATAAATGAATTAAATATGTTATGTGAAGGAAGAAAATTGGAAAATAGGATTTTATAGCTTGATAATTCTATATGAGGTATATGCAGATTTTTGATGAGGGTTTTGGTTATTGGTGATGAAAACTTATGAATTTGACATTTTAGGATGATTAAATGCATTATTTAGTAAATTGTAAATAATTAAAATAAATTGTTTATAAGTTTAAGAAATATTATTCTTTCAATATCATTATACCGAACTATTGGTATAGATTTTATTGTGGAATTTCTACCTTTTTGTGTCGGGTTTACTATTCATGAGTTACTATTCACGAGTTACTATTCATGAGTTACTATTTACGAAGTTACTATTCATGGATTACTATTCACGAGTTACTATTCACGAAGTTACTATTCATGAGTTACTATTCACGAGTTACTATTCATGACAAAATTGGTTTCTTTTTCTAACCAAATTATAGTTGATTTATGAATATTACTCATGAGATTAAATTTAGATGTTTTGATTATATTGATTTTACTATTATATATAACATTTTTATAACTCTAATGATGATATTTCTATTTGACTTGAGTGTAAAGATGGGTAGATTTTTGGTATGATCATGACTATGGGTTCCCTTTGGCCAGTAGTGCAAAGTTGAATTGTTGATTGGTATGATCATGACCATTGAATTTATAATTGAATATCTTTAGCTTAAGTGCAAAGGTGAAATGATCAACATGGTTATAATTATTGTTTATATAAATTCTGAAATAATTATATATTTCTTTGAGATATTAATATATTTGGCCTGTAGTGCAAATATGAGCTGTTGAGGAATATTTTTGGCCTGTAGTGCAAAGATGAATTGTTGATGAATATCTTTGGCCCGTAGTGCAAAGATGACCTGTTGTTGAATATCTTTGGCATGTAGTGCAAAGATGACCTGTTGTTGAATATCTTTGGCCTATAGTGCAAAGATGGTCTGTTGATGAATATCTTTGGCCGTAGTGCAAAGATGAAATTGTTAGTATGATTATGAACAGGAACTGTGATTTGGTATAACCATGATCTTTGATGTTTCAGGTAAAGACATGTGATGAAAATTATCTTCGTCCTGGGTGCGAAGAGGAATTTAGAATCACAATTATGATTATGAGTTATTCATATGATTGTGGACCAGAACTGTTGATTGATGTTACAGGGATAAATTATTGTTGGTGAATTTTTAACATGGAGAAGATAATAGACTTTATGGTCTATTTGACTCTTCTAATGGATTGCTCGTTCCGCTGCAACTATAGTTGAAATTTTTTATCATCTACCATATATTCTAAATCTCTGATTTAATTCTGTTGAAGGCTATTGATAACTTATTTATCTTTAGTCATAATATTCTTTACTGAGCTAGTTTTGCTCACCCTTTTGCTTCACAATTCCTTTTAGGTAATAAAAGTGTAGCTGGGTTGAGTGGGGGATAACAGGGAAATAGAACGGTGGTCTATAGCTGTTGAGGGTGAGGCGAACTCAACGTTGGAAGGGTGTTTTGTCACTATCATACAAGATGTCTAATGACATACAACCTCGTATCATCATAAGACAGGGATGTGCTCATCCACTTGCTGAGTATATATACGAGCACTACCTATATATTCTTGGTGTTTGTTTGAAGTATAATTCTCAATTAGAGACAGTGGAGATAATGATAAGTCAAGAGAAGACTTACCATTGGGAAGAATATGATACTAATCTTCTCGTTTTTCTTTGGGGTATATTGGGTCAACCAAGGATAATTCTGTGACCATATGATATCTATCACAACCTAGAAGCACGGCCTCCCATGTACAAAGGTTTCCTTGAGCATTTCCCAAATATTCTAATTTTTAAAATAATTTTTGACTATACCTTTATGTAGGTATCACTGTGAGGTGCAGTCCACTGATGGGACATTTGTCACATTACGGTTGGGACACGAGTCACAGTTGATATATATTTGTATCCAAATTCACAGCATATATGTTGTTATATTTTGTACGACAATTGTTGTAATAAAGTTATAGTTATTTTCTGTACCATGTATTTGGCGACTCAGAATGGGTTGGATGGAATGGACCTATTTTAGGGTTGTCACACCCTTGTCACCATATGATGCTGATAACAAAATTTATTTGTATTTTTAAAGGGACATCAGTGCGAATTTAGCTTGATGTCAAAAATTTCGAAGTTTAGCATAGCTAGAAGATTTGAAAAACCTATGCCTCCACCATCAACTCCATTTTCTATAATGATCCATTGCTTAATCAATCTATCTATTCCTATCATCCTCAATACTCCATTCACACTTATTTATACCCCAGTTCATCAAACTTACCACACTTTGGAAGTTCAGGAACTTGCCACAATAATATGAGTTTAAGAACTTATCCCAGTCAGACCATAGGCGTCCATTCACTGAGGGGTTCAAAAACATACCATATTATTATGAGTCACAAACTTACCATATTTATTAGTTTTAAGAACCGTACCTAATCTTAATATCGTCTATCCTAACCTTAAACACCTCTAACTATCAAATATACACATGAGAAAAGAATCACCTTTCCACCACATATACATTGATAGAGCGACACCGAAATTCTAATGATTATCAATGTGATAAACCAAGTACATGCACCAAATCTCTACCCATACAAAGATTTGTACAACTTAGTCACCATATGAGTCCTCAATTGAAATCCCCACCTAACATTGCCTTACTCTTAACAACTTGCCCTTAACTTGCTCAATACGAATTCCTCATATCACATTATCTATAACTCCTCGTGAGTTTATCTTGTACTATATCATAGTACATTATCTTCATAGCATCAAGCTATAATTATTCAAACATTACAGACCATCTTTCTTTTATAACTTAAACAGATCACTTTGTGATCTTATTTTATAATCATCTCTCTTAAAATTCTTTTCTTAACTCGTGATCGTTTTGTTTTACGATCCCTTTTCTTTCCTTTTCATCATTTACGACATTATTTGTTATCTTGGCTATTGGAGTTAGGTAACTCCCATTTCTTATCTTTATATCTCTTCAAGATTCTTCTTTGAATTTTCTTGTTTATATAACAATTCTTCCTTTAAGAATTTCTAACTTCATTTACATTGCTCAACATTTCATTCGAGTTCCACATTTTCATCATACGTATCCATTTTCTATACTTGGTACACATCGAGTCTCTAATAGTTTTAATACGGTACACTGAGTGGTTTCTCACAAACAACCAACAAACTAGGTTCCGACTTACTAGTTTGTATATACCTATGCTCTATGAAGGAATTGTTTAGCCCAAATACCATACATCAACTATTAAAGAGTACGATTATATCATACTTAGATATAACTTTTTATTCTTAACTTCTTTATCACTCTCTTTTTATAGACATTGTCTATTTATTATCACCTTACATCCTCATTATTGGAATTGGGTAACCTCACATTCATATTTCTTATAACTCTGTGAGATTCTTCTTTGAATCCTCTTACGCATGTTTTAATCTCTTCTTTATAAATTTCTTAAATTACTTCTTATTGTTCAAACTCTATTTGAGCTTATTCTTTTATTATTTTCACCTCTCTTCTCTAAGGTTATAGCCTAAGGTACTCTTGCCTAAGGTTTCTAACCTCTCAGCTTTGATACTAACTATAACGACCCCAAAATTTAAATAATTTAATTCTCGACTTCGGTCGTTAACAATACATTCAACCTCAAATCTTACATCATTAAACGACAATACAACCATTGAAATTTGAGGAATAATTAAAATTTTCTATTACAAACTATTCTCATTCCCAAAACTTTCAACATTTACATCTAAATATCTCAGAATCATTTTAATACTACAAGAGTTTACATCGCAAAACGATATTACAATTCAACATTAATACATTATTCGGAACCTTAAACATGATTCAAATAATAATAACTCAGCCAAAGTATATAAATCTTCAAGTATCACATCTGATTCATATCTTTCAAGTAGCACATAACTTTACCTTAAATCTTTAACAAGCAAAAGTGTTTATTTGTAAGGTTGAGCTCGACAGCCTAGCAAAATCTAACAGTTTTCATGCATCACACAACACATAATAACATGCTCGATATACATCTCATAAACATTGGACTAACATAACATACATGCTGTAGTTCATATAACAAGTATAAAGATTGAGTTCCTTACTCAATCAACATTCATTACTCAATCAACGTAGTCATAAATTGACTTTAACATTTCATACTTTTAACATTAATATAACACACCATGTTATTTGCAATAAAGATTTCAAACAGTTCATCATCAAATTCACATAGCAAATAGGAACTGAAAGACTTACCTTGATCGTTGTTTACCAATAACAGTTTAACAACTTAAAGTTATCTGCACTTCACGTACCCTACACAATTATATAATTATACACATCAACTATTAGTCACATATCAACGCATAGTAGTTGTAATGTAAACTTTACTCTATATCTCATAAGTCTGATGACATTCAACTTTGGATATGCTGTAAATATCATATTAACCTATTTTTAAAAGTTATTGGACACCCATTTCGGATAAGATAGACAGTCCAAAACAGTGTTCAAAAAGGGGCGTTCAAAACTGTTTTTCATTCTTTCTCAGCTTTACCCTCTCTCGTTAAAATAGTCATAACGTTTCCATTTCAAAACATTTTTGAGCGATTCTTGAGCCCACACGAAGTTAACTTCCGAGACTACAACTTTTATTCTTTGACCTTTTCCAAATTCTAAACACAGAATTTTAGAAAATTAGTTCAAGGTGACTGCCCCGAGTTGGTTAGACAGTTTTGACGCGACTACTTTGAATGGTCATAACTCTTTGCTCCGAAGTCGGAATTAGTCCATTCCAGAGTCTATGGAAAGCTTATTCAATGTACTATAACATACCAAAAGCCCAGAATTTTCTAAACAATCTAGATAACCCCGAATTTTCGTTTTTAGATTAACAGTCCACTAGTTTTTCGGACTTCTCGTTTTGACATTCAAAACTCGTCTCGACTCATTCTAACCCAACTTTCGTTACAAATAAGTCTTATTTAATAGAATTAGACTCTTTTAAGGTATCGGCTCTATATCTCTAATTACAATCATTAAACTCATTTACATAATCAATTCCAAACTAAAATAAACATAGTAAACTAACTAGTTTACTAACAAAACTAACTAAACTTCCAAAATTCAAACTTTAACTAACAAACTAAATACAATATTTAAAATAATAACATTACCAAAAATTAAATAAAAAACATACTCGAAAATACGAGTTCCACAAACTGAATATGCACTTTCACACCAAAATTTATCTAAGGAGATCTTTATAAAAAGTCCTCCCACAACAAAGCCTTTCTCAAAATTGGAGGCCTTATTGTTGGTGAATGAAACAAAGGGTCAAGCCATTCTATTTATAGGTTTAGCAAAGGGGTAAAGTTCTCAATTTAGTTGATGTGAGACTTGGTTTATACTAATTCTAATTGGTTTATACTAATTTTTCATATTTTTAACATGCTAAGTGTATTCATTCATCACGAATTCGTTTCTTAACCGATTTGATCCGTTCAAGTTGCGTTGTTTTCGTTTTATAGAGGAGAACAACAATCATCCGTCAATTTAAAGTTTCAATCACGAATTCATCATCAATTTTAGTATCAAAGTACACCAAAACACACATTACCATAAAAACCCAAATTACTCTTCTTTAGGATAAATATATGAATTTGATTTCTGAAAATTCATTTTTAGATGACCATTATGAAATTATAAAATCTAATAACATATATAACATCATAACCCATAAATTCATTAACCAAAACCCCAATTTTAAAAGAAATTCAAGAACACATAAACTAGAAATATAAACTAGATTATGTACCTTTAATTCCTTAAGAAATAAAATTAACCTTATCAGTAAAATTATAATTTCTATTTAACCATTATAATCATAACATTATTTAACAAATTCTCACTCCTCTAATTTAATTAATTTAGAATATCACCATTATACTCGCGTAATAAAATACTTATAAATCCCATCTCTTTTATCACACTTAAATAAACTATCTCATAATAATTTTCATCAAATATTTATTTAATACCATTATTCTATAAAGTTTCCAACTAAAATATTTAATGTACTTAATAAATATTTTACTCGCATTATACTAACATTTACATTTTCATGCAATATATTACCTTCTCACTTTATTAAATCAATTATACTTATATTAATTCACTTATTTAATTAAGTGAATTATTCACACTATTTATGAAACTTAACTCATAATAATTTCAATTACCCATAAGGCATAACAATTAAAATTATATTATCTCATAATATAATTTCAACTTAATAAAATTAACTAATATTATTTAATTTTTTTAATAGTTTAATTAACTATTAAATCTCACTTTCTCCAACATATGAATATATAATTCTCTTCACACCAAATCACATAATTCAAAATATATACACATCATAATAAGAATTTTAATTATTAAATTCTTATTTTAATAACTTATGAAAATTTGGGTTGTCACATGACCGCCAGAGGTTAAAGGCTCCATGAACCCGATAGAAGCTCAAACTTGGGTTATGGAGATGGAAAAAGTTTTTGACGTCGTCAGAGTCAGAGAGGACCAGAAAACTATCCCTACACAATGTTAATGCTGAAATCAGAAGCTAGTTATTGGTGGCAAGCAAATAAGGTCCGTGGAGGAGAAGGTGTGATCATTTGGGAGAGGTTTAAGGAGATGTTTTTTGAGATGTACTTCCCCACAAGCTCGCAGAACTAAATGGAGGTACAATTTCTGGAATTGAAGCAATGAAATATGTCCGTACCAGACTATGCGGCAAAATTCAATGAGTTGGCTAGGTTCGCCACATCAAGTGCACACGGATGAGAGAAAAATAAGAAGGTTTGAACAGGGACTAAAGCCCTGGTTATATAGTAAAGTGTCAATATTTTAGTTGAAAACTTTTGTTGGAGTATTGGAGAAGGCCATCCTCGCTGAAGGTGGGAGCGATGCGGTGACTAAGTATAATCAGGATCAGAAGAAGAAGAAGAGTGAAAATGAAGGAATTAACAAAGCTAGTGGAAATAACACGGGAGGAAGTAACAATCAGAAGAGAAGGTGGTCTGATAACTCGTCAACTGGAAATCAGCAAGGAGGTCAGAAGAAGAGAATCGAAGCATGCCCGAACTACGGGAAAGCTTATCTGGGAGTTTGTATGAAAAGTAAACGGGTGTGCTACAATTGTGGTCAGGAAGGCCACATAGCACCTAACTGTCCTAACCCAAAGAAGGGAACCTGCTTCAATAGCGGCTCAAAGGACCATTTGGCAAGGGATTGTCCTAAGAAGGGATCTAGAAGGGCAGGATCAGGAGAGAATAGGGGAAACAGCGATGGAAGTGCTCTGACTATCACGGGACCAACCGCAACCAACAGACCAACTGCCAGGACATTCAACATGACAGTGCAGGATGCTGTGCAGTCTCATGATGTGGTGTCAAGTATCATTCTGATCAATAAAGTTAATGCTTATGTATTATTTGATTCGGGTGCTACTTGTTCATTTATATCCGATGACTTTGCTAAGAACTTAGAATTGCCTAAGGATGAGTTAGAATATCCCATGAACATAGAAATTACGAATAGAGAAGTGATCCCTGTTAAATACGTACACAAGAATTGTAGGGTAGATATTAAGGGTAATATTATGAACGTAGATCTTATCCCGATTAGACTTGGGGAATTTGACGTCATTTTAGAAATGGATTGGTTATTCAATTATGGAGCTATAATTGATTGCCAGAAGAAATGTATTAACTTTATGACTCCGTCAAAGGTTATGTTCTATGGCAACAAGTCGGCTAGACAAGCGAATTATCTGACGATGATGCAGGCCAGGAAGTTATTAAGACAAGGCTGTGTAGGATATTTAGCTTACATAGTTGACAGTCGTAAAGAGAACCCAAAAATAGAGGAGATACAAGCAGTGAGGGACTTCGCAGACATATTTTCGGACGATCTACCAGGACTTCTGCTAGACAGAGAGGTTAAGTTTGTAATCGATTTGGCGCCAGGAACGGCTCCAATATCGAAGGCATCGTACCGAATGGCACAGGTAGAGATGCAAGAATTGATGGTCCAACTGCAAGAGTTACTGGACAAGAAGTATATTCAACCGAGCGTATCGCCGTGGGGAGCGCCAGTATTATTTGTGAAGAAGAAGGACGAGACGATGCGGCTCTACATCGACTATAGAGAACTAAATAAGGTCACGATTAAGAATATATATCTATTACCGAGGATCGACGACCTGTTTGATCAATTGAAGGAGCGAGAAACTTTTTCAAGATAGACTTGAGGAGTGGTTATCATCAACTGAAGGTGAGGCCAGAGGATGTACCGAAGACAACGTTCAGAATGCGATATGGTTACTATGAATTTTTAGTGATGTCATTTGGTCTAACGAATGCTCCTGCAGCATTTATGGGCCTAATGAACGGAGTGTTCAAGCCGTTTTTTGATAAATTTGTGGTGGTGTTTATCGATGACATTTTGGTGTACTCGAAGACCAAGGAGGAACATGTAGAGCATTTGAAGGTAACATTAGAGGTGTTGACAAGGGAGAAGTTGTATGCCAAGTTTTCGAAATGCGAATTTTGGATTGAGCGGGTACAATTTCTTGGGCATGTGATTGATAATGACGAAATTTCGATAGATCCATCCAAAGTTGAAGCTGTAATGAACTGAGATCAACCAAAAACGCTGTCGGAAGTAAGAAGTTTTCTTGGATTGGTAGGATATTACAGAAGATTCATTCAGGACTTTTCCAAGATTGCAACTCCACTGACGAATTTGACTAGGAAAGCTGTGAAATTCGTTTGGACAGAGAAGTGTGAGGAAAGCTTTCAAGAACTAAAGAAAAGGTTGAGTACAACACCTGTGTTATCTCTTCCGGATGACACAGGAAATTTTGTGATTTATAGTGATGCGTCGCATAAAGGACTTGGCTGTGTGCTTATGCAAAACGATAGAGTCATTACGTATGCGTCACGACAATTGAAGGACTATGAGAAAGGGTATCCGACCCACGACTTGGAGTTAACTGCTGTGGTTTTTAATTTGAAGATCTGGAGACACTATCTCTATGGGGAGAAGTGTGAAATATATACAGACCACAAGAGTCTGAAATATATTTTTACATAGAAGGAATTGAATATGCACCAGAGAAGGTGGTTAGAGTTAATTAAGGACTATGATTATGAGATTTTATACCATCCGGGTAAGGTAAATGTGGTTGCGTCGTTAAGTAGAAAGGGTCGGGAGAAATTGATGATGTTGACCGCTCAGGAGGAGCTAATTTCAGCAATGGAGAAGCTGGAATTGGAAGTAAAGTATCCTATGGAGATTGACGAGAAGGTGTTCCAGATGCAATCTGGTACAACTTTGCTGGATAAAGTTAAGGAGGCTCAACTTCAGGATGAAGAATGCGAAAAGGTGAAAAAAAAGATATTCAAAGGAACCGAACCGAGATTCAAGATGGACAATGAAGGAATACTAAGATTTGAGAGCAGAATTTGGGTACCGCCAGTGCTAGAGATTAAGGAAGACATTTTGAGTGAGGCTCATAGCTCACGATACTCGATTCACCCTGGTAGTACCAAGATCTTCAACAACATTTCTGGTGGCCAAATTTGAAACGAGATGTTACAGAGTGTGTTGCCAAATGTCTGACATGTCATAAAGTGAAAGCGGGGCATCAAAGGCCAAGTGGGTTGCTACAACCATTAGAGATCCCAGAATGGAAATGAGAACATATTACGATGGATTTCGTGGTTGGCCTTCCGACAACTCAAAAAGGCTATGACGCAGTATGGGTTATCATTGACTGATTGACAAAATCTGCACACTTCCTTTCGATCAGAATCAAATTTAACTTAGACCAGTTGGAAAAATTATATATAAAAGAGATTGTTTCGAGGCACGGAGTTCCGGTGTCAATTGTTTCTGATAGGGATCCGTGCTTTACATCGAACTTCTAGAAATGACTACAAGAATGCATGGGTACACAATTGAGAATGAGTACGGCATATCACCCCCAGGCAGACGGGCAGAGTGAAAGAACGATTCAAACATTAGAAGATATGTTAAGAGCTTGTATAATGGACTTTAAAAGAAATTGGGATGATCATCTACCGCTCGTAGAGTTCGGCTACAACAACAGTTACCACGCTAGTATTGGCATGCCGCCTTATAAAGCGTTATATGGGAGAAAGTGCAAAACTCCGCTATACTGGGATGAAGTTGGCGAGAGACAATTATCAGGTCTAGAAATGGTACAGCAGATAGTAGAGATAGTTAAAGTGATCCGAACAAGACTGGTAGCAGCTCAAGATAGGCAGAAGAAATATGCCGATCAACACCGTAAAAATGTTGAGTTTGAATCGGGTAGTTATGTGTTTTTGAAAGTCTCTCCCTAGAAGGGTAAGATCAGGTTCGGAAAGAAGGAGAAATTAAGCCCAAGGTTCATTGGACCCTTTGAGGTACTGTGAAAGATCAGAAAAGTTGCGCATGAGGTAGCCTTACCTCTGGCACTCGAGAATGTCTACAACGTCATCCATTTTTAGTTTTACGACCCTGCAAACCCGATTACAAGCATGTGATTGAATATAAACCCCTATAATTTGAAAAAGATTTATCTTATGAAGAAATTCATGTTCAGATTGTTGACAGGAAAAAGCAAGTACTTAGAATTAAAGCAATACCTTCTGTTAAGGTAATTTGGAGGAACCACAACGCTGAAGAAGCTATGTAAGACCCCAAATTATTAATAAATGAAATTTAATTTCCTTTATTTATTATTTTGAAACAGTAAGGGTTGAATTGATTAATGAGGTTAGTTATGGGTAAAATGCGCAAATATTTTAAATAAGCAAGTGGTTATAAAATGTTCATTATTGTCAGGGAATATTCGTTTGGTCGTGGAATATTCTTCCTGTCGTGGAATATTCGTACGACGACGCAGCCTTTTGTGGGCCCCATAACGGAAAGTGATTGGATGAAGAAAACGACAAGTATAAGTTGTTTATAAATAACGGCGTAGTTGTTACCGTTAATACTGTTGGAATACCTGGTGGTTAAAGCACAGTAATACGCGTTGTTGCACAGTAGCACACGGTATTGCACCAATTATTGATTCTTACGTAAGAAGACACTACTCAATAATTGTTACAGTAATTACTGTTCAGTATTTTTTTTATTGATTCAATAATTGTTGCGTTGATATTTTATATTACTGTTGTTTCAATAATTGTCACTATACAGTATTTTCTATTATCGAAGCAATAATTCATATTATCTGAATAATATTATTAGATAACATTATTGGCAATGTCTAGAAAGTTCTGTCTAAGGAGAGGTTTGGTCACCTAATTGCGTGCCAGTAAGGAGAAATCCTTATTGGAAAGCCTCCTCTTTCCTGGGAACTGTCTGATTGTCAGTATTGTGATTCTGTAATATTATTTGTAAATAATTAATTATTACTTTATATGATGAGGAAAATATTCATTTTTATGTGGATATAGATAGAGAAAATTTTTAAAGTGACAATTGTTGAAAATCGATATTTTATCTTTTCTGATAAAATAATATAATAATGATGATATTTTTACAATGAACGTGGGATATATGAGTATATGAGAAAGTGTATTTTTGTTGCAAAAGTTGTTTAAAACATGTTAAACATGTCTGTGGGCCCTTTTCTTGACTGAAATTTGATTATAGCCTGTAAAATCGCCGTTTGTGGATTTTGGTCAATTTCTGTTTGGAATTTGGAGAATGGAATTTCCTATGGAAAGGACATGAGGTTCGAATTTTTCTGATAAAAGGACTATTTATTATGAATTATTGAAGTTCTGAAGTTTCGAAATAATTATTTTTTTAAAGTTTTAAATAATTTTTAAAAGAAAAACATTTTTACAAGTTAAGTGGGTCTCACATGTGTTACAAATGGGCTAAAATCAGATTTCAAAGATGGGCGTGAAAATTTTGTAAATATAATAATATTGTATTAAATTTTCTTCTTTGGTGTTCTAAGCATTTTCTTATAAATAGGGTGCTTAGGTTAGAATTGAAAATCACATCAGAAACTGAAATCTTCTCTCTCTTTCTCTCTCTATATTATCGACCGTATTCTTGTGAGTATTTTGATACTTTGAGTGTTGCTATACGGTGCAAGTTTCCTTCAACACTATATCTAGTATTCTAGTCAGAAATACTGTCTTTTTGAGGTAAGGGATATTATTTTTTATATAAATGATATTATTTCTTCCAATATCATTATGCCAAAATATTGATCTGAATTTTTATCAAATTTAGAACTTTTTGTGTCGGAGTTACTATTCACGTATACGACACTATTCACGTATACGACACTATTCACGAATATGGCACTATTCATCGAAAAATAAAATTTTCTTCTTTTTGTCTAAGATATCTATTATGGATACTAGCTTTGATTGTATCCATGTTTTGATCATTCTTAAATTTTACTCTACTATGATTACTTATGAGGTATTTTTGGACATGGATAAACCGAAATAAGAATCCTTAATATTTGTTATTTTGTTTCACTGGATTCGTTTCCTTTAAAATACTTTTCATCATCCTCAGTCCTAAATGATGATATTACTGAATATCTTTGGCCTGTAGTGCAAAGATGAATGATTTCTGATGAATATCTTTGGCCCGTAGTGCAAAGATGAACATGTGTGGAGATGAACATAACCAACTGAAGAATATATTTGGCCTGTAGTGCAAAGATGAATATTTGATTCCAGATATATATTGATTGATGTTACAGGGATAAAATATCGACGATGAACTTTTAAATTCATATATAGAAGATAGTAGATTTCGTTCTCTACTTAACTCTTCTAAAGAATTATTATTTTCGCTGCGAATATTGATTTAAAACTTGTTGTCTAGTGTATTCTATTAAATTTTTCCTGTTGAAGACTAACGATAATTTGTTCTATATTATCTTAGTCATAATATTCTTTACTGGGCTAGTTGAGCTCACCCTTTTCCTTTTTGTTCTATTTTTCTTCTCAGGAGGCCAGAATGTAGCGAGTACTAGTCGGGGTATGGAATGAAGGTTTTAGAAAGTTGTTTTAGTAGTCCTCACCATTTTTGTAAAATAATGTATCAATAATTATAATGAGGACTTATTTGAGTGTGGATATTGTCTAGATGACAATATTTGTATTTAAACTCACAGTTTTTATGTTGTATTAATAAAGTTGTAGTTGTTTCTGTACCATGTATTTTGACGACTCAGAATGGGTGTTGTATACCTATTTTGGGGGCGTCACAGTTGGTATCAGAGCTTAGGGATATGGTCTCTGGCGGAGATCGGGGAATAGTACTAGGAGGGGAGAGACGAGTAAATCCTTCGCTAGTGTGTCATACCTAAGCTTATTTGTTGGTTAGTCATAATATAGGGGTATTATGCGATTTATTAATTTATTTAATTAACCCTTGTTTTATGGCAGTATTTAAGAATGGCAACTCAGAATGTTAACAGTGGAGTAAACGAAACCGTGGCGACACCTGTACTCACCAACGAGGAGAACATGCAATAGGCTGGCAATGTTCCTCCTGTGAATAACACCACTGAGCAGATGATGAACGATGGGATGTTTAGAAGCTTTTTGCAGTTCATGCAAAATCAGACGAGGGAGACTCGTGTTCAAAATACAGGAGGAAATGATAGCAATTCACAGTTTATCACAGCCAAACAGTTCAAGGAGTTGGGACCACCAGAATTCTGGGGAAAGCCGGATCCGATTAAGGCGGAGACGTGGGTCAAACAAATTACCAAGATATTTGATGTCTTGGGATGCACGGAAGAACAGAAGGTTCCATTCGCCACCTTTATGTTCCGTAATGAGGCAGATTACTGGTGGGAATCTGTAAAGCGTACCCATCCAGCCGCACTTAGCATGTCTTGGGAAACGTGACATAACATGACGGTGTCCCAGTACGAGGCGAAGTTTGCAGAGTTGTCCAGGTTTGCACCTCATTTGGTGGAGAATGAGGAACGTATGACATGGATGTTTCTGAGAGGTTTGAAACCCGGCATACGTCAATATCTCATTTCACATAAATTTTCTCTCTATTCAGATATTGTCAACAGGGCTCAATTATTAGAGCGAGATAACGAGTATGTTCAACCGAGGGACCACAACCAGGATCATACCGGTGACAGTAGTCATCAGAACAATGATAACCAGCGGAGAAAGAAAAATACGGACAAGAGCGGCAACCACTCTGGTGGTAATCATGGCCATGAGAATAGAAGAAGCGAGTTAGGAGGAGATTTTAAAAAGAGGAGATTCAACAATGACAATACGAAGACGTCAGCACCAGCAGCAACTGGTTCCAAGGGAGGAGAACGACCACCGGTCATATGCTATAAGTGTGGAAAAGAAGGACATATCAGCCCAAACTGCCCACAACAGTTTAAGGTATGTTATAACTGTGGAAAGAAAGGACATATCCCTCGAGATTGCACTGTAGCGAAACCAAGTCCAGCGGGGATGGTGACTCAAAAAGCTGTCCCAAAAAAGTCAAAGTCAACGGTTCCTGGAAGAGCGTTTGTCGTGACTGGTCAACATGCGAGGAACCCAAATGAGGTGATCACGGGTAAGCTAATCATAAATTCATGCGAAGTTTATACCTTACTAGATACCGGTGCTACCCATTCATTTATTTCTCCTGCTTGTGCTCAACGTTTAAACTTGACTCCGAAGAAATTAGACTTTGATTTATCTGTGGAGACTCCGTTAGGAGAAACTTTCATCACATCCACTGTTTATAAATCTTGTTTGATCCAAGTTGGCACCATCACCTTTCCTGTTGACCTTATCTCTTTAAAGATACTTACATTTGACGTGATTTTAGGGATTGATTGGTTAACTGCTCATCATGCCAAAATTGATTATTTTCGTAAGGTTGTTAGTTTTTATATTCCTAACCAACCTGTTGTGCGAATTCAAGCAACTAAGCCATTAAAATCAATCACTGTTATATCAAGTCATAAAGCTATTCGTTTATTAAAAAACGGATGTCAAGCTTTCTTAGCCCATGTTATGGATTTGAATAAAGACACGTCATATTGGAATAATATTCCTGTTGTTATTGACTTTCCTGACGTATTTCCTGAAGAACTTTCCGGTCTACCCCCAAAACGTGAAATTGAATTCTTTATAGATCTTGAACCTGGTACAAAGCCCATTTCTAAAATCCCATATCGAATGGCTCCTATTGAACTTCAGGAGTTAAAGGTCAAATTACAGGAGTTGTTGGACATCGGTTTTATTCGTCCTAGTACATCTCCTTGGGGTGCTCCCGTTTTATTCGTAAAAAAGAAAGACGGGAGTATGCGACTTTGTATCGACTACCGAGAATTAAACCATGTCACTATCAAGAATAGGTATCCGCTACCTCGTATTGATGACCTGTTTGACCAGTTACAAGGAGCACAATTCTTTTCAAAAATCGATCTTCGTTCTGGATATCATCAGCTGAAGATTAGAACTGAGGATATTCCAAAGACTGCCTTTAGAACTCGGTACGAGTATTTTGAATTCTTAGTCATGTCTTTTAGATTGACTAATGCTCCTGCGGCTTTTATGGATATGATGAATTGAGTATTCAAGGAATATTTGGATCAGTTCATTGTTGTTTTTATTGATGACATCCTTATATATTCCAAAAGTCGTGAAGATCATGAGCACCATTTGAAGCTGGTACTCCAAAGACTTCGTGAAAATAAGTTATATGCCAAGTTAAATAAATGCGAGTTCTGGCTTGAGGAAGTAGCATTCCTTGGGCACGTGGTGTCAAAGCATGGAGTATCTGTTGACCCGACAAAGATTGAAGTAATACAAAGTTGGGAACAACCGAAGTCGGTGATCGAAGTACGTAGCTTTCTGGGCTTAGCTGGTTATTATCGTAGATTCGTGGAAGGATTTTCTCAAATCGCTACTCCATTAACTCAGCTGACTCGGAAAGATATCAAATTCGTATGGAGTGAGGAATGCGAGACGAGTTTCCAAGAGCTTAAGAGGAGACTCATTTCGGCACCTGTTTTGACCATACCATCTGGTTCGGATGGATTTGTTATCTACAACGATGCTTCAGGCAAAGGGCTAGGATGTGTTCTCATGCAACGTGAGAAAGTTATAGCCTATACCTCGCGACAACTTAAAGAGTATGAGAGGAATTATCCTACTCATGATCTAGAGTTGGCAGCAGTCATTTTCGCGCTAAAGATCTGGAGGTACTATCTATATGAGGAGAAAGTGGAGATATATTCAGACCATAAAGCCTCAAATATTTCTTCACTCAAAAAGAACTCAACATGCGGCAACGACGTTGGCTTGAGCTGTTGAAAGACTACGACCATACCATTCAATACCATCCTGAAAAAGCGAACGTGGTAGCCGACGCATTGAGTAGAAGATTATACGCGGGAATGAGTGCGATGTTGTTAACACAAATGCCCATTCGGTGTGATTTACAAAAGATGAAGATAGAATTCAAGACTCCGAGGACCCATACAGTCATGTCAAGTATACGTATAGAACCAACTTTAATCGAAAAAGTTAAAGTTGCTCAAGCCACAGACCCGGAGATGGTGCGTATGAAGAAGAAAGTGCAAGAATGTGCTATTCCAGAAGCAAGAATTGATGAAGAAGGAATACTTCGAGTCCACTCCAGACTTTGTGTTCCTAATGATTCTGATTTGAAGTACAAGATCATGATGGAGGCACACAATACACCATTTGCAATCTATCCCGGAAGTACCAAAATATATCGTGATCTTCGACATACATTTTGGTGGAGCAATATGAAGAGAGAAATTGTAAAGTTTTTATCGAGGTGTTTAACTTGTCAACGTGTAAAGGCGGAGCATCAAGTGCCTAAGGGCCCATTGCAACCACTTGAGATTTCGAAATGGAAGTGGAAACACATTACCATGGATTTTGTTACGAGTCTTCCCACAGTTTCTCAAGGCATAAATGCTATTTGGGTTATTGTTGATAGATTAACCAAGTCTGCTCATTTCTTGCCGATACGGGAGACTTATTCCCCTGAACGTCTTGCTCGTATGTACGTAGATGAGATTATGAGATTGCATGGCATGCCAGTATCCATAGTTTCGGATCGTGACCCAAGATTCACTTCACGATTTTGGATTAGCTTGCAAAAAGTTATGGGCACGGATTTACGATTCGGTTCGGCATACCATCCTCAAATGGACGGGCAATCAGAGAGGACTATTCAAACTCTTGAAGATCTATTAAGACTCTGTGTCTTAGACTTCAAAGGGAGTTGGGATAAGTATTTACCATTGGTGGAATTCTCTTACAACAACAGTTATCAGGCAAGTATAGGTGTGGCTCCATTTGAAGCATTATATGGACGAAAGTGTTGCTCTCCAATATGTTGGGATGAGGTGGGAGAAGCAACATTGTTGGGACCCGAGTTGGTATGTATGACTACGGAAAAGATTCAAATAATTCGACAATGTATACAAACGGCACAAGATTGACAAAAGAGTTATGCGGATCTTCATCGAAAGGACGTGAAATTTAGTATTGGGGATCATGTATTGTTGCGTGTGGCTCCATGGAAGGGAGTTATAAGATTTGGGAAGAGAAGAAAGCTCAATCTATGATTTATTGGTCCATTTCAGATTCTTGACCGAGTAGGAAATGTGGCCTATAGACTCGCGTTATCTCCAAGTATGTCTCGTGTTCATAATATTTTTCATATATCTGTACTTCGTAAATATGTGAAAGACCCAAACGACGTCATTGAGTTAGAACCAGACGAGATAGCTGAAGACTTAACGTACGAGGAGATACCTGTCAAGATCTTGGATAGGAAATAACATGTCCTACGTACAAAGGTCATACCACAAGTTAAAGTCTTGTGGAGGAACCATGCTATTGAGGAAATGACCTGGGAGTTGGAAACGGAAATGAAAGCGAGGTATCCTCATCTTTTCGAAACACCAGGTACGTACGTCAATTTCGAGGATGAAATTTCATTAGGAGGGGAGGTTGTAAGACCCCAAATTATTAATAAATGAAATTTAATTTTCTCTATTTATTATTTTAGAACAGTAAGGGTTGAATTGATTAATAATGTTAGTTATGGGTAAAATGCGTAAATATTTTAAATAAGCAAGTGGTTATAAAATATTCATTGTTGTCGGGGAATATTCGTTTGGTCGTGGAATATTCTTCCTGTCGGGGAATATTCGTACGACGGCGCAGCCTTTTGTGGGCCCCATAACAGAAAGTGATTGGATGAAGAAAACGACAAGTATAAGTTGTTTATAAATAACGGCGTAGTTGTTACCGTTAATACTGTTGGAATACCCGGTAGTTAAAGCACAGTAATACGCGTTGTTGCACAGTAGCACACAGTATTGCACCAATTATTGATTCTTACGTAAGAAGGCACTACTCAATAATTGTTACAGTAATTACTGTTGAGTATTTTATTTTATTGATTCAATAATTGTTGCGTTGATATTTTATATTACTATTATTTCAATAATTGTCACTATACAGTATTTTCCATTATCGAAGCAATAATTCATATTATCTGAATAATATTATTAGATAACATTATTGACAATGTCTAGAAAGTTCTGTCTAAGGAGAGGTTTTGTAAAATCCCAGATTTTATGAATAAAGATTTAATTTTTCGAAATATTTTTTAAATATTATGGTGTGAATTTGAGATAATGTTATAGTTGTGGGTAGTATTTATAAATTTTGTAAAGTATGCAAGTTGTTGTATTATATTCGATTGGTTGGGGAATATTATTTTTGTCGGGGAATATTCGTATGACGGCACAATTATTGGTGGACCCCACAACGAAATTATTGTCGGATTGAGAAAACGACAAAAATATTTTATGAAAATAACGACGGAAGTTTTACCGTTAATACTGTTGAACTACTCGGTAGTAAAAGTACAGTAATACGTGTGGTTGCATAGTAGCATACGGTATTGATTATTGAGGCTTGCGTGATAAGTCACTCAGTTTGATTCAATTATTGTCAATTAATAATATGAATTATTTAGCGATAATGAAGTTTTGTTTTATTCGTATTATTAACGTAATAAAACAGAAACATCTTTTTATATAAAACAGAATACTTTATTAAAGTTATTCTATAAATAGAATATATTATATTTTATTTAAAAGATTTTTCTTTAAATATGGACCGTCAGATTAAAGTAAATCAAACTGGACCGTTCATGGATTACTTACTATGCATTCCATTTTTCTATAAATAGAAGCTCATTCTTTCATTATTTTCTTACGAATTTACTGAACTCTAGAGAGAAAGAAAAAGAAAAGTTTGCTACCTTTCTTTTCCTATATCCAGTTTATTTTACGGTAAGGGGTATTATTTTTTTTGTATTCATGAAGAGAACTTCTGTTATTTCATTATTTATTATTCTGTTGGAATAACCTGTATACACGGTCTACCCTATACTTGGTGACATTCTTCTATTATTCTGTTGGAACATCCTGTCTGTGTGTTTTACACCGGACCTGGTTCCGTCTTTATTATTATTCTGTTGGAACATCCTGTCTGTGTGTTTTACACCGGACCTGATTCCGTCTTTATTATTATTCTGTTGGAACATCCTGTCTGTGTGTTTTATACCGGACCTGGTTTCGTCTTTATTATTATTCTGTTGAAATATCCTGTCTGTGCATTTTACGCCGGACCTGGTTCCATTATTTATTATTCTGTTGGAATAACCTGTCTGTGCGGTTTATCGCATGCATGGTGATTTCTTTTGTTATTCCATTCTTTATTATACTCAGTTGGTTAAAACTTTGACTTCTATACTCCATGAAATTAGTGGAATATCTTTGATATTTGCGCTTCATCTAGTATCTTTTCATGAAAATATTCTTCTAAGAATTCTTGAATTTTACTCCACAAAGTAGTATCATATTGACAATTTGGACGTTGTTAATTCCGGGATAAATTAATTCTTGAACTTGTTTTATTGAATTCTTATATCATTGTCATCATCCTCATGTTTATATTATGTTGAAAGTCATCTGTGGCCTGTAGTGCATAGATGGACTTGGTATGATTATGACCAGGGATTATTCGGTGTAATCATGACCGAAATATTATAAATGATGTGGAAAAAGTCCTCATTGGCCCGTTGTGCATTGATAGATAGTTTTTGGTATGATTATGGCTATGGATTCTCTTTAGCCGTAATGCAAAGATGAATTGTTTTATGGCATGATCAGGACCGTTGATGAAAACACGATTATCTTTGGCCCGTAGTACATGGAAAATTCGTGGTCGTGATACTAAAGAATATCCTTGGCTGTAGTGCAGGGGTGATTCGATGATGTGGATTATTTTTTTAAGCTGTGTCTCAGCGATAAAAATCATGAAAAACTTTTTAAATCATAAAAGATAGTAGATTTTATTCTCTACTTGACTCTTTTAATTGATTGTTGGTTCCGCTGCAGTTAAACTTGATGTCTATTGTATTTTATCAGTTTAACATTGTTGAAGACTAATGATAATTTATTCTGCATTATCTTAGTCATAATATTTCTTATTGGGCTAGTTGAGCTCACCTTTTCTTTCACTGTTCTCTTCAGGAAATGAGAACGTAGCTGGGACTAGTCGGGGAACAGAGTGATGGTCCTAGATGATAGCATTAGTAGTCCTCACTATTCTATATAATAGTGTGATAATAATTGTAATGAGGACTCCTTTTGAGTATGGATACTCTCTAGAAGATAATATTTGTATTCAAACTCACAGTTTATGTTCTGTCGTATTGTACACGACAGTTGTATTATTAAGCTGTATTTGCATTCTGTACCATGTATCTGGCGACTCAAGATGGGTGATGTATACCTAATTTTGGGGGCGTCACAGGTTTGGTCACCTAATTGCGTACCAGTAAGGAGAAATCCTTATAGGAAAACCCCCTCTTTCTTAGGAACTGCCTGGTTGTCAGTATTGTGATTCTGTAATATTATTTGTGAATAATTAATTATTAATTTATATGATGGGAAAAATATTCATTTTTATGTGGATATAGATGGAGAAAATTTTTAAAGTGACAATTGTTGAAAATCGATATTTTATCTTTTCTGATAAAATAATATAATAATGATGATATTTTTACAATGAATGTGGGATATATGAGTATATGAGGAGGAAGAGTATTTTTGTTGCAAAAATTATTTAAAACATGTTAAACATGTCTGTGGGCCCATTTCTAGACTGAAATTTGATTATAGCCTGTAAAATCGCCGTTTGTGGATTTCGGTCAATTTCTGTTTGGAATTTGGAAAAATTTTCTTCTGCAAAGTTGTATAGAATGGAATTTCCTATGAAAAGGACATGAAGTTCAAAATTTTCTGATAAAAGGGCTATTTATTATGAATTATTGAAGTTCTAAAATAATTATTTTTTTAAAGTTTTAAATAATTTTTAAAAGAAAAACGTTTTTACAAGTTAAGTGGGTCTCATATGTGTTACAAATGGGCTGAAATCAGATTTCAAAGATGGGCGTGAAAATTTTGTAAATATAATAATATTTTATTAAATTTTCTACTTTGGTATTCTAAGTATTTTTCTATAAATAGGGTGCCTAGGTTATAATTAAAAATCACACCAGAAATTAAAATCTTCTCTCTCTTTCTCTCTCTAAATTATCGAGCGTTTTCTTATGAGTATTTTGATACTTTGAGTGTTGCTATACGGTACAAGTTCCCTTCAGCACTATATCCAGTATTCCATTCAGAAGTACTATCTTTTTGAGGTAAGGGATATTATTTTTTATATAAATGATATTATTTCTTCCAATATCATTATGCCAAAATATTGATCTGAATTTTTATCAAATTTAAAACTTTTTGTGTCGGGGTTACTATTCACGTATACGATACTATTCACGTATACGGCACTATTCACGAATACGACACTATTTATCGAAAAATGAAAATTTCTTCTTTTTGTCTAAGATATCTATTATGGATACTAGCTTTGATTGTATCCATGTTTTGATCATTCTTGAATTTTACTCCACTATGATTACTTATGAGGTATTTTTGGACATGGATAAACAGAAATACGAATCCTTAATATTTGTTATTTTGTTTCACTAGATTCATTTCTTTTAAAATACTTTTCATCATCCTCAGTCCTAAATGATGATATTACTGAATATCTTTGACCTGTAGTGCAAAAATGAATGATTTCTGATGAATATCTTTGGCCCGTAGTACAAAGATGAATAGGTGTTGAGATGAACATGACCAACTGATGAATATATTTGGCCTGTAGTGTAAAGATGAATATTTGATTCCAGATATATATTGATTGATGTTACAGGGATAAAATATCGACGATGAACTTTTAAATTCATATATAGAAGATAGTAGATTTCATTCTCTACTTAACTCTTTTAATGAATTATTATTTTTGCTGCGAATATTGATTTAAAACTTGTTGTCTATTGTATTCTATTAAATTTTTCCCTGTTGAAGACTAAGGATAATTTGTTCTATATTATCTTAGTCATAATATTCTTTACTGGGCTAGTTGAGCTCACCCTTTTCCTTTTTGTTCTATTTTTCTTCTCAGGAGGCGAGAATGTAGCGAGTACTAGTCGGGGTATGGAATGAAGGTTTTAGAAAGTTGTTTTAGTAGTCCTCACTATTTTTGTAAAATAATGTATCAATAATTGTAATGAGGACTTATTTGAGTGTGGATATTGTCTAGATGATAATATTTGTATTTAAACTCACAGTTTTTATGTTGTATTAATAAAGTTGTAGTTATTTCTGTATCATGTATTTTGACGACTCAGAATGGGTGTTGTATACCTATTTTGGGGGTGTCACAAGCTACGTGGGAACTCGAAGAGCATATGATGAAGAATCATCCTCATTTATTTACTTAATTATGTTTAAGCGATTCTAGGGACAGAATCTTTATAAGAGGGGAGAATGTAACGGGACGCATTGATTGAGTCGTGATTCTGGGTAGGGGTGCTCATCGGTAAAAAACTGAACCGGTACCGAAAAAACCGAACCGGTACCGAATTACCGATTTCGTTACCGGTTCGGTACACAATCGGTACCGATTTTTTCGGTTCGGTTTTCGGTTATACCACATGCATGGTGATATATATAATTATTAATAAATAATAATAATTAAATAAATTTTTTTAATAAGCTATGGTGCTCTGTTTATTCTTCATTTTTAATTTCTCTTTTAAACTCATATTTTGGACTATAATGTTCTTTATTTCTTGTTAAAAATAACAGGCTCTTGTTGAATGTTGATATGGTTGCAATTGCCAACTTGCAGCGTAACTAATAACTATCTGTTCTTCTACTTATTCACATTAACTGGAGCGGAGCCTTTAATTCATGGACTTTGTGGTTTGTGCTGTTTGATAATGGGAATATGTGATTGGCTAAGCTGTTTAATAAATGTGGCTTGTAAACTATGCATTATTACTATGCAAAACAACACTGCCAACACATGGTCAGTGGTCAAACAAGTGGAGTTGGTCACTGGCAACACATGGTTCATTTAAGTTGGAATAATATAAACAAACAAATTAAAATAAGAGAATTAACCAAAACTATAGTTCTGTAAATAAAGTAAGTTAAAGTATTAATTTGTAAATTTCGGTTTTTTTTCGACTTTTCGGTTTTACCGAATTCTAAATTCTCATTACCGCTACCGGTACTGAAAAGTAAAAAAAACCGAAAAAACCGAAACCGAAAAAAATCAGTACTGCCGGTACCGGTTTCAACCGGTTCGGTAAAAAAACCGAAAAATCGAATTTTTTGAGCACCCCTAATTCTGGGGACAAAATCCTTTTAAGGGGGAAAGATGTGACGAACGAGATTTTGTAATTTAATTTGAATATTTATTGAATTAAATAAATATTTTTTGATAATTTAATTATTGGATTAAATAATTAATTGATGAATTTGTGGTAGATTAATTTAATTATATGTGTTACATTGATTAAATTAATGTTGAGAATTTTATTATTCAAAATATGTATTTAATTGAGCTTATTTGATTAAATGAATTATTTAATAAGCATAATGTTATTCTAATTAATTTTATAATTAATTAGAGATTTAATAATTTACATAATTAATAAATGAGAATTTAATTATGTGACTATGTAAATTAATTATCATATTTATTTAAATTAAATTAAATAAGATATTTGATTAATTACCTAAATGGGTGTGACATGATTAAACTATATTATAAGATATTAATTAAAATAATCAGAAGGGATACTTATAATTCAAGTCAAACAAGGCCCTATGAGGAGTTGGAAGCAGTTAAACCACATATGGATTAACTGACCACAACGTTGTCGGTTATCTGTGCGCCTTCTTCAATCTTTTCTTTTACGTATTTCATTCATTAGTCTTAACCGAGAGAAATCTAGAGAGAATTCAGAGAGAAATTAGAGAGAAGTTGAGAGATTGAAGAAGAAAGTGAAGAATAAGAGGAATCTGCTATAGGGTAATCTCTTCAACCCAATTTGTAAATTACGTTGTTATTATTTTTATGAAAAACTATCTCTAAGTCCCCTGTGATTGAAAAGAGTTGCAATTGATGAATATAAGATGTAATGTATATGTTTATAACATGTGTATATCATATATTCATGTGTTGAAAGTAATTGATTTCATGTAATCATGCTAAAATCAGAGTTTTCCATTAATAAGTGTTTTGAGTTCTCTGTAAAACAAAAATTGAGTGATCAATGCCTGAATTGTTGTTTAACTTGAAATTTAACAGTAGATTATGATAGTACATGTTAAAATGAAGAAAACAAACTTTGAACGGACAGATTCGGTGTTATAACGAAATGTAATGTTAATTTTCATGTTTTATCTTCAAAACTTTAAAAAATACCAAGAATAGTGAAATTACATGATTTGATTCAAGTAATTGTATGTTTCAACTTGTTAAAATTGTGCTAGAAAGGTTGGGTAATGATTATATGTGTATTATAGTGTCTGAGTATGCTTGTGAATAAATTAATTGGGTGTTTTTGGCCATGTTTTGTATTTTTCGCGAACTGTAAATTTAATTTCTGGAACTGGAGTGCAGCGCCGCAGCGCCAACTCCAGGTCTTTACGCCACGCCGCAACGCCACTATCCAGGCTACTGCGCTAGCCGCGCCGCAGCGCCAAGTATAGCCTACATGGTGGCGCCGCAACGCCACTATTCAGTTTGTCTAGAAATAAAAATTTTAATTGTTTCAGTTTAGGGGATGTAATATTAACCTAATCTAATGAACATAAAAATGTGTTAGACATATAATGTGATGTTAAAATAGATCCTTAACATGTCAATGAGGTACTTACATGTTTAATTGAATTGTTGAACACATAATTAGCTAGTCGTTCGTGAAATCTAGTATTATGAGAAAACAAGTGTTGTGATTTGATTAGTATAATCATAATCAGAGTTTATACAAAAGAGAATGATCTTGTGATCCTAGTTACGTTATAATTGAATAGTATTGTGAATGTAAATAGTATGTAGGATTAAATCGAGGGACGTGTATAGTTAACGTGTAACCTACGCACGAGTCAAGTTTCCTAACCCTACTTGTTATCGTTATGCAAGTTTCTAAACCTTACCTCTTTACATTGAGCAAGTTTTAGACTTATATTCTATATCGAGTAAATTTTTGTTATTTATTGATCAAGTTTAAGATGTTATATTAAAGGTTATTAATCTTTTCAAAGCATGATTTCTGTTATACAATACTTATTCCATTGTATACCTCTTGAGTTTATTATTCAATTTGAATATCATTTATTGTTAAACCTTGTAAGACTAGCGAACCTTTATTGATTCGACTAGTCCATAGTTGATGAACGTTCTAAATTTCAGAACCCTTGTTAAGTTTATCCAAACCAAACTTCCTTTGGTGCGGACTCTAATGTCAAACTAAGATGAACAACCCTGTTATAAGGGATTACTTATGCTTTAACGTTAAGATATTGTGCACAGTATGGTACTAAGGGCCGATCCCCCTAAGAAGAGTCCATAGTCTTGTGACTGTTAATGGTTTCATGTATAACAGTTGACGACCTAGGACATAGTTCAAGGTCTTATGACCCTCAGAAGTTCTTTTGATTCTTGTTATTCATTCTTGATTCAAAAGTCAAGTTTCTTATTTCAGAAGTCTTTGATTCACTCGCATGTTATTATATTATTGTTATATTATTATACTTGTGGGCAATTGTGCTCACTCTTGCATAATAATAACATTGCAGTTAAGAACGAAAGGTCCGACGAGCCTTCTACTAGCAAAGGCAAGGGCAAGATTAACAAGTGATGAAGACTTGTTATTTATTTGTTATATTATGTTTCAGACTTATGTTTAAATTGTATAAGACTTAATATTTGTTTATGTTTTCGCATTGAGATTTAAGGTTAGTATGACCTGGGATTAATGTACTTATTTTCAGATGTTGTAACTCCTTAAGGAGATGATTTATTTCTATCTATTTTATGGTTTGATTTATTATGGGTAGTTAGACATTTGATGTTTGTACAGTGAACACCAAATCACGTGGAAATTGAAGTACCCGAATTTGGGGGTGTCACAGGTTGGTATCAAAGCTGTAGGTTATGAACCTTAGGTGGGGGAACAACCTTAGGTAGTAGCCTTATAGGAGATCTAGAACATAGTGGTGGTAAACTCTTATCGAGTTCTAAGAAATGAATTCCTTAATTCATGGATGATAATAAAAGACTTTATGTGCTTCTGTGAAAAACTTATGTGCTCGCAAGTATCAATTAGTAACTAAAACTTAAAAATTGTGTTGTCAGGATATTGGATGTTAGAGGATCTAGTCGATCTGGGGAGGAGGAACCCCGAGTACCTACAGAGGAGGAGCCCCGAGACATTCATGTCGTCCGGGAGTAGTTGGTACAAAGAGAGCCATCTCCGTTGATCACTGTTGTTGGTTAGGAGCATGAGCCTGAGATTGACCCAAAGGAGGACCCTGAGGAAGAAGATGAGGAAGATGAGTTCCCACCGAACTCTATCAGTGCCGAGATGTACAACGAGCTATATGGTCGTAACACAGGGTTACGAGATACTGTTCAGGAGCTGAAGGAGCAGATGGTTATTCAACATCTTACCATCGAGCAGAGGGATAGAGAGGTTGAGGCTCTTCACACACGTCTCAGAAACGTAAAGTGGGATTTGATTCACGAGAAGGGTCGAACCAAGCAGAAGTCAGAGGAAATAGAGGAATTGAAGAATGAACTGAAAGAGAACTCAACAAGGCTGAGCATAGAAGAGGAGGCCTGGGTAAGGGAATCACAACGTGTAGATCTTGCAGAAGAGAACTGTCAGGCGAAAAAGGCTAAGCTTGAGGAGACACACTCTACGCTTCAAAATGTGATTGATGAGGCCGAGGATCGAGTTATGAGATACCCAATTCAGTTTGAAGGACTACCATCGTACATGCTAGATCGCAGGACGATGTCCCGCATTTTGGAAGAAGAGCGTAGGAAAACTATTCAACGCCTTAGCAGGCAGTAATAGGAATAGTTTAATTATGTGAAAACCTATCTGGTAGTTAAAAATGTAAATTCCAATGTGTTTATAAACAAAAGAATATTTTGATGTTTTAAATCTTGTAGATTCTTTATCTCGGGATAGTTGATGTAAATAGCAGTGATGCTATCGTAGTTTGTTAAAACTTTTGATTAAATAAGTATGTCAAGTTATTTGAGAAAATGTGTTAAGTGATTATGTTAAAATGTTTGAGTTAAACCTTAAATATTTAGAGAATTGAATAAAGATCTAATAAGCATATATTTTAACAGAAATATGCCACCGAGAAGAAGACCAAATCGTTAAACAGCTCAAGAAGAGTCGACGAAAAACAACAACGACGCCAATGCTAACCCCGTTCAGCAATTGGTGAACTTATTAGCTGGAGCGATTAATAATCAACCTCAAGCTCCACCGAATACAACGTTCAAGGACTTCAAGGCGGTAGGACCGCCAGAGTTTAAAGGCTCCATGAACCCGATAGAAGCTCAAACTTGGGTTATAGAGATGGAAAAAGTTTTTGACGTCGCCAGAGTCAGAGAGGACCAGAAAACTGCCTACACAACGTTCATGCTGAGATCAGAAGCTAGTTATTGGAGGAAAGCAAATAAGGTCCGTGGAGGAGATGGTGTGATCACTTGGGAGAGGTTTAAGGAGATGTTCTTCGAGATGTACTTTCCCACAAGCTCGCAGAACCAAATGGAGGTACAATTTTTGGAATTAAAGCAAGGAAATATGTCCGTACCAGCCTATGTGGCAAGATTCAATGAGTTGGCTAGGTTCGCCACATATCAAGTGCACACGGATGAGAGAAAAGCAAGAAGGTTTGAACAGGTACTGAAGCCCTGGTTATATAGTAAAGTGTCAATGTTTCAGTTGAAAACTTTTGCTAAAGTATTGGAGAAGGCCATCCTCGCTGAAGGTGGGATCGATGCGGTGACTAAGTATAATCAAGATCAGAAGAAGAAGAAGAGTGAAAATGAGGGAATTAACAAAGCCAGTGGAAGTAACACGGGAGGAAGTAACAATTAGAAGAGAAGGTGGTCTGATAACTCGTCAGCTGGAAATCAGCAAGGAGGTCAGAAGAAGAGAATCGAAGCATGCCCGAACTATAGGAAAGCTCATCTGGGAGTTTGTATGAAAGGAAAACGGGTGTGCTACAATTGTGGTTAGGAAGGCCACATAACACCTAACCGTCCTAACCTAAAGAAGGGAGCCTGCTTCAATTGCGGCTCAAAGGACCATTTGGCAAGGGACTGTCCTAAGAAGGGATTTGGAAAGGCATGATCAGGAGGGAATAGGGGAAACATCGATGGAAGTGCTCTGACTATCACAGGACCAACCGCAACCAACAGACCAACCGCCAGGACATTCAACATGACAGTTCAGGATGCTGTGCAGTCTCATGATGTGGTGTCAGGTATCATTCCGATCAATAAAGTTAATGCTTATGTATTATTTGATTCGGGTGCTACTTGTTCATTTATATCCGATGACTTTGCTAAGAACTTAGAATTGCCTAAGGATGAGTTAAAATATCCCATGAACATAGAATTTACGAATAGAGAAGTGATCCCTGTTAAATACGTACACAAGAATTGTAGGGTGGATATTAAGGGTAATATTATGAACGTTGATCTTATCCCGATTAGACTTGGGGAATTTGACGTCATTTTGGGAATGGATTGGTTATTCAATTATGGAGCTGTAATTGATTATCAGAAGAAATGTATTAACCTTATGACTCCATCAAAGGTTGTGTTCTATGGCAGCAAGTCACCTAGACAAGTGAGTTATCTGACGATGATGTAGGCCAGAAAGTTGTTAAGACAAGGCTATGTAGGTTATTTAGCTTACATAGTTGACAGTCGTAAAAAGAACCTGAAAATAGAGGAGATACCAGTAGTGAGGGACTTCGTAGACATATTTTGGACAATCTGCCAGGACTTCTGCCAGACAGAGAGGTTGAGTATGTAATCGATTTGGTGCCAGGAATGACTCCAATATCGAAGGCACCGTACCAAATGGCACAGGTAGAGATGAAAGAATTGATGGTCCAACTGCAAGACAAGAAGTACATTTAACCGAGCGTATCGCCTTGGGGAGCGCCAGTGTTATTTGTGAAGAAGAAGGACGGGACGATGCAGCTCTGCATCGACTATAGAGAACTAAATAAGGTCACGATTAAGAATATATATCCATTACCGAGGATCGACGACTTGTTTGATCAATTAAAGGGAGCGCGAAACTTTTCCAAGATAAACTTGAGGAGTGGTTATCATCAACTGAAGGTGAGGCCAGAGGATGTACCGAAGACAACGTTTAGAACGCGATATGGTCACTACTAATTTTTAGTGATGTCATTTGGTCTAACGAATGCTCCTGCAGCATTTATGGGCCTAATGAACGGAGTGTTCAAGCCGTTTTTGGATAAATTTGTGGTGGTATTTATCGATGACATTTTGGTGTACTCGAAGACCAAGGAGGAACATGTAGAGCATTTGAAGGTAACGTTATAGGTGTACAAGGGAGAAGTTGTATGCCAAGTTTTTGAAATGCGAATTTTGGATTGAGCGGGTACAATTTCTTGGGCATGTGATTGATAAGGACGAAATTTCAGTAGATCCATCCAAAGTTGAAGCTGTGATGAACTGGGATCAGCCAAAAATGCTGTCTGAAGTAAGAAGTTTTCTTGGATTGGTAGGATATTACAGAAGATTCATTCAGGACTTTTCCAAGATTGCAACTTCGCTGACGAATTTGACTAGGAAAGCTGTGAAATTCGTTTGGACGGAGAAGTGTGAGGAAAGCTTTCAAGAACTAAAGAAGAGGTTGAGTACAACACCTGTGTTATCTCTTCCAGATGACACAGGAAATTTTGTGGTTTATAGTGATGCGTCGCGTAAAGGACTTGGCTGTGTGCTTATGCAAAACGACAGAGTCATTGGGTATGCGTCACGACAATTGAAGGACTATGAGAAAGGGTATCCGACCCACGACTTGTAGTTAACTGCTATGGTTTTTAATTTGAAGATCTGGAGACACTGTCTCTATGGGGAGAAGTGTGAAATATATACAGACCACAAGAGTCTGAAATATATTTTTACATAGAAGGAATTGAATATGCGCCAGAGAAGGTGGTTAGAGTTAATTAAGGACTATGATTGTGAGAATATACCATCCAGTTAAGGAAAATGTGGTTGCGTCGTTAAGTAGAAAGGGTCGAGAGAAATTGATGATGTTGACCGCTCAGGAGGAGCTAATTTCAGTAATGGAGAAACTAGAATTAGAAGTAAAGTATCCTATGGAGATTGACGAGAAGGTGTTCTAGAAACAATTTGGTACAACTTTGCTAGATAAAGTTAAGGAGGCTCAACTTCAGGACGAAGAATGTGAAAAGGTGAAAAAGAAGATATTCGAAGGAACCGAACCGAGATTCAAGATGAATAATGAAGGAATACTGAGATTTGAGAGAAGAATTTGGGTACCGCCAGTGCCAGAGATTAAAGAAGACATTTTGAGCGAGGCTCATAGCTCATGATACTCGATTCACCCTGGTAGTACCAAGATGTACCAAGATCTTCGACAACATTTCTGGTGGCCAAATTTGAAATGAGATGTTGCAGAGTGTGTTACCAAATGTCTGCCATGTCAAAAAGTGAAAGCGGATCATCAAAGGCCGAGTGGGTTGCTACAACCGTTAGAGATCCCAGAATGAAAATAGAAACATATTACAATGGATTTCGTGGTCGCTCGAATTCGGTTCATCACGTTCTCATGGTAAAACCATAACAACTAAAATAACGCATACACAACGAAAAATCTGCTTTAGAATAATATATAATGATTTATTATAATTATTCCCCCAAGTCTCATAACCTACAATGCTTAATAGATTACATAATAATATCTAATAACGACTTATTACATAATCCTACATAAGCTTAAATATAGTCTGGAAATAGTCTTAAAACAACATAATAAACTTTAAACATAAAAAGGGACAAGCTAGTCGGTACCCTTGCCCTTGCCCTTGTCTGCTCCAGAGACACCTCCCTGTTCTTTCTTAACTGAAAGGTTTTAAGTAAACAAGGATGAGCACAAATTGCCCAGCAAGTAATATACAACAAGGGTGTAGGATATATTATCATAAGGTTTGAATTATCGAAGTGCCATTTCTAGGATAGTTCAAAGTTTCAGAATAACATCACGGATAAGGAATATCAATAATTCTTGAAATAAGAATGACAATTCAATATAAATCAACAGATATATATGAATTCAACGACTAACAATGTATCCAACTGGATAAGCAATTTATACTGAGCAGTCACTAAGGACTATTGAACTTCCACTAGAGTTATTAATATTAAACTGATAGCCCAAAAATATCAAGTACTATAGATGATCAGTCTACAATACTTTACGTTATGCATAACACCACAGTAATAAACCATTCATGTGTTGGAGTTTCCAACAACATACACTCCCCTTACCATAAGGGTTGTCCAACTCAGTTTTCAAATTTTTTGCACCAATCAAGTGGTTTGGACAGTTTTATAAACATGCATATAGTCTAGCCGAATCAAATGGCATCGACTCTTTCACAATATTTAAGAACAATACTAAGTTCATTATGAATAATAGTTGTCACAAGGGTTTAAGCATAATGGTTCATTTGAACGAGAAAGCAATATAGCTTGTATTCAAAGAGATAAGCTTACGGTATTCGTCGAGTATAGTAATGCCAAGGTTTAGGATACTTGCTCAATAATAAGATAGGTTTAGAAACTTGCCTTACGCGTAGTTTATCCTCGTTTAAGAATTCAACACTTTCGAATCCTATTTATAACGTATTATATGTTCAAGATGTTCATTAGCTAACATAGTCTTTAATCAAGCTTGACATAATACAAGTAGGCATGTAAGGTATAAAATCAGTTTATATGTCATCATAAATCAAATACTTAGTTACTTCATAATCAAATCAAGAATGCTCAAGGTTATGACCTCCTTAGTTATGGACTTTTAATTTCAATGCAAAACCAACTTATCGACTAAGCATCACACGTATAGATACACATCAGTAGGTTTTAGATCACATTTAGCATTATAGGCATCATACAAGTTACTATCCAAGAGTCAGAACTCACTAACTATGATTCTAGACTGGCGCGGTCGCGCCTGATTTGCACTAAAGAGACGCGCGGCTGCGCGGCTCCCAGTTCAAACCAGGGCTGAGCAGTTATTTGCTTGGCCTAGCTTGTCCATCCTTACATACATAGCACATATTAACATGTTAAGGATCCTTTCGCATTTGCCTAGTTTAATCTAGGTCCCGTCTTGCACAATACAGTTCTAAGTTTGGACATCTCACAATTTAAGTCTATTTAAGGTTATGAAATCACAAAGTCCAACATGCTTGATTCTTAAACATATAAGGTAGTCATATAAATTATATTAGACATGCTTGTGAGTATTCATATCACATACGTGTATTTAACATTGTTTTGTTTTGAAATATGCTTTGTTTATGATTACGATACCTAAGCATGGTATATGTACATTTATGATACATGAGTGTGTCTAAGGATATCATCTAACATGTTCATAACCATCAGATTCTAACTTTCAAGGTAGCACATAAACATTCACGTTCAAAGTTCACATTTTCATTAGCAAAGCTTACTACTAAGTCTAACATGTTCATGCTTCAATATAAAATTCATATACTTAAGTCAGTGTGTCCGACATACATTTCAAAACCATACTAGCATGCTTGCAAGATCAAAATATGCATTATTCAAGTTTATCATTTCTAGCTTTTCCAAAACTTAATGTTTTCTTAAAAACTTAGCTCAAATCAAGCTAAAACAACATAACATGTTCAAAATAATATCTAACCACATGATAGGGTCATTTATAGGCTTAACCTAACTACCATAGCATGCTCAAAACAAATCAAAAACCTCAAATCAGCATCTAATAAAAGTACCATGCGCGGCCGCGCGGTATTAGCCTATGGAAGTGGCACGGTTGCGCCACTTCGAACAGATTGAAAAAAATGGCTCTGCAGAAGCAGAGCCTTAACACAAGAGATGCTACACCTGCAACCAGATTACCTGCAAAGCTCCTAGATATGCATGCAAACTTAGGCAACACAATGGCATGCTATCATACAGCAATTAACAGAGAATTCAAGTAAATTATAAGAATTTGACAAAACTCAATACTAAGAGCATGAGAATAGAAATGCTACCTTTTGAAGCTTGAATTAAGCTTCTTCACTACTCTGATTATACACTCCTCAAAACTTAGCAACTCACACTCTCTATTCACACTTAACAGAAAATTCAAGCAATTAGAGAATGGAGAAGGAGGGGTGTCATTTATAGAGAATAGAGTGTCCAGTTCCTGGCATTACACCATGGTTTGATCCAATAGAAATTAAGAAAAAATATGGGATAAAGAAGAGTTGGCCAACTGTCATCCCGTAGCCATCATCATAGCCATCTTTTTAGCCTTTTCATTTCGCTGAGTTTCACGTAATAGGTAGGGGATAGGCCATTGGCCTAATGCATAACTAGCAACTGAGACTCTAATTTGGGACAAGGGTATTAAATCTTAGCAACTAGGTTTATAATGCTTACTTTGTTCCCAAAAATGAAATTTTAATGTGTTAAGGCTACTACATACTGGAAGTTAGGGATTATTTATGTATTCACATCTTATAATCCATGTACATTATTCTAGTCTAATTATTATTTATAATATGTATGGACTCCATTAAATTAACCACTAGTAATTAATATCTCCGTAAAATTTTATTATTCCAATTATACTCACTTATTGGAATAGTTTGAAATTCTTTGACCAAGTACATCTTTTAATGTTTCCACACATACTCCATGTCACCTAAAAAATTGTTTTTGTAACTTATAATTCCCTACACTTTGTCATATAGTTTATATATGTTTCATAGCTATACTAATGTGTCACACCACATCTTTTTTTTTAATGCAAGAACTATATAATATCACACACATTAATTAATAATACCTGTGAGACCCCGAATTTTATGAAATGGAAGTATTCAATTTTCTTATAATTATTCTATTTAGAAAATAGTTAAATTGATAAAAGGTTAAAGTTAAGGGTGATATGTTAAAATTTTTCAAAGTAAACAAGTTGTCATAAAATAATCGGTGATAAAAGTATAGTAATACGCGTGGTTGTATAGCAGCATACGGTATTGATTATTGATGCTTACGTAAGAAGTCACTCAGTTATACTCAATTATTGCTACAGTAATTACTACATTATATCTCTCATATTATTGATTCAATTATTGTCACAGTATCATCTGTATAATATTTTATATATCATTAAATCAATAATTGAGACAACAAAGTTATTCATATTATTATTTGCAATATTGACAATGTCTAGAAGTTCTATCAAGGAGAGGTTTGGTCACCTAATTGCGTGCCAATAAGGAGAAATCCTTATCGAAAAACCCCCTCTTTCCTGAGAACGACCTGGTTATTAAATATTGTGAGTTATAGTATTAATGATGAATAAGTTCGTGTTGATTAAAGATGAAATTGATAGTTCCATTGTGATGGGATTATTAGTGTTAGTGGAAATCGACATTTATTTCGATAATAATTAATGTCTGGAGGTTATATTGACCAATCGGGTAATTCATCGGATAAATGAGCAATTAATTGCTATTAATTTACATGCTTATAACTATTTATTCATATGTGTGTACTATTGATTTACATGATTTACTATTAGGGTAGTTGGTGCAAAATTGATAATACTTACATGACTAAATTAGAAATAGAGGTATAGTTGAAGGTACTATACTGTAATTAGTTTTTTCACATGATTATACTATTGAGTCACATGAATGAACTATTGATTCACAAGATTTACTATTAGGGGAGGTGGTGCAAGTTTGATAATACTTGCAGGACTAAATTAAAAATGAAGAAAAAGAGGAAGGTATTATACTGTAATATTTAAAGCCCCAAAATGTGCAATTATTGAAACTATATTTTTTTATAAATAGAAGCTCATTCTTTTTTCATTTCTCACCAATTCACTAAGTCTCACAAGAGCAATTATTATAGAGAGAAATTATAGAGAGAAAGAAGAAGAGAAGTCTACTACCTCACTATTCCAGTATCCAGTTTCTTCTAAGGTAAGGGGTGTTATTTCTTTCGTATTCATGAAGAGAGCTTCAGTTATTCCATTCTTTATTATTATGTTGGAATAATCTGTCTATGCGAAGTACCGCATACATGGTGAAATTCTTCTATTATTCCATTCTTTATTATTCTGTGGAATATCCTGTCTGTGCGGATTACGCATGACCTGGTTCCATTCTTTATTATTCTGTTGGAATATCCTGTCTGTGCGTATTACGCATGACCTGGTTTCATTATTTATTATTCTGTTGGAATAACCTGTCTGTGCGGTCTATCGTATGCCTGGTGAATTCTTCTGTTATTCCATTCTTTATTATTCTGTTGGAATAACCTATCTATGTGAATTACCGCATGCATGGTGAATGATCTTTCTTATTCATTCTTTATTAAATTGTAGAAATGATCTGTCTACGTGGATTACCGCATGGCGGGTGAAAATCCATTTGCATTTTCGTATATTCTATAATACTCGTATGAGATATCATTTCTTTTGTACTCGTCATGAAATATCATTTTATTTGGTATTTTATTTACGAGTTACTATTCACGAGTTACTATTCACCCGATTACTATTCACTCTAGTATTATTCACTCGGGTATTCGAGGCGCTTTTCGTGTCGGGGTACTATTCACGAGTTACTATTCACGGGTTACTATTCACCCAAATTACTATTCACCCGAATATTATTCACTCGGGTATTTGGGGTACTTTTCATGTCGGGATACTATTCACGAGGTATTTTTCCTGAAGTACTATTCATGGGATACTATTTACGGGGTACTATTTACCCGAAAAATATATATTTCTTTTCTGTCCAAATTATTCTTGGTGTATGAATATTATTCTTGAATTTTACTCCACAAAGCAGTATCATGTTGACAATTTAGAGGTTATTGATTTTTGGATAAATTAAATTATAAATCTTTAAAATTTATCCTTGAACTTGTTTTATTGAATTATTATATCATTGTCATCATCCTCATGCTTATATTGTGATGAAAGTCATCTTTGGCTTACGTGCATAGATAGACTTGGTATGATTATGACCAGGGATTATTCGGTATAATCATGACCGTAATGTTACAAATGATGTGGTAAAAATCTTCATTGGCCTGTAGTGCATTGATGGACAGCTGTTGGTATGATTATGACCATGTATTATTTGGTATAATCATGACTATTGATGATTACATGAATATCCTTGGTCGTGATGCAGGGATGATTCGATTTTATTTGTCAAGTTGAGTATCAGCGATAAAATTGATGGTAAATTTTTTAAATCATATAAGATAGTAGATTTTATGCTATACTTGACTCTTCTAATGGATTGCTTATTCCGCTGCAGTTGTTGATCTAAAACTTGTTGTCTATTATATTCTATCAGTTGTTATACTGTTGAAGGCTAAGGATAATTTATTCTGTATTATCTTAGTTATAATATTTCTTACTGGGCTAGTTGAGCTCACCATTTCTTTCACTGTTCTCTTCAGAAAATGAGAATATAGCTAGGACGAGTCAGGGAACGGATTGACGGTCCAGATGGTTATTTTAGTAGTCCTCACTATTCTATAAAATAGTGTGACAATAAATGTAATGAGGACTCCATTGAGTGTGGATATTGTCTAGATGACAATATTCTTATTAAAACTCTTAGATTATGTTTTATCGTATTTTACACGACTGTTGTATAATTAATTTGTATTTGAATTTTGTACCATGTATTTGGCGACTCAAGGTGGGTGATGTATACCTATTTTGGGGGCGTCACAGTTGGTATCAAAGTTTAGGGATATGATCCCAGGCTGAGATGTGAGACTAGAACTAGGAGGGGAGAGACGGGTAATTCCTTCGCTAGTATGACCTATCTAAGTTATTTGGTATTTAATTGGTCAGTTAGAGTATAGGGATAATATGTGGCATGTCAATTAATCCTTATTTTGAAACTATATTCTAGAATGATATCTGAAATACAGGAGATGCGAAATGAAAAAATCATGATAGTAAGGAAATAACCGGGAAGGTACAATCCAAAAAGAAAGCAAGGTATTCTCATCTCTTCGATCTACCAGGTACGTAAGTTTCGAGGGCAAAATTTCATAAGGAGGGGAGATTGTGAGACCCCAAATTTTATGAAATGAAAGTATTCAATTTTTTTATAATTATTCTATTTAGTAAATGGTTAAATTGATAAAAGGTTAAAGTTAAGGGCGATATGTGAAAATTTTTCAAAGTAAACAAATTGTCATAAAATAATCGGTGATAAAAGAATAGTAATACGCGTGGTTGCATAGTTGCACATGGTATTGATTATTGATGCTTACGTAAGAAGTCACTCAGTTATACTCAATTATTCGTACAGTAATTGCTGCATCATATCTCTCATATTATTGATTCAATTATTGTCACAGTATCATCTGCATAATATTTTATATATTATTAAATCAATAATTGAGACGATAAAGTTATTCATATTATTATTTGCAATATTGACAATGTCTAGAAGTTCTGTCAAGGAGAGGTTTGGTCACCTAATTGCGTGCCAATAAGGAAAAATCCTTATCAGAAAGCCCCCTCTTTCCTGGAAATGATCTGATTGTTAAATATTATGAGTTATAATATTAATGATGAATAAGTTCGTGTTGATTAAAGATGAAATTGATAGTTCCATTGTGTTGGGATTATTAGTGTTAGTGTAAATCGACATTTATTTCGATAATAATTAATGTCTGGAGGTTATATTGACCAATCGGGTAATTCACCGAATAAATGAGCAATTAATTGCTATTAATTCATATGCTTATAACTATTTGTTCATATGTGTGTACTATTGATTCACATGATTTACTATTAGGAGAGTTGGTGCAAGATTGATAATACTTACATGACTAAATTAGAAATAGAGGTATAGTTGAAGGTATTATAATGTAATTAGTTTTTTCACATGATTATACTATTGAGTCACATGAATGAACTATTAATTCACATGATTTACTATTAGGGGAGGTGGTGCAAGTTTGATAATACTTGCAGGACTAAATTAAAAATGAAAAAAAAGAAGAAGGTATTATACTGTAATATTTTGAGCCCCAAAATGTATAATTATTGAAACTATATTTTTCTATAAATAGAAGCTCATTCTTTTTTCATTTCTCACCAATTCACTAAGTCTCACAAGAGCAATTATTATAGAGAGAAATTATAGAGAGAAAGAAGAAGAGAAGTCTGCTACCTCACTATTCCAGTATCCAGTTTCTTCTAAGGTAAGGGGTATTATTTCTTTCATATTCATGAAGAGAGCTTCTGTTATTCCATTCTTTATTATTATGTTGGAATAACCTGTCTATGCGAAGTACCACATACATGGTGAAATTCTTCTGTTATTCTATTCTTTATTATTCTGTGGAATATCATGTCTGTACGGATTACGCATGACCTGGTTCCATTCTTTATTATTCTGTTGGAATATCCTGTCTGTGCGTATTACGCATGACCTGGTTTCATTCTTTATTATTCTGTTGGAATATCCTGTCTGTGCGTATTACGCATGACCTGGTTCTATTATTTATTATTCTGTTGGAATAACCTGTCAGTGCGGTCTATCGTATGCCTGGTGAATTCTTCTGTTATTCCATTCTTTATTATTCTGTTGGAATAACCTATCTATGTGGATTACCGCATGCATGGTGAATGACCTTTCGTATTCATTCTTTATTAAATTGTGGAAATGATCTGTCTATGTGGATTACCGCATGGCGGGTGAAAATCCATTTGCATTTTCGTATATTCTATAATACTCGTATGAGATATCATTTCTTTTGTACTCGTCATGAAATATCATTTTATTTGGTATTTTATTTACGAGTTACTATTCACGAGTTACTATTCACCCGATTACTATTCACTCTAGTATTATTCACTCGGGTATTCGAGGCGCTTTTCGTGTCGGGGTACTATTCACGAGTTACTATTCACGGGTTACTATTCACCCAAATTACTATTCACCCGAATATTATTCACTCGGGTATTTGGGGTACTTTTCATGTCGGGATACTATTCACGAGGTATTTTTCCTGAAGTACTATTCATGGGATACTATTTACGGGGTACTATTTACCCGAAAAATATATATTTCTTTTCTGTCCAAATTATTCTTGGTGTATGAATATTATTCTTGAATTTTACTCCACAAAGCAGTATCATGTTGACAATTTAGAGGTTATTGATTTTTGGATAAATTAAATTATAAATCTTTAAAATTTATCCTTGAACTTGTTTTATTGAATTATTATATCATTGTCATCATCCTCATACTTATATTGTGATGAAAGTCATCTTTGGCTTACGTGCATAGATGGACTTGGTATGATTATGACCAGGGATTATTCGGTATAATCATGACCGTAATGTTACAAATGATGTGGTAAAAATCCTCATTGGCCTGTAGTGCATTGATGGACAGTTGTTGGTATGATTATGACCAGGTATTATTTGGTATAATCATGACCATTGATGATTACATGAATATCCTTGGTCGTGATGCAAGGATTATTCGATTTTATTTGTTAAGTTGAGTCTCAGCGATAAAATTGATGACAAATTTTTTAAATCATATAAGATAGTAGATTTTATGTTATACTTGACTCTTCTAATGGATTGCTTATTCCGCTGCAGTTGTTGATCTAAAACTTGTTGTCTATTATATTCTATCAGTTGTTATACTGTTGAAAGCTAAGGATAATTTATTCTGCATTATCTTAGTCATAATATTTCTTACTGGGCTAGTTGAGCTCACCCTTTCTTTCACTGTTCTCTTCAGAAAATGAGAATATAGCTGGGACGAGTCGGGGAACGGATTGACGGTCCAGATGGTTGTTTTAGTAGTCCTCACTATTTTATAAAATAGTGTGACAATAAATGTAATGAGGACTCCATTGAGTGTGGATATTGTCTAGATGACAATATTCTTATTAAAACTCTTAGATTATGTTTTGTCGTATTTTACACGACTGTTGTATAATTAAGTTGTATTTGAATTTTGTACCATGTATTTGGCGACTCAAGGTGGGTGATGTATACCGATTTTGGCGGCGTCACAATACCATTTTAATTATGCAATTTACTTTACTCATTCACATAACATTAATTAATTACCAATAAAACTTAATTAATATTCCACAATAGCAACTTGATAATTCCTTCGTCGATTAATATTACTATTAATATTTAACCGAAATTCTTTAATAACTAATAACAATTAATATAGATTAATTGTTCGCTTAACAATTCTTTCGTTAATTATTTTAACCACTATTATATCTCATCACGGTGCCACATAAGGCATTTAACGAGTTCACCACAAATTCCATGTATTCTCAATTATTCAATTATTTAATATATTTGAGTTAACTCATCTCGTAACACAAAATCATTTATATCCAAATACAGATTCATTTCCATTAATATATCTATTTATTAATACGTGAAAATTCTCGGGTATTACATCCTCCCCCCCTTATAAAAATTCCGTCCCGAAATTGCTACAAGGTTATACGAATAGATGGGGATAATCTCTCATCATCCTATCTTCTAACTCCCACATAGCCTCCTCGACCTTGTGGTTACGCCAAATTACTTTTACAGAAGAAATGACTTTGTTTCTTAAAGTTTGGTCCTTCCTATCTAAAATTTGGACAGGAATTTCTTCGTATGCTAAGTTCTTCTCCACTTGAATAGGTTCGTAAGAAATCACGTATTTGTAGTCGGGCTTGTACGGACGTAACACGGATATGTGAAATACGTTATGGATCTGCTCCAACTCAGGTGGTAGTGCAACTTTGTATGCTACTTCGCCCACTCGCTTTAGTATCTCGAACGGTCCTATGAATCTGGGACTCAGTTTTTCTTTCTTGCCGAAACGGATTTTTCCTTTCCATGGAGATACTTTCAAGAATACAAAACTGCCGACTTCAAAATCTCGGTCTTGCCGATGCAAATCTGCGTACTTTTTCTGGCGATCTTGAGCTGCTACTAGTCTAGCCTTTATCACTTTTACCACATCTGCGGTTTGTTGTACTAACTCCGGTCCAAGTATTCGTCGTTCTCTGACTTCATCCCAACATAACGGCGTTTTGCACTTCCTCCCGTAAAGAGCTTCATACAGTGGCATGCCGATACTCGCATGGTAACTATTATTATACGCAAATTTGACTAAGGGTAAGTGGTCGTCCCAATTTCCCTTGAAGTCCATCACGCAAGTCCTAAGCATGTCCTCTAGCGTTTGTATCGTTCGCTCACTTTGTCCGTCTGTCTGAGGATGATAAGCAGTACTTAACCTTAACTGTGTTCCCATCATCTCTTGCAAGCTTTTCCAAAATTTTGACGTGAAACGCGGGTCTTGGTCAGAAACAATCGACACCGGCACTCCATGTCGCGAAACGATTTTCTTTACGTACAAACTCGCTAATTGATTTAAACTGTAGCGGATCTTGATAGGTAGAAAATGTGAGGTCTTTGTAAGTCGATCCACGATAACCCAAATGGCATCCAAACCTTTATGCGTGACTGGAAGTCCTACCACGAAGTCCATCGTAATATGCTCCCATTTCCACTCCGATATTTCCAACGGTTGTAGCAACCCACTCGGCCGCTGATGCTCTGCTTTTACACATTGACATGTAAGACATCTACTAACGTACTTCGCGATTTCTCGTTTCAAATTTGGCCACCAAAAATGTTGCTTCAAGTCCCGATATATCTTTGTGCCTCCCAGATGAACGAAATATGCCGTATTGTGTGCCTCGTGCAAAATCTCCTCTCTTAACTCGGTTACCGCTGGTACCCACACTCTCCCTTCGAATCTTAAAATATCGCCTTTATCTATTCGAAATTTTTTAACCTCATTTTTCGCGATCCTACTCCTGATTTTCTCACATTCTCCATCTTTCTCCTGGGCTTCCTTTACTTTATCCAACAATGTCGGACAAGCTTCCATTATAAATAATTTCTCTTCAGACCTCTCGAGTCCCTTCACTTCTATTTCCAATTTCTCCATATCTATTATTAACTCCTCCTGAGTTGTCAGTTGAAACAATTTCTCCTTTCCTTTCCTGCTCAGAGCGTCGACAACTACGTTTGCCTTCCCCGGGTGATAAAGAATCTCACAGTCATAATCTTTGATCAATTCTAACCACCTTCTCTGACGCATATTCAACTCCTTCTGTGTGAAGATATATTTCAGACTTTTGTGGTCCGTGTATATCTCACATTTCTCTCCGTACAAATAATGTCTCCATATTTTTAACGCAAAAACTACTACCGCTAACTCTAAGTCATGAGTAGGGTATCGTTTTTCATAATCCTTTAATTGTCGTGACGCATACGTAATGACTTTGCCATGTTGCATCAGCACACAGCCCAGTCCTCTATGCGATGCGTCACTATACACCAAAAATCCTCCCGTATCATCTGGTAAGGATAATACAGGCGCCTCGCTTAATCTCTTCTTTAACTCTTGAAAACTCTCCTCGCATTTGTCGGTCCATACAAATTTCACCGTTTTCCTCGTCAGATTAGTCAACGGGGTTGCTATCTTAGAAAAATCCTGGATAAATCTTCGATAGTACCCAGCTAACCCTAAGAAACTTCTCACCTCTGTCGGTGTTCTCGGTTGTTCCCAACTACTTACCGCTTTGACCTTTTTGGGGTCTACTTAGATTCCATTCTCATCCACCGCGTGGCCTAAGAATTGAACCTTCTTCATCCAAAATTCGCATTTTGAAAACTTCGCATACATCTCCTCCTTTCGTAGTGCCTCCAAAACAATCTTCAGATGTTCTGCGTGTTCTTCCTCTGTCTTCGAGTAGATCAAAATGTCATCGATGAAAACTACTACGAATTTATCCAAGTATGGTTTGAAAACTCGATTCATCAAGTCCATGAATGCTGCCAGAGCATTAGTTAAACCGAATGACATTACCAAAAACTCGTAATGTCCATAACGGGTTCGAAAAGCAGTCTTCGGTATGTCCTCATCCCGCACTTTTAGTTGATGATATCCTGTCCGTAAGTCGATCTTCGAGAAACATTTTGCTCCCTTTAGTTGATCAAACAAGTCGTCTATCCTCGGTAATGGATATCTGTTCTTGATCGTTACTCTGTTCAATTCTCGATAATCGATACAGTGTCTAATCGATCCGTCATTTTTCTTCACGAATAACACTGGTACTCCCCAAGGAGATACACTCGGTCGAATGTAACCCTTATCTAATAGCTCTTGGAGTTGTATCATTAATTCCTTCATTTCTACTGGCGCCATACGGTATGGAGCTTTTGAAATTGGTGCCGTTTCCGGTGCTAAGTTTATTACGAATTCAATTTCTCAGTCTGGCGTAAGACCAGGCAGATTGTCCGGAAACACCTCTTGAAATTCATTCACCACGTGTATATCCTTAATCTCTACTCCCCTTTTTCAAGTATCTACAATGTAAGCTAAATAACCTACATATCCTTTCCTTAACAACTTCTTGGCCTACATCATCGTAATGCAACACGATTGCTTAAGCGATGAGCTGCCATGAAACACTACCTTATACTTACTCGGAGTCTGAAGGTTCACACACTTGCTCTGACAATCAATTATCGCGACATGAGTAAATAACCAATTCATTCCCAGTATTACGTCAAATTCTCCCAGTTTAATAGGAATCAAATCCACGCTCAGTTCGTGTTGTTTAATGTTTGCGCGATAATTTCGATAAACGTATTCTACAGGGATTATTTCCTTATTCGCAACTTCTACGCTCAAGGAATCTTCTAAACGTTCTCGGGGTATACTAAGTTTACTAGCAAATTCTTCGGATACAAAAGAACAAGTCGCACCCGAATCAAATAATACATAAGCATTTATATTATTGATTGGGATTATACCTGACACCACGTCCTTTGCAGCTACAACGTCTTGGACGGTTGTTGGTCGATTTCGCAATCAATGAATACGTGCAAGTATACACGGTCAACACGTAATAAAGTGAAAGTAGAGTATCGTTCCCACGAGGAATTATTTAATAAAAATCAGCAAGTACTAATTCTTAACCAAACTAATTTTATTTAAACAATCTCAAATCATGATTTTTCTAATTAAGAAAACTAAATTAACTAATTAAACTGAATTGCTTTATGACTGAATTCAGATAAATAAAGATTAAGACTTCAATATCCCCAATTATGAACTATAAATTAATTATCCAATTATCCCAATTATTATGCCTACTGAATTGTTAACATGAATTCTCAAATGCCAAAAGTCCTTTTCCAAGTGATCAATTGACTTCTATTTAATCCAGATTAATCTTGCTATATTCCTATGCAAAACAATTGAATTAAATCCTTCTAATCCCAATTCCTTATGTTTTACATGCGGTGAACATATATTTTCATTCAATTCACAAACCTAATTATTCACCATGCAAATAACTAAGTCACATGTTATCATGCCCAGTTCTAACCCTAGAATTCCTCTTTCAATTCCTTCTAGAGTAACAAGGTAATTACTGATCAGATAATTAATCAATAAGCTCAAGACAAGATAAACAATTCACTTTGACATAAATAATTGAAATAAATCGAATAACTAATTTATAGACATAAAATGTTCAATTGAAATCTTAATAAAAGAAATTTAGTTCATTGTCATTGAATTAAATTCAAGAATCCACAACTGAATAAACATTAAAAGATAGAAGTAAGAGAAAAGAAGAGAGTAGAATTTATTGTCAGTAGTCTTGAGACTCCTCTTTCGCTCCTGCTTTGAATCTTCAATGGTCTCCAAGTTGCTTCAATCTCCAAAACTAATAAGAACTAGGGTTTATGTCTAATCTAATGGAGTGTATCTCTAATCTAATCTATATAATCTCCCTTTATTTTATGCCTTACATCATGTATTTATAGGTTACAAGTCTAATTTTTAGCTTAGGAACAAACCCAATCCTATTTGGACTCAAAAAAGTGTCAAAATTCGCCCCAAAACGCGTCCAAGCTTGACCAAACTCTTCCCCAGCACTGGGCACGACACTGGAATTCTACTCCCTAGCGCCCCGGTGCTGTAAATAGGCATGAAATGGGCGCCCCGACACTGGAACATTTTTTGACATTTTTTGTTCTGACGTCCTTTGGGAAAATGGCCATAACTTCATCGTCCGAACTCCGATTTCGATGATTCAAGATATTCCGGAAAGAGGAGACGCAGATCTACAACTTTCATTCTTTAAGTTTTTCGAAATAAGGTCCGAAGAAATACTCAAATTGGCTCTGAAGTGACTGCTGTGTAAATGGCAAGCCGAAAACGCGAATCTAGCCACCCCAAACGTCGATCCAAGTAACTTTTGTCCCAATTCCAACAAAACAACATAAAACATGCATGAATAGACACAAACACTTAAAAACTATTCTAAAAGACTAAGTTCAAATGCACTCAATTATGAGTATAAAACTCACTCATCAACGGTCATGTTAAAGGTTCGAGCGGTCGATCGGTTGGGTTGTACAGGTCCACCAATCATTAACTTGCTTCCTCCTCCCTAGCTTCCACCAGCTCCACCGCTTCCTTTCTTCGGGCAATCCTTTATCTGGTGCTCTGTCGATCCACAAGCGAAACATCCTCTGATCTTCTTTGGCTTTGGGCAATTTGGCGAGATGTGCCCCTCTTGGCCGCAATTATAGCAAGTGCTCTTCCTCTTCCAGCATTCTCCCTGATGGCTTCTCCCATATTTGTTGCAAGCTTCGGTCTTTTTCTTAAAGTTTCCCTGGTGACTCCCACCTTGGTTATTGTTTCTATTGTTATTGTTGTGATTTTCCCACTTCCTCTTTCCAGAGTTACTTCCTCCTCCGCTGCTACCTCCACGATGCTCACTACCAGCGTTTTTGTTCTTCTTCTCCTTATGATATAGACGTAAGGCCTCATTGCCACCTTCCGCAATGATTGCCTTTTCCAACAATGTTATAAAGGAATCAATCTGGAAGACCGATACCTTATTATACAACCACGACTTCAACCCCTGCTCAAAACGTCTCGCTTTCCTCTCCTCATCCACAACTTGGTGTTCTGCAAATCGCGCTAGGTCATTGAACCGTCATATCACATTGTTTTAACTCTAGAAATTTTACTTCCATCCTACTCTTCATACTCTTCGAGAAATAGTTCTCAAAAAACAGCGTCGTAAACCTCTCCCAAGTTATCGTTCCTTCCCCCGCTCTCTGCTGATTAGTTGATTTGTACAAGATAAGGTGTATATGTATTTATGTGATAAATAAAAATATATTTATTACATGAATATTTACAAATAATGTTATTTTAGAATTATTGATTATTATAAATTATATTCTTATAATAATTAATTTTAAAGTAGAAATATTTTTATTAATTATTTTCCATGAAAATATAATTATATATTATTTAATTAATATATGAAATAATTTTTAGAATTATTATAATAATTATTTATTTTATTATATGAATTTATGTAAGATTAATTAAGTTAATTATTTTAACTTAATTAATAAGGTTATATATGGTAAATAAATCAGACATGGAATCCAAACCCTACTTTTAGAATTTGAGCAAGGAATGAGAATAATAATATAATATTAATTATATTTTAATTTTTTAGTACTATAAATATGTACTGTATGTACGTATTGATGAAGGTTGGTCAATTATGATGTTTACTGTCAAAACTCTAGTTTTACTGTGAGAAACCCTAATTTAAAACTCTAATTAGAGTTCGAGATCGTTTGTAATTGTGATAAGGTGATTAATTTACAAGTATTAGAATTATAATTGTTAATCATGAAAACCCTAATTACTAAATTAAGAAACCCTAATTTCTATATTAGGTAACCCTAATTAGTAATTATAAAACTTAATTACAAATTGTAAACCCTAATTACTAAATTAGCAAGGTTAATTGTAATTGGTGATTAAAACCCTAATGTTTATGTTAATGTAATTAAAAACCCTAATTACAAATTTTTAACACTAATTGCAAATTGTTAACCCTAATAATTAATTATAGATCCTAATTGATAAATTTGACACCTTAATTGCTTAATTAGAACGCTTAATGATAATTAGTATATGTTAAATTCTTATGTTCTAGACCTAAGTGGTTAGTTAACCTAACTTAATTAGGAGACCCTAATTACATATTTTTAGAAACTAAAATTCTAATTATTTATTTATTTTTTTCTTAAATAGAAATCCTACAAAATTAATTGTGCAAGACCTTAGGGTTAAACCTTAAGGGTCAAACCCTAAGGGTTTGCTAATTGACCAATGTGCCATTAAAATTGTAAGCCTAAAGACCTTTTTGCCCCTAGTTGCATTATTTTGGCTAACTAATAGGTTTTGACATTTAGGTGAGTTGGTGACTAACTCATACCAACCCCACATGCTCATAATCAGTACTACAAAATAGTAAATAGACAATACTTAAAGCACAACGTTTTTATAAAAAACGTTGTGGTATTTTTTTTCACAACGTTTTTTAACAAAACGTTGTAGATATATATGAAAAAACGTTATCTATTTAAAAAGAGCATTTTTTTATTTTAAATAGATAACGTTTTTTTTTAAAAAACGTTATCTATATTAAAAACACGGAGGTTAAAAACACGGAGGCTAAACAGTTCTTTCTCTCTTTTCTTATTCCGTCTCACTCTTCTTTCTCTCTACTGCTAAATAGTTACACGAAAACTAGGGTTTATTAACCCGGTTAACTTTCTCTCTCCTGTTCAAATGGCCAAAACTAGAGGGGTTCAATATCGGTCGTCAACCAGTTCAAAGGGAAGAAGGATCGATAGTGGCTCCCAAGGTGGTAGAAATCGAGGCCGAATACATCTCTGCCATTGAATGGTTGGTGTTTGATGATGTTAGGGTTCTTGCCCTTAACCACGACGTTTTTCTGACTGAAACCACAACGTTTTTTCCGCGTTGTCTATTTACTGTTTTGTAGTAGTGTATCTTAAGAAAATGCAGTCCCGGCTATGCAAACCATTCCTGAAGAATGTCAGTTCCATTTGTGTTCTGTTGTTACATTTCCAGTTACTTAACATAGTTACATTGGAGATTAACTTTTGGGTTTAGGGTAGTAGTTTTGACCATATATACTGGCCATTTCCTTATCCAAAGTTAGATTCTATGTAATGGGGCTCATATATTACTTAGTCCTTGTTCAATGATATATATATATATATATATATATATATATATATATATCACGCTATTTGTTATTGATTTGGTAAGCAATGGGGTCTCGACCATAGTGTCAGCTCCACTTATTCTCTATGTATTCTTACATTAGTTTCCATAATTTTGCAGGAACTCCAAATCATGACACTGCTGCTAACACCCAGGTATGAAGCTTCTTTTCTGATATGACCTTGTCCATTTATTTGTATTTGATAATGCTTGATCTTTAATTACTGTTAATTGATTCTATCAATATGCACATGCGTAGTTTTAAAATAGCTTAAAAATCTACTGGATTTTCATTATTTTATTCTTATCTTAAAGAATTGCTCTCCATAAGAAGATGGGAGACAAGATACTTAACTTAATACTTGGACAAATTCCACCAATCAACCACTTTTAGCCTTTAAGTATACCTTTTATTGATTAATTATTTGCGTCTGAAATGCCATCTACTTCTATATGTCAAACAACTATTTTTTTGGTCTTGAGAATTTTATAATGCCATGTGCCTTTGGGAATTGGGATCTCAGCTGCTTATGCATGTTAGAAAGTGTTGGAGTGTAATAATTGGAGGATGTTAAATACATTGTGTTTGTTTGTGTTGCTAATGGAACCTTTCTCTATGTTTGTGTTATTCAGGCTGTTTGGCAACTTGCCTATGACGTTTGCCACATATTCTGATCCAGATAACATGACCTATGAGGTTTGCCACATATTCTGATAAGTCTATTATATATAGCTTGCCTAGATTAAACATGACTTCTAATCATTGTGTGGCCTGTGCATGATGGCCTGTGATGAGATTTTCTTAAATGTCATTAAAAGTAAAATTGTTTTTAAATACTTCGAGTATTGATGACATATATTTTAACAGGATTTTTAGAAGATTGTTAGTGATAATTGGATCGAACCACCAAAAAGAGAGAGAAAGTGCAAGTAATTGTTACTTTCAGTTGCTAACTTGATTATGTTTTGTATGAAATTCTTTTCTTTGTTACTCAGTTATTCAGAATCAAAATACTTTAAGCAAACAATGCGCCAAAGTGGTCCAGTCAAACCAAGAGAGCCTCGAATTCCTCGTATGCCTCCGTTGTAAGCATTCAGAAATTATTTGTTTTCATTTTTGGACTGAGCTGATGTATTCAATTCTATTAATACACACACGCTCACTTTTTTTGTCTTTCATCTTTCTTGGACCAAATCCAATTTCTCATTTGTTTTTTTATCTGGTATCTTGTCTTAGGTATGACTTTCAGTTCTTCAAGAGCTGATGTATTCAATTCCATTAATACACACACACTCACTTTTTTTGTCTTTCATCTTTCTTGGACCAAATCCAATTTCTCATTTGTTTTTTTTACCTGGTATCTTGTTTTAGGCATGACTTTCAGTTCTTCAATACACAAAGGCTTAGTGAGCTGTATGAAAAAGAAGTTTGCTATCTTATGGTGGGTAATGTGCTATGTTTTACAATTAATTATCACCTTGCTGTAATGTGCTGAATATTCCATGCTTTTTTGTGTACATGTGCAAAGTTCTCTATTTGGATGATAACAATTCTTTATGTTTTATAGCAAACACATCAAAGAATCAATTAAAAGACTATAGACATTGATGAACCTGAAGGTTTGTTAACTTCTTTTGTACGTTCTTTTTCGAGTAACCACTTTTGTTGTAACATCCTAAATGGGTGTTCGTTATCTAGAGGTGGGAGACCCTTTGACTGCTGAAGAGCAGGAAGAAAAAGAGCAGTTGTTGGAAGAGGTGAGCGGGTGTCTTAAATGCTAAGTTGATTTTTATCCTCGGAGCACACTTTATCTGAACCTGACATCTCTTCAATTGTAGGGCTTTTCAACATGGACTAGGCGAGACTTCAATACTTTCATTAGGGCTTGCGAGAAGTATGGTCGGAATGATGTGAAAGGTATTGCTTCTGAAATGAAAGGAAAATTAGAGGAGGAAGTCGAAAGATATGCAGAAGATTTTAAAGAAAGATCTAAAGAGTTGAATGGTGAGTTGTGATATCCTCTTCTGTGAGTGTTTGTAATTATGTTTAGAAACAAATGTAGATTTTGCCATCATTTGAACACATTAGCGATAAAATCCTATCCTGCGGTTGGTCGTGAGAAAAGTAGAAAATCAAGAATATTTGTAACACATGTATTTCTATATATAAACGAAATTGAAGTTTTTTTAAGTTTTCATTTTATGTCTCATTTTGGTGTGATCCATCTGAGACTCGAGCTCGAATAGAAAGGCTCTCGAATTACCCATTGTGAAAACGAGTCGAGTAACTCCGAGCCGAGTAGTATCGAGTCGAACTTGAGCAGTCTTGAAAATTATCAGTTCGAATTCAAGTCGAACCTGAACACAAATTTTTTGATTCGAGTCGAGCTTGAGCATTAGGCTGTTCGGATCGACTCGGGTACATGAGTAAGCAAATGAATTAATATCATCTTATAACAAAGATCAAGATTAACTAACATTAGCATGCTTCAGATTCCAAGGTTGGGGGATCATAACCCCCTCCTCTAGTTCCGCCTCTAAATCTAATAGTAATAAATTAGTCTGAAACATGGTATGATAAGCATAACAATTATAACTACAATAAGATATCCTATTTTAAATATGTACACCATAAATCATTTAAATAACATATTTGCATAAAAGCATTTAAGTCACTGATAATAGCATGTTTAATTGCAATCTACTATTTAAGATTGGGAAAAGGGGAATCATTACATCATTCATAACTTATACTCCATATGAAGTCTTCACAAGGAAATTGCAACAAAAAATCGATATTCAAGAGAAGGTAAAGCAGATAAGCAAAGGTATGTACTTGAAGCCAAGAAGTCTCTTTCTCTTCATCAGCTTAGGTTTAATAGATAAAAATAAATTGGGGACATGAGTTGTAATTTAAAATTTATTATATTGAAAGTTGAGAATAATATAAGAATTATAAAAATAGTGTAGCAAAAATATGAATAAAATAGGATTTAACTATCAAATAAAAGAATGGCAGAAATTTGACTTATCTATTATGTTGAGCAGAGGCGTGCAGTGCACTGTCCTTGTGACACCTCCAAAATAGGTATACATCACCTATTCTGAGTCGTCAAATACATGGTACAGAATACAAATACAATCTTAATTATACAACTGTCGTGTAAAATACGACAAAACAAATGCTGTGAGTTTTAATACAAATATTATCATCTAGACAATATCCACACTCAATGGAGTCCTCATTACATTTATTGTCACACTATTTAACAGAATAGTGAGGACTACTAATACTATCATCTGGACCATCACTCCGTTCCCCGACTCGTCCCAGCTATATTCTCATTTCCTGAAGAGAACAGTGAAAGAAAGGGTGAGCTCAACTGGCCCAGTAAGAAATATTATGACTAAGATAATGCAGAATAAATTATCATTAGCCTTAAATAGTGTTAAACTGATACAATATAACAAACATCAAGTTTAACTACAGCGGAACAAGCAATCCATTAAAAGAGTCAAGTAGAGAATAAAATCTACTATCTTTTATGATTTAAAAAGTTTTTCATCACTTTTATCGCTGGGACTCATCTTAATAAATAATCCACATCATCCCTGAACTACGGCCAATGATATTCATTAGTATCACAACCACAAATTATCCATGCACTACGGGCCAATGATATTCGTGTATTCATCAATGGTCATGTTCATGCCAACAACTGTCCATCAATGCACTACGGGCCAACGAGGACTTTTACCACATCATTTGTAACATTACGGTCATGATTACACCGAATAATCCCTGGTCATAATCATACCAAGTCCATCTACGCACTACAGGCCACAAATGACTTTCAACAAAATATAAACACGAGGATGATGACAATGATATAAGAATTCAATAAAACAAGTTCAAGAATTAATTTATCCAGGAACTAATAACGTCCAAATTGTCAACATGATACTTCTTTGTAGAGTAAAATTCAAGAATGCTCAGAAGAATATTTTCATGAAAAGATACTGGATGAAGCGCAAATATCAAGGATATTCCACTAATTTCATGGAGTATAGAAGCCAAAACTTTAACCAACTGAGTATAATAAAGAATGGAATAACAAAAGAAATCACCAGGCATGCGATAGACCGCACATGCATGTTATTCCAACAGAATAATAAATAATGGAACCAGGTCCGGCGTAAAACGCACAGACAGGATATTCCAACAGAATAATAAAGAATGGAATAACAGAAGAATTTCACCAAGTATAGGGTAGCCCGCGTATACAGGTTATTCCAACAGAATAATAAATAATGGAATAACAAAAGTTCTCTTTATGAATATAAAAGAAATAATACCCCTTACAAGTACAACAAATAATATCCCTTACCTTAAGAAGAAGAGTATTGGATATAGGAGTAGTGAAGTAGCAGAATACTTTTCTTCTTTCTATCTATAATTTCTCTCTCTAGAGTTTCAGTGAATTCGTAAGAAATAATGAAGGAATGAGCTTCTATTTATAGAAGAATAGAATGCATAGTAACTAATTCATGAACGGTCCAGATTGATTTACTTTTAATCGGACGATCCATATTTAAAGCAAAATCTTTTAAATAAAATATAATATATTCTATTTATAATCTAATAAAATGAATAACTTTATAAAAGTATTCTGTTTTATATAAAAAGATTTTACTATGTAAAACACTATGCAGGCACTATGCAACACTATGCATAATAAAATATAATATATTCTATTTATAGAATAACTTTATAAAAGTATTCTGTTTTATATAAAAAAGTTTTCTATTTTATTACAATAATAATACTAATAAAACAAAACTGAGTGATTTATCACATAAGCATCAATAATCAATACCGTGTGCTACTATGCAACCACGCGTATTACTGTACTTTTACTACCGAGTAGTTCAACAGTATTAACGGTAAAACTTCCGCCGTTATTTTCATAAAATATTTTTGTCGTTTTCTCAATCCAACAATAATTCCGTTGTGGGGTCCACCAATGATTGTGCCGACGTACGAATATTCCCTGCTAAAATGAATATTCCCCGACCAATCGAATATTATACAACAACTTGCATACTTTTCAAAATTTATAAATATTACCCACAACTATAACATTATATCAAATCCACACCATAATAATAAAAAATTATTTCGAGAAAATTCAATATTTATTCATAAAATCTGGGGTCTCACAATCTCCCCTCACTACTACAAAACAGTAAATAGACAACACTTAAACCACAACGTTTTTTTATAAAAACGTTGTGGTATTTTTTTTCACAACGTTTTTAAAAAAAACGTTGTAGATATATATGCAAAAACGTTATCTATTTAAAAGGGCATTTTTTTTATTTTAACAAGATAACGTTTTATTTAAAAAATGTTGTCTATCTAAAAAACACGGAGCTTAATATTTTGACAGAGCTTAAAATAAAACACGCTTTTCACTTGAAATTGAAAACCCTCCTCCTTGCGGCCTTGCCTCCCAGTTGGATTCCAACATCTGAAGCAGTTCTCCCAAATCCCAATCTATACCCTCCCCCATCTCTCATTCATCTTCACTATCTCACCTCAATCAGATCGGAAAACAACTTTGAAATCGGCGTCGTCCCCTTCAACCCTGACGGTTGGGGACCGGTTGAACCCTATGCCGGAACGAACACTTCTCTCCTCCCCAACCACCCCGTCAACTTTCCCTTTGCTCCCTTTTCTCGGTCCGACAATCTGAGTCGGATCGCCGACTTCACTCGCAACAACCCCAATTCTAATAACCCTAGAAGCGCTCGCGGTAACCCTACTGTGGATGGCGTACTTTCAACACAAGACGACAACCCATTCGCAAGGAAGATGCATCACTTGTGGCTGCATATGCTAGCTGGTGCTTGAATTGAAATCAAAAAAAGTTGGATGCCGATTTGGGGTGTGACGCCCCCAAAATTAGGTATACATCACCCATCTTGGGTTGTCAGATACATAGTACAGAATACAAATACAACTGATTAATACATCTGTCGTGTACAATACGACAAAACATAAACTGTGAGTTTGAATACAAATATTATCTTCTAGAGAGTATTCATACTCAAAAGGAGTCCTCATTACATTTATTAACACACCATTACATAGAATAGTGAGGACTACTAACTAATACTATCATTCGGACCATCACTCTGTACCCCGACTTGTCCCAGCTACGTTCTCATTTCCTGAAGAGAACAGTGAAAGAAAGGGTGAGCTCAACTAGCCCAGTATGAAATATTATGACTAAGATAATGCAGAATAAATTATCATTAGCCTTCAACAATGTTAAACTGATAAAATATAATAGACATCAAGTTTAACTGTAGCGGAACAAGCAATCCATTAAAAGAGTCAAGTAGAAAATAAACTCTACTATCTTTTATGATTTAAAAAGTTTTTCAACACTGTAATCGCTGAGACTCAGCTTAATAAAATAATCCACATCATCGAATCACCCCTGCACTACGGCCAAGGATATTCGTGTATTCATTAATGGTCATGATCATGCCAACAACTGTCCATCAATGCACTACGGGCCAATGAGGACTTTTACCACATCATTTGCAACATTACGGTCATGATTATACCGAATAATCCCTGGTCATAATCATACCAAGTCCATCTATGCACTACATGCCACAGATGACTTTCAACATTTTATAAACATGAGGATGATGACAATGATATAAGAATTCAATAAAACAAGTTCAAGAATTAATTTATCCAGGAATTAACAACGTCCAAATTGTCAACATGATACTGCATTGTGGAGTAAAATTCAAGAACGCTTAGAAGAATATTTTTTGGAAAAGATACTGGATGAAACGCAACTATCAAAGATATTCCACAAATTTCATGGAGTATAGAAGTCAAAACTTAACCAACTGAGTACAATAAAGAATGGAATAACAAAAGAAATCACCATGCATGCGATAGACCGCACAGACAGGTTATTCCAATAGAATAATAAATAATGGAACCAGGTCCGGCGTAAACGCACAGACAGGATATTCCGACAGAATAATAAATAATGGAACCAGGTCCGGTGTAAAACACACAGACAGGATGCTCCAACAGAATAATAATAAAAACGGAACCAGGTCCGGTGTAAAACACACAGACAGGATGTTCCAACAGAATAATAAACGGAACCAGGTCCGGTGTAAAACACACAGACAGGATGTTCCAACAGAATAATAGAAGAATGTCACCAAGTATAGGGTAGACCGCGTATACTGGTTATTCCAACAGAATAATAACAAATGGAATAACAGAAGTTCTCTTCATGAATATAAAAGAAATAATATTCCCTACCTTAAAAGAACTGGATATTGGAAAAGTAATGTAGCAGAATACTTTTATTCTCTCTCTCTTATTCTCTCTATACTTTCTCTCTCTATAGCTTGAATGAATTCGTGAAAAATAATGAAGCCCTAGGCCTCTATTTATAGAAAAACTGAGGGTGGCTCTTGGTCTTAACGAAGGGTCAAATGACTCTTGGTCTTAACGAAGGGTCAAATGACTCTTGGTAATATTGAAGGGACAACTACTATTGACGAAAGTAATTACTATTGACCAAGGTAAATACTATTGACGAAGGTAATTACTATTGACCAAGGTAAATACTATTGACGACGGTAATTACTATTGACGATGGTAATTACTATTGACGAAGAGACTCTTAGATGATGACATATGGCCCCCCATAAAATAACCAAACTTACCACAACGTCTCAATTATTGATTTAATAATATAACATATTATACAGATGATACTATGACAATAATTTAAGAGATATGATGCAGCAATTACTGTAGCAATAATTGAGTATAGCTGAGTGACTTCTCACGTAAGCATCAATAATCAATACCGTGTGCTACTATGCAACCACGCGTATTACTGTACTTTTACTACCGAGTAGTTCAACAGTTTTAACGGTAACACCTCAGCCGTTATTTTTATAGAAAGATAATTCTGTCGTTTTCTCAATCCGACAATAATTCCGTTGTGGGGTCCACCAATGATTGTGCCGTCGTACGAATATTCCCCGACAAAAAGAATATTCTCCGACCAAACGAATATTTTATAACAACTTGCTTACTTTGCAAAATTTATAAATATTACCCACAACTATAACATTATATCAAATTAACTCCATAATTTTCAAAAATGATATTTATAGAAAATTCATCTTTATTTATAAAAGTTGGGGTCTTACAACCTCCCCTTCTTATGAAATTTCGCCCTCGAAATTAGGGTACGTACCTGGTATGTCGAAGAGGTAAGGATACCTTGATTTCATTTCTGATTCTAACTCCCAAGTCATTTCCTCAACATCGTGGTTTCTCCACAAAACTTTGACTTGAGGTATAACCTTGGAGCGTAGAATATGTTCCTTCTTATCCAAGATTTGAACAGGAACTTCTTCATACGTCAAATCCTCCGCTATTTCGTCCGGTTCTAACTCAATAATGTGGTTCGGGTCTTCCACATATTTGCGTAACATGGATATGTGGAAAACGTTATGAACACGAGACATACTTGGCGGTAAAGCGAGTCTATAAGCCACAGTTCCTACTCGATCGAGGATTAAAAATGGACCGATGAATCGAGGATTTAGCTTTCCTCTCTTTCCAAATCTCGTAACTCCTTTCCATGGAGCAACACGTAAGAACACATGATCTCCTACATCAAATTCCACGTCCTTTCGATGAAGATCAGCATAACTCTTTTGTCGATCTTGTGAGGTTTTTATACGTTGTCGGATCGTTTGAATCTTTTCTGTAGTCATACGTACCAACTCCGGTCCCAACAACGTTGCTTCACCCACCTCATCCCAGCATACTGGAGAACGACATTTTCTTCCATACAATGCTTCGAATGGAGCCATGCCAATACTTGCTTGATAACTGTTGTTGTAGGAAAACTCCACCAATGGTAAGAACTTGTCCCAACTTCCCTTGAAGTCAAAGACACAGAGTCTTAATAGATCTTCAAGAGTTTGAATAGTCCTCTCTGATTGTCCGTCCGTCTGAGGATGATATGCTGAACTAAATCGTAACTCCGTGCCCATAGCTTTTTGTAAACTAACCCAAAATCGTGAAGTGAATCTTGGGTCTCGATCAGAAACTATGGATACTGGCATACCATGCAGTCTTACAATCTCGTTTATGTACATACGAGCAAGACGTTCAAGTGTATAAGTTTCTCGTATCGGTAAGAAATGAGCAGACTTGGTCAATCTATCAACAATGACCCAAATCGCATCAATACCTTGAGAAACCCTAGGAAGACCGGTAACGAAATCCATGGTAATGTGCTCCCACTTCCATTCTGGAATTTCAAGTGGTTGCAATGGACCTTTTGGTACTTGATGCTCCGCTTTGACTCGTTGACAAGTTAGACACCTTGAGATAAACAACGCTATCTCTCTCTTCATATTGCTCCACCAAAATGTATGACGAAGATCATGATACATTTTGGTACTTCCAGGATGGATTGCAAACGGTGTGTTGTGCGCCTCCATCATGATTTCATACTTTAAATCAGGGTTGTTAGGAACACAAAGTCTGGAGTTGACTCGAAGTATTCCTTCCTCATCGATTCTTGCTTCCGGCATAACACCTTCTTGCACTTTCTTCCTCATACGCATCAGCTCCAGGTCTGTAGCTTGAGCAGCTTTAACTTTATCGATTAAAGTCGGTTCTACTCGTATATTCGCCATCATCACATGGGTCCCTGGAGTCTTCAACTCTATCTCCATCCTTTGCAAGTCACACAAAATGGGCCTTTGCGTTGTTAATATTGCACTTGTACCCGCATATGATCTTCTACTCAATGCGTCAGCTACCACGTTCGCTTTTCCAGGATGGTATTGAATGGTATGATCATAATCTTTCAACAGTTCAAGCCAACGTCGTTGTCGCATGTTGAGTTCCTTTTGAGTGAAGAAATATTTGAGGCTTTTATGATCCGTAAAGATCTCCACTTTCTCCCCATACAAGTAATGCCTCCAAATTTTAAGTGCAAAGACAACAGCTGCCAACTCTAGATCATGAGTAGGATAATTCCTCTCATATTCCTTGAGTTGTCTTGATGCATAGGCTATGACTTTTCCATGTTGCATGAGAACGCATCCCAACCCTTTGCTCGAAGCATCACTGTAGATGACAAATCCCTCCGAGCCAGATGGTATTGTTAGAACAGGTGCTGAAATGAGTCTCCTCTTGAGTTCTTGAAAACTCTGCTCACATTCTTCGCTCCAACCAAACTTTGTATCTTTCCGAGTCAGCTGAGTTAATGGAGTAGCGATTCGAGAAAATCCTTCCACGAATCTCCGATAATAACCAGCTAAACCAAGAAAGCTACGTACCTCGGTCACTGATTTAGGTTGCTCCCAGCTTTGAATAGCTTCAATCTTTGCCGGGTCAACCGATATTCCACGACTTGATACTACGTGCCCAAGGAATGCTACCTCCTCCAGCCAGAACTCGCATTTCTTCAACTTGGCATAAAGCTTGTATTCACGAAGCTTTTGGAGTACCAGCCTCAAGTGTTGCTCATGATCTTCACGGCTTTTGGAATAAATAAGGATGTCATCAATAAAGACGACCACAAAATGATCCAAATATTCCTTGAATACCCGGTTCATCATATCCATGAAGGCAGCAGGAGCATTAGTCAATCCAAAGGACATGACTAGGAATTCATAATGCCCGTACCGAGTTCTAAAAGCCGTCTTTGGAATATCCTCAGTTCTAACCTTCAGCTGATGATATCCAGAACGAAGATCGATCTTTGAAAAGAATTGTGCTCCTTGCAACTGGTCAAACAGGTCATCAATACGTGGCAATGGGTACCTGTTTTTGATGGTGACATGATTCAACTCCCGATAATCAATACAAAGTCGCATACTTCCATCTTTCTTCTTCACGAATAGAACAGGAGCTCCCCAAGGAGAAGTACTAGGACGAATAAAGCCAATGTCTAACAATTCCTGCAGTTGGATCTTTAACTCCTGAAGTTCAATAGGAGCCATTCGATATGGGGCTTTGGAAATGGGTTTTGTACCGGGTTCAAGATCGATACAAAATTCAATTTCACGCTCTGGGGGTAGGCCAGGAAGTTCTTCAGGGAATACGTCAGGGAATTTATTAACAATAGAAATATCATTCAAAACTGACGTATTTTTGTTTAGATCTGTGACATGAGCTAAGAAAGCTTGACATCCGTTTTTCAATAAACGAATAGTTTTATGGCTTGAGATGACAGCGATTGATTTTAATGGTTTGGTTGCTTGAATTCGCATAATAGGTCGATTAGGAATATGAAAACTAACAACCTTACGAAAACAATCAATTTTTGCATAATGAGTAGTTAACCAATCAATCCCTAGAATCACGTCAAATGCAAGTATTTTTAATGAAATCAGATCGATAGGTAATGTGTGGGTACCAACTTGAACCAAACAAGACTTATAAACAGTGGAGGTAATGAAGGTTTCTCCCAACGGAGTTTCCACAGATAAGTCAAAGTCTAATTTCTCCGGAATCAAATTTAATCGATGAGCGCAAGTAGGAGAAATAAAAGAATGGGTTGAACCGGTATCAAATAAAGTATAAACTTCTTTAGAGTTTATAATAAGCTTACCCGTGATGACCTCATTCGGGTTCCTTGCTCTCTGGGAGTTCACAACAAACGCTCTCCCTTGCACAACCGGTTTTGACTTTTCTGGGACGGCTTTTGGTGCCTCCATCCTAGCTGAATTTGTCTTCGGTAAACGACAAAATCGGGCTAAATGACCTTCTCTTCCACAATTATAACATGCTTTGGACGGCATCGCGCAGTTTGGACTGATGTGCCCCTCCCCTCCGCATTTGAAACATATGATAGGTGGTCGTTCTCCTTCCTTAACGACAGGTGCTGGTGCTGACGTCTTTCCATCATTGTTGAATCTCCTCTTCTTGAAATGTCCATTCTTATTGTTTTGGCCCTGATTACCACCGAAGTGGTTACCATTTCTGGCCTGTTGATTCCCTCCACGCTTGTTGTCACCGCTTCGATGACTGCTCTCACTGGTATTATCATTTTGCCGGCTGCTCTCTTTTGGTTGCGTTATCTCGTTATCGCGCTCCACCAACTGAGCCCTATTTACAACATCTGAATACAAACACAGTTTATGAGAAACAAGATGTTGACGTATCTCCGGCTTCAAACCTCTTAAAAACATCCGCGTCATTCTTTCTTCATTATCCACCAGGTGGGACGCAAACCGGGATAACTCCGCAAATTTTGCCTCGTACTGCGACACGGTCATATTATTCTGCTCCAATTTGATGAACTCCACCTCCTTCATGTGACGAATACTCTCGGGAAAGTATTTGTCGTTAAACAGCTCTTGGAACTTCTCCCAAGACATCTTCAGTGCGGCAGGTTGAGTACGCTTTATCGATTCCCACCAGTAATCTGCCTCTCCTCGCAACATAAAGGCGGCAAAGGGAACCTTTTGCTCCTCGGAGCAACCCAAGACATCAAATATCTTGGTGATCTGCTTTATCCATGTTTCAGCTACAAGTGGTTTGGGTTCTCCCTTAAACTCCGGTGGTCCCAGCTCCTTAAACTGTTTAGCGGTGACCGCCTGAGAGTTTCCAGTATTTCCACCTACGTTGTGGACAGGAGCCGCTTTCACCTGTTGTTGCATGAATTGCATAAAGCCTCTGAACATTTGATCATTCATCATTTGGTCAGTGTTGTTGTTTGCATGAGGATTGACACCTTCCTGATGCACATTATCCTGATTATTGATATGTGGTGAATCAACAGTCGTCTGTGCTCCATTGCTATTCTCAACATTCTCAGATGCCATTTTCAGATACTGCCACAAAATAAAAATTAATTGATATGTCATATATTATCCTTATATTATGACCGACCAATTAAATACCATGCAAATAAACTTAGGTATGTCATACTAGCGAAGGAATTCCCCGTCTCTCCCCTCCTAGTTCTATTCTCACATCTTAGCCAGGGATCATATCCCTAAGCTCTGATACCAACTGTGACGCCCCCAAAATTAGGTATACATCACCCATCTTGGGTCGTCAGATACATAGTACAGAATACAAATACAACTGATTAATACATCTGTCGTGTACAATACGACAAAACATAAACTGTGAGTTTGAATACAAATATTATCTTCTAGAGAGTATTCATACTCAAAAGGAGTCCTCATTACATTTATTAACACACCATTACATAGAATAGTGAGGACTACTAACTAATACTATCATTCGGACCATCACTCCGTACCCCGACTTGTCCCAGCTACGTTCTCATTTCCTGAAGAGAACAGTGAAAGAAAGGGTGAGCTCAACTAGCCCAGTAAGAAATATTATGACTAAGATAATGCAGAATAAATTATCATTAGCCTTCAACAATGTTAAACTGATAAAATATAATAGACATCAAGTTTAACTGTAGCGGAACAAGCAATCCATTAAAAGAGTCAAGTAGAAAATAAACTCTACTATCTTTTATGATTTAAAAAGTTTTTCAACACTGTGATCGCTGAGACTCAGCTTAATAAAATAATCCACATCATCGAATCACCCCTGCACTACGGCCAAGGATATTCGTGTATTCATTAATGGTCATGATCATGCCAACAACTGTCCATCAATGCACTACGGGCCAATGAGGACTTTTACCACATCATTTGTAACATTACGGTCATGATTATACCGAATAATCCCTGGTCATAATCATACCAAGTCCATCTATGCACTACAGGCCACAGATGACTTTCAACATTTTATAAACATGAGGATGATGACAATGATATAAGAATTCAATAAAACAAGTTCAAGAATTAATTTATCCAGGAATTAACAACGTCCAAATTGTCAACATGATACTGCATTGTGGAGTAAAATTCAAGAATGCTTAGAAGAATATTTTCTTGAAAAGATACTGGATGAAACGCAACTATCAAGGATATTCCACAAATTTCATGGAGTATAGAAGTCAAAACTTAACCAACTGAGTACAATAAAGAATGGAATAACAAAAGAAATCACCATGCATGCGATAGACCGCACAGACAGGTTATTCCAATAGAATAATAAATAATGGAACCAGGTCCGGCGTAAACGCACAGACAGGATATTCCGACAGAATAATAAATAATGGAACCAGGTCCGGTGTAAAACACACAGACAGGATGCTCCAACAGAATAATAATAAAAACGGAACCAGGTCCGGTGTAAAACACACAGACAGGATGTTCCAACAGAATAATAAACGGAACCAGGTCCGGTGTAAAACACACAGACAGGATGTTCCAACAGAATAATAGAAGAATGTCACCAAGTATAGGGTAGACCGCGTATACTGGTTATTCCAACAGAATAATAACAAATGGAATAACAGAAGTTCTCTTCATGAATATAAAAGAAATAATATTCCCTACCTTAAAAGAACTGGATATTGGAAAAGTAATGTAGCAGAATACTTTTATTCTCTCTCTCTTATTCTCTCTATACTTTCTCTCTCTATAGCTTGAATGAATTCGTGAAAAATAATGAAGCCCTAGGCCTCTATTTATAGAAAAACTGAGGGTGGCTCTTGGTCTTAACGAAGGGTCAAATGACTCTTGGTCTTAACGAAGGGTCAAATGACTCTTGGTAATATTGAAGGGACAACTACTATTGACGAAAGTAATTACTATTGACCAAGGTAAATACTATTGACGAAGGTAATTACTATTGACCAAGGTAAATACTATTGACGACGGTAATTACTATTGACGACGGTAATTACTATTGACGAAGAGACTCTTAGATGATGACATATGGCCCCCCATAAAATAACCAAACTTACCACAACGTCTCAATTATTGATTTAATAATATAACATATTATACAGATGATACTATGACAATAATTTAAGAGATATGATGCAGCAATTACTGTAGCAATAATTGAGTATAGCTGAGTGACTTCTCACGTAAGCATCAATAATCAATACCGTGTGCTACTATGCAACCACGCGTATTACTGTACTTTTACTACCGAGTAGTTCAACAGTTTTAACGGTAACACCTCAGCCGTTATTTTTATAGAAAGATAATTCTGTCGTTTTCTCAATCCGACAATAATTCCGTTGTGGGGTCCACCAATGATTGTGCCGTCGTACGAATATTCCCCGACAAAAAGAATATTCTCCGACCAAACGAATATTTTATAACAACTTGCTTACTTTGCAAAATTTATAAATATTACCCACAACTATAACATTATATCAAATTAACTCCATAATTTTCAAAAATGATATTTATAGAAAATTCATCTTTATTTATAAAAGTTGGGGTCTTACAACCTCCCCTTCTTATGAAATTTCGCCCTCGAAATTAGGGTACGTACCTGGTATGTCGAAGAGGTAAGGATACCTTGATTTCATTTCTGATTCTAACTCCCAAGTCATTTCCTCAACATCGTGGTTTCTCCACAAAACTTTGACTTGAGGTATAACCTTGGAGCGTAGAATATGTTCCTTCTTATCCAAGATTTGAACAGGAACTTCTTCATACGTCAAATCCTCCGCTATTTCGTCCGGTTCTAACTCAATAATGTGGTTCGGGTCTTCCACATATTTGCGTAACATGGATATGTGGAAAACGTTATGAACACGAGACATACTTGGCGGTAAAGCGAGTCTATAAGCCACAGTTCCTACTCGATCGAGGATTAAAAATGGACCGATGAATCGAGGATTTAGCTTTCCTCTCTTTCCAAATCTCGTAACTCCTTTCCATGGAGCAACACGTAAGAACACATGATCTCCTACATCAAATTCCACGTCCTTTCGATGAAGATCAGCATAACTCTTTTGTCGATCTTGTGAGGTTTTTATACGTTGTCGGATCGTTTGAATCTTTTCTGTAGTCATACGTACCAACTCCGGTCCCAACAACGTTGCTTCACCCACCTCATCCCAGCATACTGGAGAACGACATTTTCTTCCATACAATGCTTCGAATGGAGCCATGCCAATACTTGCTTGATAACTGTTGTTGTAGGAAAACTCCACCAATGGTAAGAACTTGTCCCAACTTCCCTTGAAGTCAAAGACACAGAGTCTTAATAGATCTTCAAGAGTTTGAATAGTCCTCTCTGATTGTCCGTCCGTCTGAGGATGATATGCTGAACTAAATCGTAACTCCGTGCCCATAGCTTTTTGTAAACTAACCCAAAATCGTGAAGTGAATCTTGGGTCTCGATCAGAAACTATGGATACTGGCATACCATGCAGTCTTACAATCTCGTTTATGTACATACGAGCAAGACGTTCAAGTGTATAAGTTTCTCGTATCGGTAAGAAATGAGCAGACTTGGTCAATCTATCAACAATGACCCAAATCGCATCAATACCTTGAGAAACCCTAGGAAGACCGGTAACGAAATCCATGGTAATGTGCTCCCACTTCCATTCTGGAATTTCAAGTGGTTGCAATGGACCTTTTGGTACTTGATGCTCCGCTTTGACTCGTTGACAAGTTAGACACCTTGAGATAAACAACGCTATCTCTCTCTTCATATTGCTCCACCAAAATGTATGACGAAGATCATGATACATTTTGGTACTTCCAGGATGGATTGCAAACGGTGTGTTGTGCGCCTCCATCATGATTTCATACTTTAAATCAGGGTTGTTAGGAACACAAAGTCTGGAGTTGACTCGAAGTATTCCTTCTTCATCGATTCTTGCTTCCGGCATAACACCTTCTTGCACTTTCTTCCTCATACGCATCAGCTCCAGGTCTGTAGCTTGAGCAGCTTTAACTTTATCGATTAAAGTCGGTTCTACTCGTATATTCGCCATCATCACATGGGTCCCTGGAGTCTTCAACTCTATCTCCATCCTTTGCAAGTCACACAAAATGGGCCTTTGCGTTGTTAATATTGCACTTGTACCCGCATATGATCTTCTACTCAATGCGTCAGCTACCACGTTCGCTTTTCCAGGATGGTATTGAATGGTATGATCATAATCTTTCAACAGTTCAAGCCAACGTCGTTGTCGCATGTTGAGTTCCTTTTGAGTGAAGAAATATTTGAGGCTTTTATGATCCGTAAAGATCTCCACTTTCTCCCCATACAAGTAATGCCTCCAAATTTTAAGTGCAAAGACAACAGCTGCCAACTCTAGATCATGAGTAGGATAATTCCTCTCATATTCCTTGAGTTGTCTTGATGCATAGGCTATGACTTTTCCATGTTGCATGAGAACGCATCCCAACCCTTTGCTCGAAGCATCACTGTAGATGACAAATCCCTCCGAGCCAGATGGTATTGTTAGAACAGGTGCTGAAATGAGTCTCCTCTTGAGTTCTTGAAAACTCTGCTCACATTCTTCGCTCCAACCAAACTTTGTATCTTTCCGAGTCAGCTGAGTTAATGGAGTAGCGATTCGAGAAAATCCTTCCACGAATCTTCGATAATAACCAGCTAAACCAAGAAAGCTACGTACCTCGGTCACTGATTTAGGTTGCTCCCAGCTTTGAATAGCTTCAATCTTTGCCGGGTCAACCGATATTCCACGACTTGATACTACGTGCCCAAGGAATGCTACCTCCTCCAGCCAGAACTCGCATTTCTTCAACTTGGCATAAAGCTTGTATTCACGAAGCTTTTGGAGTACCAGCCTCAAGTGTTGCTCATGATCTTCACGGCTTTTGGAATAAATAAGGATGTCATCAATAAAGACGACCACAAAGTGATCCAAATATTCCTTGAATACCCGGTTCATCATATCCATGAAGGCAGCAGGAGCATTAGTCAATCCAAAGGACATGACTAGGAATTCATAATGCCCGTACCGAGTTCTAAAAGCCGTCTTTGGAATATCCTCAGTTCTAACCTTCAGCTGATGATATCCAGAACGAAGATCGATCTTTGAAAAGAATTGTGCTCCTTGCAACTGGTCAAACAGGTCATCAATACGTGGCAATGGGTACCTGTTTTTGATGGTGACATGATTCAACTCCCGATAATCAATACAAAGTCGCATACTTCCATCTTTCTTCTTCACGAATAGAACAGGAGCTCCCCAAGGAGAAGTACTAGGACGAATAAAGCCAATGTCTAACAATTCCTGCAGTTGGATCTTTAACTCCTGAAGTTCAATAGGAGCCATTCGATATGGGGCTTTGGAAATGGGTTTTGTACCGGGTTCAAGATCGATACAAAATTCAATTTCACGCTCTGGGGGTAGGCCAGGAAGTTCTTCAGGGAATACGTCAGGGAATTTATTAACAATAGAAATATCATTCAAAACTGACGTATTTTTGTTTAGATCTGTGACATGAGCTAAGAAAGCTTGACATCCGTTTTTCAATAAACGAATAGTTTTATGGCTTGAGATGACAGCGATTGATTTTAATGGTTTGGTTGCTTGAATTCGCATAATAGGTCGATTAGGAATATGAAAACTAACAACCTTACGAAAACAATCAATTTTTGCATAATGAGTAGTTAACCAATCAATCCCTAGAATCACGTCAAATGCAAGTATTTTTAATGAAATCAGATCGATAGGTAATGTGTGGGTACCAACTTGAACCAAACAAGACTTATAAACAGTGGAGGTAATGAAGGTTTCTCCCAACGGAGTTTCCACAGATAAGTCAAAGTCTAATTTCTCCGGAATCAAATTTAATCGATGAGCGCAAGTAGGAGAAATAAAAGAATGGGTTGAACCGGTATCAAATAAAGTATAAACTTCTTTAGAGTTTATAATAAGCTTACCCGTGATGACCTCATTCGGGTTCCTTGCTCTCTGGGAGTTCACAACAAACGCTCTCCCTTGCACAACCGGTTTTGACTTTTCTGGGACGGCTTTTGGTGCCTCCATCCTAGCTGAATTTGTCTTCGGTAAACGACAAAATCGGGCTAAATGACCTTCTCTTCCACAATTATAACATGCTTTGGACGGCATCGCGCAGTTTGGACTGATGTGCCCCTCCCCTCCGCATTTGAAACATATGATAGGTGGTCGTTCTCCTTCCTTAACGACAGGTGCTGGTGCTGACGTCTTTCCATCATTGTTGAATCTCCTCTTCTTGAAATGTCCATTCTTATTGTTTTGGCCCTGATTACCACCGAAGTGGTTACCATTTCTGGCCTGTTGATTCCCTCCACGCTTGTTGTCACCGCTTCGATGACTGCTCTCACTGGTATTATCATTTTGCCGGCTGCTCTCTTTTGGTTGCGTTATCTCGTTATCGCGCTCCACCAACTGAGCCCTATTTACAACATCTGAATACAAACACAGTTTATGAGAAACAAGATGTTGACGTATCTCCGGCTTCAAACCTCTTAAAAACATCCGCGTCATTCTTTCTTCATTATCCACCAGGTGGGACGCAAACCGGGATAACTCCGCAAATTTTGCCTCGTACTGCGACACGGTCATATTATTCTGCTCCAATTTGATGAACTCCACCTCCTTCATGTGACGAATACTCTCGGGAAAGTATTTGTCGTTAAACAGATCTTGGAACTTCTCCCAAGACATCTTCAGTGCGGCAGGTTGAGTACGCTTTATCGATTCCCACCAGTAATCTGCCTCTCCTCGCAACATAAAGGCGGCAAAGGGAACCTTTTGCTCCTCGGAGCAACCCAAGACATCAAATATCTTGGTGATCTGCTTTATCCATGTTTCAGCTACAAGTGGTTTGGGTTCTCCCTTAAACTCCGGTGGTCCCAGCTCCTTAAACTGTTTAGCGGTGACCGCCTGAGAGTTTCCAGTATTTCCACCTACGTTGTGGACAGGAGCCGCTTTCACCTGTTGTTGCATGAATTGCATAAAGCCTCTGAACATTTGATCATTCATCATTTGGTCAGTGTTGTTGTTTGCATGAGGATTGACACCTTCCTGATGCACATTATCCTGATTATTGATATGTGGTGAATCAACAGTCGTCTGTGCTCCATTGCTATTCTCAACATTCTCAGATGCCATTTTCAGATACTGCCACAAAATAAAAATTAATTGATATGTCATATATTATCCTTATATTATGACCGACCAATTAAATACCATGCAAATAAACTTAGGTATGTCATACTAGCGAAGGAATTCCCCGTCTCTCCCCTCCTAGTTCTATTCTCACATCTTAGCCAGGGATCATATCCCTAAGCTCTGATACCAACTGTGACGCCCCCAAAATTAGGTATACATCACCCATCTTGGGTCGTCAGATACATAGTACAGAATACAAATACAACTTATTAATACAACTGTCGTGTACAATACGACAAAACATAAACTGTGAGTTTGAATACAAATATTATCTTCTAGAGAGTATTCATACTCAAAAGGAGTCCTCATTACATTTATTAACACACCATTACATAGAATAGTGAGGACTACTAACTAATACTATCATTCGGACCATCACTCCGTACCCCGACTTGTCCCAGCTACGTTCTCATTTCCTGAAGAGAACAGTGAAAGAAAGGGTGAGCTCAACTAGCCCAGTAAGAAATATTATGACTAAGATAATGCAGAATAAATTATCATTAGCCTTCAACAATGTTAAACTGATAAAATATAATAGACATCAAGTTTAACTGTAGCGGAACAAGCAATCCATTAAAAGAGTCAAGTAGAAAATAAACTCTACTATCTTTTATGATTTAAAAAGTTTTTCAACACTGTGATCGCTGAGACTCAGCTTAATAAAATAATCCACATCATCGAATCACCCCTGCACTACGGCCAAGGATATTCGTGTATTCATTAATGGTCATGATCATGCCAACAACTGTCCATCAATGCACTACGGGCCAATGAGGACTTTTACCACATCATTTGTAACATTACGGTCATGATTATACCGAATAATCCCTGGTCATAATCATACCAAGTCCATCTATGCACTACATGCCACAGATGACTTTCAACATTTTATAAACATGAGGATGATGACAATGATATAAGAATTCAATAAAACAAGTTCAAGAATTAATTTATCCAGGAATTAACAACGTCCAAATTGTCAACATGATACTGCATTGTGGAGTAAAATTCAAGAATGCTTAGAAGAATATTTTCTGAAAAGATACTGGATGAAACGCAACTATCAAGGATATTCCACAAATTTCATGGAGTATAGAAGTCAAAACTTAACCAACTGAGTACAATAAAGAATGGAATAACAAAAGAAATCACCATGCATGCGATAGACCGCACAGACAGGTTATTCCAATAGAATAATAAATAATGGAACCAGGTCCGGCGTAAACGCACAGACAGGATATTCCGACAGAATAATAAATAATGGAACCAGGTCCGGTGTAAAACACACAGACAGGATATTCCAACAGAATAATAATAAAAACGGAACCAGGTCCGGTGTAAAACACACAGACAGGATGTTCCAACAGAATAATAAACGGAACCAGGTCCGGTGTAAAACACACAGACAGGATGTTCCAACAGAATAATAGAAGAATGTCACCAAGTATAGGGTAGACCGCGTATACTGGTTATTCCAACAGAATAATAACAAATGGAATAACAGAAGTTCTCTTCATGAATATAAAAGAAATAATATTCCCTACCTTAAAAGAACTGGATATTGGAAAAGTAATGTAGCAGAATACTTTTATTCTCTCTCTCTTATTCTCTCTATACTTTCTCTCTCTATAGCTTGAATGAATTCGTGAAAAATAATGAAGCCCTAGGCCTCTATTTATAGAAAAACTGAGGGTGGCTCTTGGTCTTAACGAAGGGTCAAATGACTCTTGGTCTTAACGAAGGGTCAAATGACTCTTGGTAATATTGAAGGGACAACTACTATTGACGAAAGTAATTACTATTGACCAAGGTAAATACTATTGACGAAGGTAATTACTATTGACCAAGGTAAATACTATTGACGACGGTAATTACTATTGACGACGGTAATTACTATTGACGAAGAGACTCTTAGATGATGACATATGGCCCCCCATAAAATAACCAAACTTACCACAACGTCTCAATTATTGATTTAATAATATAACATATTATACAGATGATACTATGACAATAATTTAAGAGATATGATGCAGCAATTACTGTAGCAATAATTGAGTATAGCTGAGTGACTTCTCACGTAAGCATCAATAATCAATACCGTGTGCTACTATGCAACCACGCGTATTACTGTACTTTTACTACCGAGTAGTTCAACAGTTTTAACGGTAACACCTCAGCCGTTATTTTTATAGAAAGATAATTCTGTCGTTTTCTCAATCCGACAATAATTCCGTTGTGGGGTCCACCAATGATTGTGCCGTCGTACGAATATTCCCCGACAAAAAGAATATTCTCCGACCAAACGAATATTTTATAACAACTTGCTTACTTTGCAAAATTTATAAATATTACCCACAACTATAACATTATATCAAATTAACTCCATAATTTTTAAAAATGATATTTATAGAAAATTCATCTTTATTTATAAAAGTTGGGGTCTTACAACCTCCCCTTCTTATGAAATTTCGCCCTCGAAATTAGGGTACGTACCTGGTATGTCGAAGAGGTAAGGATACCTTGATTTCATTTCTGATTCTAACTCCCAAGTCATTTCCTCAACATCGTGGTTTCTCCACAAAACTTTGACTTGAGGTATAACCTTGGAGCGTAGAATATGTTCCTTCTTATCCAAGATTTGAACAGGAACTTCTTCATACGTCAAATCCTCCGCTATTTCGTCCGGTTCTAACTCAATAATGTGGTTCGGGTCTTCCACATATTTGCGTAACATGGATATGTGGAAAACGTTATGAACACGAGACATACTTGGCGGTTAAAGCGAGTCTATAAGCCACAGTTCCTACTCGATCGAGGATTAAAAATGGACCGATGAATCGAGGATTTAGCTTTCCTCTCTTTCCAAATCTCGTAACTCCTTTCCATGGAGCAACACGTAAGAACACATGATCTCCTACATCAAATTCCACGTCCTTTCGATGAAGATCAGCATAACTCTTTTGTCGATCTTGTGAGGTTTTTATACGTTGTCGGATCGTTTGAATCTTTTCTGTAGTCATACGTACCAACTCCGGTCCCAACAACGTTGCTTCACCCACCTCATCCCAGCATACTGGAGAACGACATTTTCTTCCATACAATGCTTCGAATGGAGCCATGCCAATACTTGCTTGATAACTGTTGTTGTAGGAAAACTCCACCAATGGTAAGAACTTGTCCCAACTTCCCTTGAAGTCAAAGACACAGAGTCTTAATAGATCTTCAAGAGTTTGAATAGTCCTCTCTGATTGTCCGTCCGTCTGAGGATGATATGCTGAACTAAATCGTAACTCCGTGCCCATAGCTTTTTGTAAACTAACCCAAAATCGTGAAGTGAATCTTGGGTCTCGATCAGAAACTATGGATACTGGCATACCATGCAGTCTTACAATCTCGTTTATGTACATACGAGCAAGACGTTCAAGTGTATAAGTTTCTCGTATCGGTAAGAAATGAGCAGACTTGGTCAATCTATCAACAATGACCCAAATCGCATCAATACCTTGAGAAACCCTAGGAAGACCGGTAACGAAATCCATGGTAATGTGCTCCCACTTCCATTCTGGAATTTCAAGTGGTTGCAATGGACCTTTTGGTACTTGATGCTCCGCTTTGACTCGTTGACAAGTTAGACACCTTGAGATAAACAACGCTATCTCTCTCTTCATATTGCTCCACCAAAATGTATGACGAAGATCATGATACATTTTGGTACTTCCAGGATGGATTGCAAACGGTGTGTTGTGCGCCTCCATCATGATTTCATACTTTAAATCAGGGTTGTTAGGAACACAAAGTCTGGAGTTGACTCGAAGTATTCCTTCCTCATCGATTCTTGCTTCCGGCATAACACCTTCTTGCACTTTCTTCCTCATACGCATCAGCTCCAGGTCTGTAGCTTGAGCAGCTTTAACTTTATCGATTAAAGTCGGTTCTACTCGTATATTCGCCATCATCACATGGGTCCCTGGAGTCTTCAACTCTATCTCCATCCTTTGCAAGTCACACAAAATGGGCCTTTGCGTTGTTAATATTGCACTTGTACCCGCATATGATCTTCTACTCAATGCGTCAGCTACCACGTTCGCTTTTCCAGGATGGTATTGAATGGTATGATCATAATCTTTCAACAGTTCAAGCCAACGTCGTTGTCGCATGTTGAGTTCCTTTTGAGTGAAGAAATATTTGAGGCTTTTATGATCCGTAAAGATCTCCACTTTCTCCCCATACAAGTAATGCCTCCAAATTTTAAGTGCAAAGACAACAGCTGCCAACTCTAGATCATGAGTAGGATAATTCCTCTCATATTCCTTGAGTTGTCTTGATGCATAGGCTATGACTTTTCCATGTTGCATGAGAACGCATCCCAACCCTTTGCTCGAAGCATCACTGTAGATGACAAATCCCTCCGAGCCAGATGGTATTGTTAGAACAGGTGCTGAAATGAGTCTCCTCTTGAGTTCTTGAAAACTCTGCTCACATTCTTCGCTCCAACCAAACTTTGTATCTTTCCGAGTCAGCTGAGTTAATGGAGTAGCGATTCGAGAAAATCCTTCCACGAATCTTCGATAATAACCAGCTAAACCAAGAAAGCTACGTACCTCGGTCACTGATTTAGGTTGCTCCCAGCTTTGAATAGCTTCAATCTTTGCCGGGTCAACCGATATTCCACGACTTGATACTACGTGCCCAAGGAATGCTACCTCCTCCAGCCAGAACTCGCATTTCTTCAACTTGGCATAAAGCTTGTATTCACGAAGCTTTTGGAGTACCAGCCTCAAGTGTTGCTCATGATCTTCACGGCTTTTAGAATAAATAAGGATGTCATCAATAAAGACGACCACAAAGTGATCCAAATATTCCTTGAATACCCGGTTCATCATATCCATGAAGGCAGCAGGAGCATTAGTCAATCCAAAGGACATGACTAGGAATTCATAATGCCCGTACCGAGTTCTAAAAGCCGTCTTTGGAATATCCTCAGTTCTAACCTTCAGCTGATGATATCCAGAACGAAGATCGATCTTTGAAAAGAATTGTGCTCCTTGCAACTGGTCAAACAGGTCATCAATACGTGGCAATGGGTACCTGTTTTTGATGGTGACATGATTCAACTCCCGATAATCAATACAAAGTCGCATACTTCCATCTTTCTTCTTCACGAATAGAACAGGAGCTCCCAAGGAGAAGTACTAGGACGAATAAAGCCAATGTCTAACAATTCCTGCAGTTGGATCTTTAACTCCTGAAGTTCAATAGGAGCCATTCGATATGGGGCTTTGGAAATGGGTTTTGTACCGGGTTCAAGATCGATACAAAATTCAATTTCACGCTCTAGGGGAAGTTCTTCAGGCCAGGAATTTATTAACAATAGAAATATCTTCAAAACTGGTATTTTTGTTTAATCTGTGACGAGCTAAGAAAGCACATCCGTTTTTCAATAAACGAATAGCTTTATGGCTTGAGATGACAGCGATTGATTTTAATGGTTTGGTTGCTTGAATTCGCATAATAGGTCGATTAGGAATATGAAATAACAACCTTACGAAAACAATTTTTTGCATAATGAGTAGTTAACCAATCAATCCCTAGAATCACGTCAAATGCAAGTATTTTTAATGAAATCAGATCGATAGGTAATGTGTGGGTACCAACTTGAACCAAACAAGACTTATAAACAGTGGAGGTAATGAAGGTTTCTCCCAACGGAGTTTCCACAGATAAGTCAAAGTCTAAGGAAAAATTTAATCGATGAGCGCAAGTAGGAGAAATAAAAGAATGGGTTGAACCGGTATCAAATAAAGTATAAACGAGTTTATTAAGCTTACCCGTGATAAAGTTCGCTCTCCCTTGCACAACCGGTTTTGACTTTTCTGGGACGGCTTTTGGTGCCTCCATGCTGAATTTGTCTTCGGTAAACGACAAAATCGGGCTAAATGACACAATTATAACATGCTTTGGACGGCATTTTGGATGATTGCCCCTCCCCTCCGCAAAACATATGATAGGTGGTCGTTCTCCTTCCTTAACGACAGGTGCTGGTGCTGACGTGAATCTCCTCTTCTTGAAATGTCCATTCCCCTGATTACCACCGTGGTTACCATTTCTGGCCTGTTGATTCCCTCCACGCTTGTTGTCACCGCTTCGATGACTGCTCTCACTAGTATTATCATTTTGCCGGCTGCTCTCTTTTGGTTGCGTTATCTCGTTATCGCGCTCCACCAACTGAGCCCTATTTACAACATCTGAATACAAACACAGTTTATGAGAAACAAGATGTTGACGTATCTCCGGCTTCAAACCTCTTAAAAACATCCGCGTCATTCTTTCTTCATTATCCACCAGGTGGGACGCAAACCGGGATAATTCCGCAAATTTTGCCTCGTACTGCGACACAGTCATATTATTCTGCTCCAATTTGATGAACTCCACCTCCTTCATGTGACGAATACTCTCGGGAAAGTATTTGTCGTTAAACAGATCTTGGAACTTCTCCCAAGACATCTTCAGTGCGGCAGGTTGAGTACGCTTTATCGATTCCCACCAGTAATCTGCCTCTCCTCGCAACATAAAGGCGGCAAAGGGAACCTTTTGCTCCTCGGAGCAACCCAAGACATCAAATATCTTGGTGATCTGCTTTATCCATGTTTCAGCTACAAGTGGTTTGGGTTCTCCCTTAAACTCCGGTGGTCCCAGCTCCTTAAACTGTTAAGCGGTGACCGCCTGAGAGTTTCCAGTATTTCCACCTACGTTGTGGACAGGAGCCGCTTTCACCTGTTGTTGCATGAATTGCATAAAGCCTCTGAACATTTGATCATTCATCATTTGGTCAGTGTTGTTGTTTGCATGAGGATTGACACCTTCCTGATGCACATTATCCTGATTATTGATATGTGGTGAATCAACAGTCGTCTGTGCTCCATTGCTATTCTCAACATTCTCGGATGCCATTTTCAGATACTGCCACAAAATAAAAATTAATTGATATGTCATATATTATCCTTATATTATGACCGACCAATTAAATACCATGCAAATAAACTTAGGTATGTCATACTAGCGAAGGAATTCCCCGTCTCTCCCCTCCTAGTTCTATTCTCACATCTTAGCCAGGGATCATATCCCTAAGCTCTGATACCAACTGTGACGCCCCCAAAATTAGGTATACATCACCCATCTTGGGTTGTCAGATACATAGTACAGAATACAAATACAACTGATTAATACATCTGTCGTGTACAATACGACAAAACATAAACTGTGAGTTTGAATACAAATATTATCTTCTAGAGAGTATTCATACTCAAAAGGAGTCCTCATTACATTTATTAACACACCATTACATAGAATAGTGAGGACTACTAACTAATACTATCATTCGGACCATCACTCTGTACCCCGACTTGTCCCAGCTACGTTCTCATTTCCTGAAGAGAACAGTGAAAGAAAGGGTGAGCTCAACTAGCCCAGTAAGAAATATTATGACTAAGATAATGCAGAATAAATTATCATTAGCCTTCAACAATGTTAAACTGATAAAATATAATAGACATCAAGTTTAACTGTAGCGGAACAAGCAATCCATTAAAAGAGTCAAGTAGAAAATAAACTCTACTATCTTTTATGATTTAAAAAGTTTTTCAACACTGTAATCGCTGAGACTCAGCTTAATAAAATAATCCACATCATCGAATCACCCCTGCACTACGGCCAAGGATATTCGTGTATTCATTAATGGTCATGATCATGCCAACAACTGTCCATCAATGCACTACGGGCCAATGAGGACTTTTACCACATCATTTGCAACATTACGGTCATGATTATACCGAATAATCCCTGGTCATTATCATACCAAGTCCATCTATGCACTACATGCCACAGATGACTTTCAACATTTTATAAACATGAGGATGATGACAATGATATAAGAATTCAATAAAACAAGTTCAAGAATTAATTTATCCAGGAATTAACAACGTCCAAATTGTCAACATGATACTGCATTGTGGAGTAAAATTCAAGAACGCTTAGAAGAATATTTTTTGGAAAAGATACTGGATGAAACGCAACTATCAAAGATATTCCACAAATTTCATGGAGTATAGAAGTCAAAACTTAACCAACTGAGTACAATAAAGAATGGAATAACAAAAGAAATCACCATGCATGCGATAGACCGCACAGACAGGTTATTCTAATAGAATAATAAATAATGGAACCAGGTCCGGCGTAAACGCACAGACAGGATATTCCGACAGAATAATAAATAATGGAACCAGGTCCGGTGTAAAACACACAGACAGGATGCTCCAACAGAATAATAATAAAAACGGAACCAGGTCCGGTGTAAAACACACAGACAGGATGTTCCAATAGAATAATAGAAGAATGTCACCAAGTATAGGGTAGACCGCGTATACTGGTTATTCCAACAGAATAATAACAAATGGAATAACATAAGTTCTCTTCATGAATATAAAAGAAATAATATTCCCTACCTTAAAAGAACTGGATATTGGAAAAGTAATGTAGCAGAATACTTTTATTCTCTCTCTCTTATTCTCTCTATACTTTCTCTCTCTATAGCTTGAATGAATTCGTGAAAAATAATGAAGCCCTAGGCCTCTATTTATAGAAAAACTGAGGGTGGCTCTTGGTCTTAACGAAGGGTCAAATGACTCTTGGTTTTAACGAAGGGTCAAATGACTCTTGGTAATATTGAAGGGACAACTACTATTGACGAAAGTAATTACTATTGACCAAGGTAAATACTATTGACGAAGGTAATTACTATTGACCAAGGTAAATACTATTGACGACGGTAATTACTATTGACGATGGTAATTACTATTGACGAAGAGACTCTTAGATGATGACATATGGCCCCCCATAAAATAACCAAACTTACCACAACGTCTCAATTATTGATTTAATAATATAACATATTATACAGATGATACTATGACAATAATTTAAGAGATATGATGCAGCAATTACTGTAGCAATAATTGAGTATAGCTGAGTGACTTCTCACGTAAGCATCAATAATCAATACCGTATGCTACTATGCAACCACGCGTATTACTGTACATTTACTACCGAGGAGTTCAACAGTTTTAACGGTTTTAACGGTAACACCTCAGCCGTTATTTTTATAGAAAGATAATTCTGTCGTTTTCTCAATCCGACAATAATTCCGTTGTGGGGTCCACCAATGATTGTGCCGTCGTACGAATATTCCCCGACAAAAAGAATATTCTCCGACCAAACGAATATTTTATAACAACTTGCTTACTTTGCAAAATTTATAAATATTACCCACAACTATAACATTATATCAAATTAACTCCATAATTTTTAAAAATGATATTTATAGAAAATTCATCTTTATTTATAAAAGTTGGGGTCTTACATGGGGGTTTCATCTCAGAGTAAGAAACTCAAACTAAAATCTTCTAAGGGTAAAACCCTTTCTCGTGTAAGTACCCGTGCTTCCCATTCTTCTATTCCGAAATCTCATGGTACTGTGCTATCTACTGTAAGTACCCGTGCTTCCCATTCTTCTATTGTGGAATTACCTACCGTGGTTGAAACTTTTCCTATAAATAATGTATATTCATAAACTTCTCCTACTGTGGTTGACAACGTTAATTCGATCTCTGTATTATTGTTTTCGATGGGTTATTAGAGATGTAAGGGAATAATCCTTCCGTAACGAAATGGTAATGAGCTAAGTTTAGCACGTTCATATTATTTTTTCTGATTTGTTTGTGAAATGATCATTTTTAAAGTTTGGTTCTTTATTATTTGTTTACTGATTTTTATAATAGGGGTGTCTGTTTATGATCTTATGACATTTTCATTTCAATTTTCTATTCTCATATGACATTTTCATTTCAGTTTTCTTCTTATCTATTTTAACTTTTTTCTAACTATATTTTTTTACTCTGTTGCCTGTGAAGATACATGGATATTTTATTCTTATCAGTGGAGATACTGTGAGCAACATGTCACTTACTGAGGCACTTCAATAGCATAAGCTTTTATCTCTTACATACATAAATGCACACAAAGCTAGTAACTTGTATCAATGTTGTATATAGTAGTTAGAATTTTTGCAAAGGTGCCTGATTTTTTATTTTTTGGAATTGAAAACTGATTCTAGATATTTTTTATTTCTTGATGCAGGAAGGAACAGTATGTACAAGTATCAAATACTTCTTTCCTACATATTCATTGTATATATTTATAGCACCAACTAGTTGCATATGTTGTGCAGAGGCTGCCACGGAGTTTGCGATTTGCTTCATTCAAACTTTGGTGGTTAACGATTCAAAAGTCATATCATAACTACATCATCTCGTTGATGCACTGGCGAAGGTTTGTTCTATTCATTATGTTTTCAAATTTGTCTGTATTTTTATTTTTACAATCTAATGACTTTTAACTGCAACTTGCAGTAAGGCCTGGATCTCCAGAGTCGCTACAATAGCTGGTTGACGTTGCTAGGAATCTAGCTATGAGTGCTGCTAGTTTATCGGGTCTTACTGTTGGAAAAGAGGATAGACATTCTAGAGACAAAAAGGTTATTAGAAGTGCCAGTCTTTTCCCCTTGGCTTGTGGCTGCAACAAGTCATGTGTCGGGGCTTTTTTTATATATATATTTGATAATTTGATAAAATGGATCTTACATTTTATTTTTGATGAAACAGGTTACTGGTCACTCTGCAGCAAGCTGCGAAGAGTACAATGTTTTGGATTCCATGGAACCGGATCCAATTGGATTTCGTGAGCAGGTAGGAATTAGTTTCGTGTTAAACATAGAAGTGGATTGAAATGGGCAGTAGCATAGTGTGTGCATCTGATTATACCTTTCGAATTTTGACTTATCAGAGATGAAAGCAACTTTATAATTTTTATTATTCTTTTTTTCCCGGGGGGTGGGGGGGGGGGATGGGGAACTGGTACTTACATCATTAGTAGGTGGGAATATCAATGGTTTTAGTTGGCAATTACTGCCAATCTGGACTCTCTCTTTTTTTGTCATCACATGGCAAACTCTACCACGTTAAGGTTTTAGAGAGACTTGGTCTTGATATAGCCGGATGATTGCAGGAGGTGGGGATAGATTTAATTTTCTGAAGCTCTAGCTGGAAAAACCACTAATACTTTGTAATTTATTAAGTGTATTTTTCTTATTTTTACATGGTGTTCTCTTTCCGTCAGGATCTGGTGCAAAATATTGTTATGACAGGTTTCTTCAAATATTAGAACAGGAGAGCAGGAAGAAAAGAGGAAGCAGATTCTAGCAGCAGCAAGCGGAGCTCTTGAAAATTCTGGAAAACACATGTCTAGGTATACAAATCTATATTGATGCATGGTCTTCCAGTTTTCTGAAATGTGTGTCCTTTCTTTTCTTGAGTCTGAATCTTAACATCAATTTTAGCTTATCTCAATTGATGTGTGCAATTTGTGCTTATATGCTAAAGTCAATGATTGGTAAGTGGGTTTTTACATCCAAACAAAAAATTGTGGCATTTGGCAGGAAGTTGAGGGAAGAGCATTGAGAGTGAATTCTGGGCCTCGTCCTCCCAAAGAAAATTATTTTTAAAATTTTTATGAACAGGCTAATTTATGTTAGAATCGGTTCTTATATGCATAAAATGATAGTTCCGTGCTTATGGGTATAAAGATATTCTATGAACCAAGAGGGTTATATTTTAGTATGACATATCCTAATACTGGCTCTGGCAGTCCTTTTTCTATGGTCAAATGCATCCAACTTTATCAACAAGTAAGCTTGTCAGTGTTCCTCACACTCTTGTTGTTCAATCTGAAGTTATCTAATACTTTTGGTCATGTATAATACTTTTGGTAACTATGAGGATTCATTGTATACTGCTTACATAATTTTGGTATTTCATATTTCAGTCATTACTAGTTTATAGTTCTTTTCAATTATCGGTAATTGCTGGAATTTCCTTACCTTGTTCTACATATGTAAGAAAATTATTCAAAATGTTTATCTTTTTAGTATAACTGTACATGCATAAAGGGTTGCAATATTTGCATTTCATAAATTGTTATTGCCTCTTCAATCTTTATAACTAAACTGACAGTTTTCCTTTGTTCTTTGTACCAGCTTTTGTGTTGCTGCATACAGTTCCCGTGTTTTATGAGAAGTACAAGGACAAGGTTGATAACTTTGCAGAAAAATTAGAAACTGAGATCAAAAAGCAATATGCAGTTTTCATTGTGAAGGTTTTGAGTAAGATTCCTAGGAAGTTGCTGGTAGTTTTTTTTTGTATACTGTAAATCACATGTAAATCACATATGATCAATCTAGTGCTTTAGGCACATGATAAAGAACAATTGTTTTGATTGTATTATTGGGATGAATTTTGAATGGTTGATACATTTTGGCTTTAAATTTAAATGAGAATTTAGACATTTTAGCTATATATTATGGCATTAGTATATTGCAGGTGCATTAGTAATGTAGGTTTAACCACAACTTTTTTTTCCTTTTTTTTATCTACAACATTTTAAAAATGTTGTGTAAATGTGTCTAAACGTTGTCTGATACATTAAACTACAACATTTTTAGCCAGAAAACGTTGTGGAATCATACTTTTTACAACGTTTTCAAGCATCTGCTAATTTATGGAAAATAAATCTACAACATTTTTTTCTTAAAAAACGTTGTCTAATGTGCTTAACTACAACGTTTTAAAAACGTTGTGTAAGGGTGTCAAATAGATGACACCCTTAACCACGACGTTTTGCTGAATAAAACCACAACGTTTTTTCTGCGTTGTCTATTTACTGTTTTGTAGTAGTGAATTGACAACAACAAGCCTTGTATATCAGCCAATTCATGCATCTTGTATTCTATATATAGATTGAGGGAGAAAAGCTTGCATTTTGTTAGCCATTTTTAGCTCAAACACTCAAACCTTTTCTCTTAAATCAAACCCACAAAATTATTAAGCTTTCCAAGTCCCTAAGATTAGCCCCACAAAATCCCCTAACCAAATCAAAAGCCAGGATTAGAAATTAATCATAGAAGGTATAAAACCCTAGCTTGATTTCTGTCCAATTTTCTGTTATTTGATGTTTGAAATTTTTGTTAAGATCTATTACTTGTGATGTTGATTTACTGATCTGATGTTGTATTGTTGTTCTTTGACATCAATACTACACGATAGAACCAATAAAACATATTAATCAAGATTGGAAATCATAGATTTAAAGTTGCAAAGTAGGACCCTTTAACTGTTCTTCATTTCTGAAAAACCCAGAAATGAAGAACAACTCTGACATCATTTTCTGGAGCTTAGATCTTACAGAGTTGATATGTTTTGGACATAAATTTAGTTTGTGGTTGTAGTATTACACGTATACTACAACAATAACACTTTTTCTAGCCCAGCTAACAACCAGATCTAGGTTTTATTCTTGGTCAAACGTAGCACCTTGTTCATTGACATGGGTTTCTGGGAAGGCTCATGAACAGCTCAAGAACACTTATAGTGACGGTTCTGTCGCTATAGGGCCCTTTAGCGACAATTAATTTCGAAAAATTAATATTTTTATTAAATAATTAGAGAAAATTAGTTTTTAATTATTAAAAATACATAATAAATTCCTAAAAATTATTTTAAATCCTAAAAAGGGGTTTTTAATTATTTAGAATATATTTCATTAATATTTAATATTTTTGGAATATTAATGGTATTTAATTTATTTAATTATAATATTAAATAAATTACTTATAAATGGTTTTAGTACTTGAAAAATCATGAAAAATTATATTATGGTATAAGAAAATATTTTAAGTTATTTTTGATGACTTTTAATATTTTGTGATGAATTTTAATAATTAATTAATATTAATGGTGATTAATTTATTTAATAAATGTATTAAAAAAATTATGGAAAAATAGAATTTATGATTTAAAAATCATATAAAAATAATTTAAGTGTTATAAAAATATTTTAAGTTATAAAATATAACTTTTGATATTTTGTCATGAAAGTATTAATATTTTAATATTAATGGCAATTATCGGATTAAGGATTTAACTGTTTAAAAGTCATTTAGATATGATTTTAAAGTATTAAAAATACTTTGAGATATTATAAATATATAATAATATTATATTATATTTTTCATTAATATTTAATATTAAATAAATATTAATGATAATGGAATTTAGTGGTATTTAATTCATATAAATATGATATTAATGATTGAAAAGTCATGACAAATAGTAATAATTATCTGAAAATTATTTCGAGCTTATAAAAAATATTTTGTGTAAAACCCCGGATTTTATGAATAAAGATTTAATTTTTTTGAAATATTTTTTTTATATTATGATGTGAATTTGAGATAATGTTATAGTTGTTGGTAGTATTTATAAATTTTGCAAAGTATGCAAGTTGTTGTATTATATTCGATTGGTCAGAGAATATTATTTTTATCGGGGAATATTCGTACGACAGCACAATTATTGGTGGACCCCACAATGAAATTATTGTCGGATTGAGAAAACGACAAAAATATTTTATAAAAATAACGGCGAAAGTTTTACCGTTAATACTGTTGAACTACTCGGTAGTAAAGGTACAGTAATACGTGTGGTTGCATAGTAGCATACGGTATTGATTGTTGAGGCTTATGTGATAAGTCACTCAGTTTTGTTTTATTAGTATTATTAATGTAATAAAACAGAAAAAACTTTTTATATAAAACAGAATACTTTTATAAAGTTATTCGTTTTATTAGGCTAATAGTAAAATCTTTTTATATAAAACAGAATACTTTTATAAAGTTATCTATTTTATTAGGCATTAATTATAATATATTATATTTTATTATGTATAGTGTTTGCATAGTGCCTGCATAGTATTTGCATAGTAAAATCTTTTATAAAGTTATTCGTTTTATTAGATTATAAATAGAATATATAATATTTTATTTAAAAGATTTTGCTTTAAATATGGACCGTCAGATTAAAGTAAATCAATCTAGACCGTTCATGAGTTAGTTACTACGCAGTCTATTTTTCTATAAATAGAAGCTCATTCCTTCATTATTTCTTACGAATTCACTGAAATTATAGAGAGAGAAGAAAAATATTCTGCTCCTATATCCAGTACTCTTCCTTTTAAGGTAAGAGATATTATTTGTTGTAATCGTAAAGGGTATTCTTTCTTTCTTATTCATGAAGAGAACTTTTGTTATTCCATTCTTTATTATTCTGTTGGAATAACCTGTGTAAGACCCCAAATTATTAGTAAATGAAATTTAAATTTCCTCTATTTATTATTTTGAAATAGTAAGGGTTAAATTGATTAATGAGGTTAGTTATGGGTAAAATGCGTAAATATTTCAAATAAGCAGGTGGTTATAAAATATTCATTGTTGTCGGGAAATATTCGTTTGGTCGTGGAATATTCTTCTTGTCGGGGAATATTCGTACGACGGCGCAGTCTTTTGTGGGCCCCATAACGGAAAGAGATTGGATGAAGAAAACGACAAGTATAAGTTGTTTATAATTAACGGCGTAGTTGTTGCCATTAATACTGTTGGAATACCCGGTGGTTAAAATACAGTAATACGCGTTGTTGCACAGTAGCACACTGTATTGCACCAATAATTGATTCTTACGTAAGAAGGCACTACTCAATAATTGTTACAGTAATTACTGTTAAATATTTTATTTTATTGCTTCAATAATTGCTGCGTTGATATTTTATATTTTTGTTGCTCAATAATTGTCACTGCACAGCATCTCCATTATCAGATCAATAATTCATATTATTTGGAATAATATTATTAGATAACATTATTGGCAATGTCTAGAAAGTTCTGTCAAGGAGAAGTTTGGTCACCTAATTGCGCGCCAGTAAGGAGAAATTCTTATTGGAAAGTCCCCTCTTTCCTGGGAACGGCCTGGTTGTCATAAATGTGATTCTGTAATATTATTTGTGAATAATTAATTATTGATTCATATGATAAGGAAATATTTATTTTATGTGGATATAAATGATGAATATATTTATTTTTATGAGGATAAAAATGAAGAAATTAATGCTGAAGTGTTTTATTAGTATTTTATCGGTGTAGATGTATTAAAAATCATCCGTTTGTGGATTTCAGACATTTTATGTTTAGAATTTGGAAAAACTCAAAGCTACAAAGTTGTAGAGAATTTGATTTCAGGCAGAATGGACATAAAATTCGTATTTTTCTGATAAACGGTCTATTTTCTATGAATTGTTGAAGTTTCGGAAAATAAATTTTTTATTAAATTATGGGTGGGACCCACTCTTGTTTGACAACACATGGGCTGCTGAAATTTTCAGCATTGAGGGGCTGGTCTTGAGTCTTGATTAGCATATGTAGAATGGTTGTTTAAAATAATATTAATTTATTATTTAGTCTCCTATGGCGTTCTAGCATTTTCCTATAAATAGACGCTTATGTTAGAATTAAAAATCACACCAGAAACAAGTTTTCTTTCTCTCTATATTGTCGAGCGTATTTTAGTGACTATTTATATACTTTGAGAGTCGCTGTTCGGTACAAGTTTCCTTCGACTTTCTATCCGATATTCTGATTAAAAGTACCGTTATTTTGAGGTAAGGAATGTTATTTTATTCAAAAATGATATTATTTCTTCAATATCATTATGCCGAAATATTGGTTAATTTTTTTTATCAAATTTAGAACTTTTCATGTCGGGGTTACTATGTTAGAGTTTATGCCCTAGAGGCCAATTATTTGATGTAATTACTTAACATTTGATATTATTGTTGATTGAATAAATAAATGATTTTATTATGGTTTTAATTACTGCGTAATATAATTGTTAACATAATAAAATTCCTTAGAATAGTGATACAAATTATATAGTTTCAAGTATGTGACTTGAACATGAGATTATATAATTATAATTAGTATCATTGTTCTTAAATGTCCCTAGTCGAGTATCATTGTTGATGGGACAACAATGATGCATTGAGACTAGTATGTGGATTGACTGATGACCAAATCTCATTGGTCATAAATATATGAGATATTAAGTCAATGCATAGGTACATGTTAGAGAACAATGTACTGGACAGACCCACCATGAGAATTCTATATGGAGCATTATGCGAAGTGTCATTAGTAATTCTCATAGTGACAATGATGTAATGGTCCTCCGACCTGAAACCGCTATATTACTACACGAGAATATATGTACTTTGATATCATCAAATGTCACCTTTAATAGGGTGGACTATAAAGGTAATTATTGGGTTCATTATGAATCGTGTGAGTAATATGAGTGATCTAGATGGAATTTAACCATCCTATATTTTATAGGTGATATCCATAGGCCTCTTGATTGAGTAGGACTATGAAATGCATGGCCATGCTCAAATAGTGATTTGTTTCATATAGTCTACTCATTGATCAAGAAAACTCAGATTAAATTATGAAGAGTATGACACATTCCATGACTCGAGTTTAATCTAGGATATTAAGGTTAAAAGGATTAAATTACATTGAAACATTGGTCACGAAAAAGTTGCATCGAATCATCGATCTTATTATTACTTGGGTAGCAGTGATGCATTACTAGATGCCGCTCACTGTTTATAACTTTATAATATGATTTTAAGGTTATTGCCAACGTAATAATAACCTATAGGGTCACACACAAAGAACGTAATTAAAAGGAAATTAATTTAAATTGTAAAGATTTAAATATGTCAATATGATTGATATAATTTTAAATTACGAATTTAAATTAATAGGATAATTTATATATAGGTATATTAATTAAGTAAGACTTAATTAAGATATATATAAATTCGGATTTTAATAATATTAGGTTTTGATTAATTCCTCCTGACTGCTATATATATGATGTATATCAGACTTTAGGTTTTTACGTCAAAACAAAACCCTAGCCGCTCTTAGAGAGAGACTAGAGAAAACAGTTCTGAAAATCCTCATCCTTGGTGGCTAGTACCGCGATTCCTTCTTCTGCAGATCGTAAGACGATTCGCGGAGCGTTCGTGTGGATACCGTAGAGACGCAGTCGGTTTGTATTGCGTTGGAGATTCGAGGCGCAGTCGATTTCAGACTCTCGTTTTCATATTCGGTATAATCTCTAAACCTCTTAATTAATTGATTTTTCGCATGGATCCTGTTTTAGGGTTTCGGAAATTACTTTAAAATTTTAATTTCCGCTGTGCGTTTCTGTGCCGAAACCCTACATACTATTCACGAGTTACTATTCACCGAAAAATGAAATTTTCTTCTTTTCGTCCAAAATATCTATTCTGGATACTAGCTTTGATTGTATCCATGTTTTGATCATTCTTGAATTTTACTTCACTATGATTACTTATAAAGTATTTTTGGACATGGATAAATCGAAATACGAATCCTTAATATTTATTATTTTGCTTCACTGGATTCGTTTTCTTTAAAATATTTTTCATCATCCTCAGTCCTAAATGATGATATAACTGAATATCTTTGGCCTGTAGTGCAAAGATGAATGATTTCTGATGACTATCTTTGGCCCGTAGTGCAAAGATGAACATGTGTTGAGATGAACATGACCAACTGATGAATATCTTTGGCTTGTAGTGCAAAGATGAATATTGATTGATGTTACAGGGATAAAATATTGATGATGGACTTTTAAATTCATAGATAATAGTAGATTTCATTCTCTACGTAACTCTTCTATGAATTATTATTTTCCGCTGTGAATATTGATTTAAAACTTTTTGTCTATTGTATTCTATTAGATTTTTTTCCCTGTTGAAGACTAACGATAATTTGTTCTGCATTATCTTAGTCATAATGTTCTTTACTGGGCTAGTTGAGCTCACCCTTTTCCTTTTTGTTCCATTTTTCTCAGGAGGCGAGAATGTAGCGAGTACTAGTCGGGATATGGAATGATGGTTCTAGAAGTTATTTTAGTAGTCCTCACCATTTTTGTGAAATAATGTATCAATAATTGTAATGAGGACTTATTTGAGTGTGAATATTGTCTAGATGACAATATTTGTATTTAAACTCACAGTTCTTATGTTGTAATAGTAAAGATGTAGTTGTTTCTGTGCCATGTATTTTGGCGACTCAGAATGGGTGTTGTATACCTTTTTTGGGGGCGTCACAACTTGTATACGCGTGCTACCCTATACTTGGTGAAATTCTTCTGTTATTACATTTTTATTATACTGTTGGAACATCCTGTCTGTGCTTTTCGCCGGACCTGGTTCCATTATTTATTATTCTGTCAGAATATCCTGTCTGTGCTTTATGCCGGACCTAGTTCCATTATTTATTATTCTGTCAGAATATCCTGTCTGTGCGTTTATGCTGGACCTGGTTCCATTATTTATTATTCTGTCGGAATATCCTATCGGTGCATTTACGCATAACCTGGTTCCACTATTTATTTTTCTGTTGGAATAACCTGTCTGTGCGGTCTATCGCATGCATGATGATTTCTTTTGTTATTCCATTCTTTATTATACTCAGTTGGTTAAAACTTTGACTTCTATATTCAGGAAATTAGTGGAATATCCTTGATATTTGCGCTTCATCCAGTATCTTTTCATGGAAATATTCTTCTGAGCGTTCTTGAATTTTACTCTACAAAGCAGTATCATGTTGACAATTTGGACGTTATCAGTTCCTAGATAAATTAATTCTTGAACTTGTTTTATTGAATTCTTATATCATTGTCATCATCCTTATGCTTATATTTTGTTGAAAGTCATCTATGGCCTGTAGTGCATAGATGGACTTGGTATGATTATGACCAGGGATTATTCGGTGTAATCATGACCGTAATGTTACAAATGATGTGGAAAAAGTCCTCATTAGCCCGTAGTGCATTGATGGACAGTTTTTGGTATGATTATGGCTATGGATTCTCTTTGGCCGTAGTGCAAAGATAAATTATTTTATGGCATGATCAAGACCGTTGATGAAAACATGATTATCTTTAGCCGTAGTGCATGGATAATTCGTGGTCATGATACTAAAGAAAATCCTTGGCCGTAGTGTAGGGGTGATTCGATGATGCGGATTATTTTTTAAGCTGAGTCTCAGCGATAAAAGTCATGAAAAACCTTTTAAATCATAAAAGATAGTAGATTTTATTCTCTACTTGACTCTTTTAATGGATTGCTTGATCCGCTGCAGTTAAACTTGATGTCTATTGTATTTTATCAGTTTAACATTGTTGAAGACTAATGATAATTTATTTGGCATTATTTTAGTCATAATATTTCTTACTGGGCTAGTTGAGCTCACCCTTTCTTTCATTGTTCTCTTCAGGAAATGAGAATATAGTTGGGACGAGTCGGGAAACGGAGTGATGGACCAGATGATGGCATTAGTAGTCCTCACTATTCTATGTAATATTGTGATAATAATTGTAATGATGACTCCTTTTGAGTTTGTATTCTCTCTAGTAGACAATATTTGTATTCAAACTCACAGTTTATGTTTTGTCGTATTGTACACGACAATTATATTATTAAGTTGTATTTAAATTCTGTACCATGTATCTGGCGACTCAAGATGGGTGATGTATACCTAACTTTGGGGGCGTCACATTTTGACTAATAATAAATTATATATGATAATTGTGAACCAGTTTAAACTGAGTCTTAGCGATATTAGGCTCGAGAATTGTCCGACTAGACCGTCGGGATGTTAGAATTTTGTCAGATTCGACTCAGACTGCAATAGTCTGACTTGATACTAGGTCCTATGTTCTGTATAGACTGATAGGGCTATTGATATGTGTTTAGGTTATTTTATATTGTGATGATATTATTCTAACTTGGTAGATCGGTATTATTTATATTAGGTTTTCAGACAAAGCTAAATAAGTTGCGCAACGATAATCAACGGATCAGACAAGTTTTTCTTAACTCGACCTCGAGTTGTTACATTTAAATATACTTGTGGTTAATCATTGCTGATTGCCATGTCTATGAATTGTTGAATCGTACTCAGTGCATATTGCATGTATTCACCAGGTATGAAAGGCTGATCACCTTCATTACTAATCAGTCCAGATATATTTGATATGTTCCCGTTCAATGTTCGTTCAGCTATGATAGTTTGTTCATGCTAGTTCACAATTATATTGTTGAATGTTAGCCAGCTATTATTCTAATTCTTTCCATCATGATATTTTGTTAATTTATTGAAATTAAACATGCTGGGCAAACTTGTTGCTCACCCTTGCTATATCATGATTAACATTGCAGATTAAGATGAATACGTCGGATATAAGGAAAAGTCAAAGCCAAGTTCAGCTTGGGATTATATGTGCAACTAAATTGTAATAGTATAGTATGATAATAACATTGTATGTTAGATAGAATATTGGTTCAGGTATTATGTGAAGGTTTTCGACCTTAGGGTTAGTGTGTAAATGTAATGTATAAATAATTTATGTTTATATCTTCCACAATAGTTGTAGAATTATTGTACCAGATCCGCGGTGATTCGGGACCCGGATCTGGGGTCCTCACAGTTGGTATCAGAGCTGTAGGTTATAAACCTTAGGTAGGGTTACCTGAGACTAATAACCGTAGTGATTAGGATAAGAACTAACTTAAATAAAGTTAGTGTGTCGGTATGATTCAAAGACGAATCTTGGCGAGTTATAAAGATACAGAGTTCCCTAACTCTGATAATAAAGTTGAACAGTAGTGATGAATAGATAGAGTCTAAAAGACTAAAAGTACAGTGATAGGAGATCATAAAACTAAACGATCAGAACATAGAAATGAATCGTAATATATACGATGAGATCACCCCGTGATCCGATAAGGTGATAGCAGGGAAAAGAATCAAGCGAATGATTGAAAAGTTTATAGCAAGATTGTTGTGTGTAAGTTGTACTATGAATTGGTACAAATTCAGGAAAGGATTATGAATACGAGTTGAATGAAATTCGTATTGAGAAGGGAGTTAGGATTAAGTGGGGATTATGAAATGTTTGTGTCGCACTATTTTCTATATGCGTGTTGAGAATGTAATTCTTTTCTTATGTGTATAACAGATAGATAGGGTATAGGTAGAGAATATAAGGTTAAGTGCGAGTTCTTAAAACTCATGCTTATAGTAGGTTCGTGACTCATGATTATATGAAATGTTTATGAACCCCTCAGCGAATGGATGCCAAAGGTCTGTCTAGGACAAGTTCTTAAACTTATATGATTGTGAAAAGTTCCAAAACTCATAAGTGTGGTAAGTTTGATGAACTGGGTAGAGTTTTATGTGAATAGAGTATTGATGATCATAGGAATAGATAGATTATTAAACAATTGATCATTAGTGGAGACATAGGTTTTTCCAAATCTCCTAGCTATGCTAGACATCAAGCTAAATGCGCGCTATATGCTTTTGGAAATGAATTTTTATTCTCAATTTATGGTGACCATTGTGTATGTGTGGACTTCGGGCCACCGACACATCATTACCCGTTGAGATGATAAAACTAATTTGTAATGGTTTTTGAACTGTTTAAAGAATAGTCTATGCTATTTGTTTCGGCTAGACGAAAATGATTTGAAATATCAAAATATATTTTTATTTATCACTTATGTACCATGTAACCTAGTGCAGAGATGATAAAAAGTTGATGGAGTTGTAAATACAGGAATACTTAGTGTTGAATTTGATCTAAAAATCGTTGTTCCACTATTGTATGACGTGTTATGACAAAGTCACTTGATGACGACATTCTCAAATGGGCTGTTAATATAGTACGTCATCATGACGTCATTTTCAAACTAATTTTAAAATTTTAATTTGCCAACGGGGTTTGGCTATACCTCAATATTTCGATTGAATTGAATTATTGATATGAGTCTATGCTATTTAATTTGGCTAGACCACCGTTTATGAAAATTCTAAGCGTTCTTTGAAAACTTTCTCGAACCAATTTGTTTTGGTTCGGATTTCGATAAAGACTGAGGTAAGAAATTTTGTGCGCCTAAGGCGGATAAGAGGAACGGGGATAAATTGTTCCGACCAGTAGTACTTGGCCAGTACCGGGCATACTGGGCTAATCACCCTATGTGTCTGTAAGTTATGACGGTTTACAGATGAATTTCCATAAAACCTTTTCGAAAATAAAAGTTTATAGTCTATATGACTCTTCAGCACGATTTGAATAAGTTAACTCTTATGAGTGATATTTTGGGTAGCATGTGATGCTGTGTATGAATGGTATAAGGTGTAAGGTAAATTTCGGGGACGAAATTTTTAGAAGAAGGGGTGAATGTGACAACCCGAGAATTTAGATAATTATTTAAATCTTAAATGATGGATTAAATGTTGAATAATAAACCTAGACATAAAATAAGTGAATGGATTTGAGATTTTCGGGAAGGAATTTTGTGAATTTAAAATTTTTGTGGTGAATTATTCAGAATTAAGGGTATAAGTATATATGTTATGTGTATATGGTTGTGTATGTGTACAGTTTGTGGATAAAGGTCAAGGGTTGACCAGATAAATTATATCAGTGTCAAACCCTAATATTATATTCGAATGTCATCGTTCAGATAGAAACCCTAACGATCAGACCGAAAACCCTAATTTTAGATTCTGAGAATTTAAAACCCTAATTCGGATTACGAAAACCCTAACTTGGGATCTCAGAGACTTAAGTGTATTGATTATAAGATTAATTAGGGTAAAGCCTAACGAATTAGTTAGAAAACACTAATTTTAAATTTTAAAACCCTAATTGTTCCGTTTGAAATTCTAATGTACAATTATGGACCTAATTACTAAATTAGAAATTTTAATTAGGAAATATTAATCCTAATTAATAGGCTTGAATTTATGATTAGAAAATCTTAGTATAATTATAGAATCCTAATTATAGTTTAGAAATATTAATTTTCTATTTTGAAAATCTAAACTGGAAATCCTAGAAAATTGATTTTTGAAAACCTTAGGTTTTAACCTTAAAGGTTAAACCCTAAGGGTTAAACCCTAAGGGTTGGATCGAATGTCTATAATGCCCTTAAAATGGGAAGCTAAATGACCTTAATGCCCTTTTTTATTTTTTTATAAGTTGAGTAAGAATCTTGCCAAAACTTTAGTTGGTGAACCACTCCAAGACCAACCATGTGACTGAATTAGTGCATATCAGCCATCTAGATTAGCTATATACATTATATCACATCATATATATAGATTTAGAGAGAGAAAAGCCACTTACTTTACTTGCTAACTTGTCCAAGACTTATCTCTCTCTAAAATTTTGAGAGTTGGTGTGAAAGAGAATCAGGTGTAAATCCATGCTCAGTTCATAACTTTCGAAGAACAAAACCAAATATCAGAATCTAGATCAAAGCTTAGTAAAGGTATAAGAACCCTAACTTATAAATCATGTGATCTTATGTTAGATGTTAAGTTTTTGTGTTAAATCATGTAGTATGTAGTGAAAATAGATGATCTGGGTTGTTTTATAGCGAATCCATAACATCTATATGCATGAAATAGAAGTTTTCAAAAATCTGGAAAAGTTGGAAAAAGTTGTCTGACAGCCTTATGTCAGGGCTCGTAGATTTGTGTATGTTTGATGTTTAGTGTGTTTTATGTTATAGATCTGTTCTTTGTTGTAAGGGCTTTGATCTGAAACTTGAATCAAGCCCAGATCATGTATGGATTGCAAGATATGATCGGTCAAAGTACGTTGATCGAGCACGAAGTTGGATTTTTGGGCAACCCAGATTTCCCAGATTTCGTCTGACAACATTTTCGTGGCTTCTGATCTGGCTGTTGTTTGATATTTTGGTTATGTTGTTGCTTGGGATTTGTAGTCTGATGTATGGACTACACATTCATACCATTAGGTTACCCATATCATGCTTAGGATTGAAAATAAGGATGGTCAAAGTAGGGTAGATGAAACTGCGGGATGAAGATTCTGGGTAACCTAGAAATCTTCAAAGGCAATTCCTGACCACTACTTTTGTGACGCCCCCAAAATTAGGAACACATCACCCATCTTAGGTCGTCAGATACAAAGTACAGAATACAAATACAACTTACTAATACAACTGTCGTGTACAATACGACAAAACATAAACTGCGAGTTTGAATACAAATATTATCTTCTAGAGAGCATTCATACTCAAAAGGAGTCCTCATTACATTTATTAACACACTATTACATAGAATAGTGAGGACTACTAACTAATACTATCATTCGAACCATCACTCCGTTCCCCGACTTACCCCAGCTACGTTCTCATTTCCTGAAGAGAACAGTGAAAGAAAGGGTGAGCTCAACTAGCCCAGTAAGAAATATTATGACTAAGATAATGCAGAATAAATTATCATTAGCCTTCAGCAATGTTAAACTGATAAAATATAATAGACATCAAGTTTAACTGCAGCGAAACAAGCAATCCATTAAAAGAGTCAAGTAGAAAATAAACTCTACTATCTTTTATGATTTAAAAGGTTTTTCAACACTGTGATCGCTGGGACTCAGCTTAATAAAATAATCCACATCATCGAATCACCCCTGCACTACGGCCAAGGATATTCGTGTATTCATTAATGGTCATGATCATGCCAACAACTGTCCATCAATGCACTACGGGCCAATGAGGACTTTTACCACATCATTTGTAACATTACGGTCATGATTATACCGAATAATCCCTGGTCATAATCATACCAAGTCCATCTATGCACTACAGGCCACAGATGACTTTTAACATTTTATAAACATGAGGATGATGACAATGATATAAGAATTCAATAAAACAAGTTCAAGAATTAATTTATCCAGGAATTAACAACGTCCAAATTGTCAACATGATACTGCTTTGTGGAGTAAAATTCAAGAATGCTTAGAAGAATATTTTCATGAAAAGATACTGGATGAAACGCAATTATCAAGGATATTCCACAAATTTCATGGAGTATAGAAGTCAAAACTTAACCAACTGAGTACAATAAAGAATGGAATAACAAAAGAAATCACCATACATTCGATAGACCGCACAGACAGGTTATTCCAACAGAATAATAAATAATGGAACCAGGTCCGGCGTAAACGCACAGACAGGATATTCCGACAGAATAATAAATAATGAAATCAGGTTCGGCGTAAACGTACAGACAAGATATTCCGACAGAATAATAAATAATGGAACCAGGTCCGGTGTAAAATACACAGACAGGATGTTCCAACAGAATAATAACAAGACAGAACCAGGTCCGGTGTAAAACACACAGACATGATGTTCCAACAGAATAATAATAAAAACGGAACCAGGTCCGGTGTAAAACACACAGACAGGATGTTCCAACAGAATAATAGAAGAATGTCACCAAGTATAGGGTAGACCGCAGGTTATTCCAACAGAATAATAAGAAATGGAATAACAACAGTTCTCTTCATGAATAAGAAAGAATAACACCCCTTACCGTTTTAAAGAAGAGCTGAAATAAGGAAGTAGTTAAGTAGTAGAATACTCTTCTTCTCTCTCTCTATAGTTTCTCTCTCTAGAGTTCAGTGAATTCGTAAGAAATAATGAAGGAATGAGCTGCTATTTATAGAAAAATAGAATGCATAGTAACTAATCCATGAACGGCCCAGATTGATTACTTTAATCTGACGGTCCATATTTAAAGAAAAATCTTTTAAATAAAATAAAATATATTCTATTTATAGAATAACTTTAATAAAGTATTTTGTTTTATATAAAAAGATGTTTCTGTTTTATTACGTTAATAATACGAATAAAACAAAACGTCATTATCGCTAAATAATTCATATTATTAACTGACAATAATGGAATCAAACTGAGTGACTTCTCACATAAGCATTAATAATCAATACCGTGTGCTACTATGCAACCACACGTATTACTGTACTTTTACTACCGAGTAGTTCAACAGTAATAATGGTAAAACTTCCGCCGTTATTTTTAATAAAATATTTTTGTCGTTTTCTCAATCCGACAATAATTCCGTTGTGGGGTTCACCAATGATTGTGCCGTGTACGAATATTCCCTGTTAAAACGAATATTCTCCGACCAATCGAATATTATATAACAACTTGCGTACTTTGTAAAATTTATAAATATTACCCACAACTATAACATTATATCAAATTAACTCCATAATATTCAAAAATAATATTTATAGAAAATTCATCTTTATTTATAAAAGTTGGGGTCTTACAACTTCCCCTTCTTATGAAATTTCGCCCTCGAAATTAGGGTACGTACCTGGTATGTCGAAGAGGTAAGGATACCTTGATTTCATTTCAGATTCTAACTCCCAAGTCATTTCCTCAACATCGTGGTTTCTCCACAAAACTTTGACTTGAGGTATAACCTTGGAGCGTAGAATATGTTCCTTCTTATCCAAGATTTGAACAGGAACTTCTTCATACGTCAAATCCTCCGCTATTTCGTCCGGTTCTAACTCAATAATGTGGTTCGGGTCTTCCACATATTTGCGTAACATGGATATGTGAAAAACGTTATGAACACGAGACATACTTGGCGGTAAAGCGAGTCTATAAGCCACAGTTCCTACTCGATCGAGGATTAAAAATGGACCGATGAATCGAGGATTGAGCTTTCCTCTCTTTCCAAATCTCGTAACTCCTTTCCATGGAGCAACACGTAAGAACACATGATCTCCTACATCAAATTCCACGTCCTTTCGATGAAGATCAGCATAACTCTTTTGTCGATCTTGTGAGGTTTTTATACGTTGTCGGATCGTTTGAATCTTTTCTGTAGTCATACGTACCAACTCCGGTCCCAACAACGTTGCTTCACCCACCTCATCCCAGCATACTGGAGAACGACATTTTCTTCCATACAATGCTTCGAATGGAGCCATGCCAATACTTGCTTGATAACTGTTGTTGTAGGAAAACTCCACCAATGGTAAGAACTTGTCCCAACTTCCCTTGAAGTCAAAGACACAGAGTCTTAATAGATCTTCAAGAGTTTGAATAGTCCTCTCTGATTGTCCGTCCGTCTGAGGATGATATGCTGAACTAAATCGTAAATCCGTGCCCATAGCTTTTTGTAAACTAACCCAAAATCGTGAAGTGAATCTTGGGTCTCGGTCAGAAACTATGGATACTGGCATACCATGCAGTCTTACAATCTCGTTTATGTACATACGAGCAAGACGTTCAAGTGTATAAGTTTCTCGTATCGGTAAGAAATGAGCAGACTTGGTCAATCTATCAACAATGACCCAAATCGCATCAATACCTTGAGAAACCCTAGGAAGACCGGTAACGAAATCCATGGTAATGTGCTCCCACTTCCATTCTGGAATTTCAAGTGGTTGCAATGGACCTTTTGGTACTTGATGCTCCGCTTTGACTCGTTGACAAGTTAGACACCTTGAGATAAACAACGCTATCTCTCTCTTCATATTGCTCCACCAAAATGTATGACGAAGATCATGATACATTTTGGTACTTCCAGGATGGATTGCAAACGGTGTGTTGTGCGCCTCCATCATGATTTCATACTTTAAATCAGGGTTGTTAGGAACACAAAGTCTGGAGTTGACTCGAAGTATTCCTTCTTCATCGATTCTTGCTTCCGGCATAGCACCTTCTTGCACTTTCTTTCTCATACGCATCAGCTCCAGGTCTGTAGCTTGAGCAGCTTTAACTTTATCGATTAAAGTCGGTTCTACTCGTATATTCGCCATCATCACATGGGTCCCTGGAGTCTTTAACTCTATCTCCATCCTTTGCAAATCACACAAAATGGGCCTTTGTGTTGACAATATCGCACTCGTACTTGCATATGATCTTCTACTCAATGCGTCAGCTACCACGTTCGCTTTTCCAGGATGGTATTGAATGGTATGATCATAATCTTTCAACAGTTCAAGCCAACGTCGTTGTCGCATGTTGAGTTCCTTTTGAGTGAAGAAATATTTGAGGCTTTTATGATCCGTAAAGATCTCCACCTTCTCCCCATACAAGTAATGCCTCCAAATTTTAAGTGCAAAGACAACAGCTGCCAACTCTAGATCATGAGTAGGATAATTCCTCTCATATTCCTTGAGTTGTCTTGATGCATAGGCTATGACTTTTCCATGTTGCATGAGAACGCATCCCAACCCTTTGCTCGAAGCATCACTGTAGATGACAAATCCCTCCGAGCCAGATGGTATTGTTAGAACAGGTGCTGAAATGAGTCTCCTCTTGAGTTCTTGAAAACTCTGCTCACATTCTTCGCTCCAACCGAACTTTGTATCTTTCCGAGTCAGCTGAGTTAATGGAGTAGCGATTCGAGAAAATCCTTCCACGAATCTCCGATAATAACCAGCTAAACCAAGAAAGCTACGTACTTCGGTCACTGATTTAGGTTGCTCCCAGCTTTGAATAGCTTCAATCTTTGCCGGGTCAACCGATATTCCACGACTTGATACTACATGCCCAAGGAATGCTACCTCCTCCAGCCAGAACTCGCATTTCTTCAACTTGGCATAAAGTTTGTATTCACGAAGCTTTTGGAGTACCAGCCTCAAGTGTTGCTCATGATCTTCACGGCTTTTGGAATAAACAAGGATGTCATCGATAAAGACGACCACAAAGTGATCCAAATATTCCTTGAATACCCTGTTCATCATATCCATGAAGGCAGCAGGAGCATTAGTCAATCCAAAAGACATAACTAAGAATTCATAATGCCCATACCGAGTTCTGAAGGCAGTCTTTGGAATATCCTCAGTTCTAACCTTCAGCTGATGATATCCAGAACGAAGATCGATCTTTGAAAAGAATTGTGCTCCTTGCAACTGGTCAAACAGGTCATCAATACGTGGCAATGGGTACCTATTTTTGATGGTGACATGATTCAACTCCCGATAATCAATACAAAGTCGCATACTCCCATCTTTCTTCTTCACGAACAGAACAGGAGCACCCCAAGGAGAAGTACTAGGACGAATAAAGCCAATGTCTAACAATTCCTGTAGTTGGATCTTTAACTCCTGAAGTTCAATAGGAGCCATTCGATATGGGGCTTTGGAAATGGGTTTTGTACCGGGTTCAAGGTCGATACAAAATTCAATTTCACGCTCTGGGGGTAGGCCAGGAAGTTCTTCAGGGAATACGTCAGGAAATTTATTAACAATAGAAATATCATTCAAAACTGACGTATTTTTGTTTAGATCCGTGACATGAGCTAAGAAAGCTTGACATCCGTTTTTCAATAAACGAATAGCTTTATGGCTTGAGATGACAGCGATTGATTTTAATGGTTTGGTTGCTTGAATTCGCATAATAGGTCGATTAGGAATATGAAAGCTAACAACCTTACGAAAATAATCAATTTTTGCATGATGAGTAGTTAACCAATCAATCCCTAGAATCACGTCAAATGCAAGTATTTTTAATGAAATAAGATCGACAGGTAATGTGTGGGTACCAACTTGAACCAAACAAGACTTATAAACCGTGGATGTAATGAAGGTTTCTCCCAATGGAGTTTCAACAGATAAGTCAAAGTCTAATTTCTCCGGAATCAAATTTAATCGATGAGCGCAAGTAGGAGAAATAAAAGAATGGGTAGAACCGGTATCAAATAAAGTATAGACTTCGTTAGAGTTTATGATAAGCTTACCCGTGATGACCTCATTCGGGTTCCTTGCTTTCTGGGAGGTCACAACAAACGCTCTCCCTTGCACTACCGGTTTTGACTTTTCTGGGACGGCCTTTGGTGTCTCCATCTTGGCTGAACTTGTTTTTGGTAAACGACAAAATCGAGCTAAATGACCTTCTCTTCCACAATTATAACATGCTTTAGACGGCATCGCGCAGTTTGGACTGATGTGCCCCTCCCCTCCGCATTTGAAACATATGATAGGTGGTCGTTCTCCTTCCTTAACAACGGGTGCTGGTGCTGACGTCTTTCCATCATTGTTGAATCTCCTCTTCTTGAAATGACCATTCTTATTATTTTGGCCCTGATTACCACCGAAGTGGTTACCATTTCTGGCCTGTTGATTCCCTCCACGCTTGTTGTCACCGCTTCGATGACTGCTCTCACTAGTATTATCATTTTGTCGACTGCTCTCTTTTGGTTGCGTTGACTCGTTATCGCGCTCCACTAACTGAGCCCTATTCACAACATCTGAATACAAACACAGTTTATGAGAAATAAGATGTTGACGTATCTCAGGTTTCAAACTTCGCAAAAACATTCGCGTCATTCGCTCTTCATTATCCACCAAGTGGGACGCAAACCGGGACAACTCAGCAAATTTAGCCTCATACTGCGACACGGTCATATTATTCTGCTCCAATTTGATGAACTCCACCTCCTTCATGTGACGAACACTTTCGGGAAAGTATTTGTCATTGAACAGCTCTTGGAACTTCTCCCAAGACATCTTCAGTGCGGCAGGTTGAGTACGCTTAATCGATTCCCACCAGTAATCTGCCTCTCCTCGCAACATAAAGGCGGCAAAGGAAACCTTTTGCTCCTCGGAGCATCCCAAGACATCAAATATCTTGGTAATCTGCTTTATCTATGTTTCCGCTATAAGTGGTTTTGGCTCTCCCTTAAACTCTGGTGGTCCAAGCTCCTTGAACTGTTTAGCGATGACCGTCCGAGAGTTTTCAGTGTTTCCACCTATATTTTGGACAAGACCCGCTCTCGCCTGCTGTTGCATGAACTGCATAAAGTTTCTGAACATTCCATCATTCATCATCTGGTCAGTTTTGTTGTTTGCAAGAGGATTGTCACCTTCCTGATGCACATTATCCTGATTATTGATATGTGGTGAATCAACAGTCGCCTGTGTTCCATTGCTATTCTCAACATTCTCAGATGTCATTTTCAGATACTGCCACAAAATAAAAGTTAATTGATATGTCATATATTATCCTTATATTATGGCCGACCAATTAAATACCTTGCAAATAAACTTAGGTAGGTCATACTAGCGAAGGAATTCTCCGTCTCTCCCCTCCTAGTTCTATTCTCACATCTTAGCCAGGGATCATAACCCTAAGCTCTGATACCAACTGTGACGCCCCCAAAATTAGGTATACATCACCCATCTTGGGTCGTCAGATACAAAGTACAGAATACAAATACAACTTACTAATACAACTGTCGTGTACAATACGATAAAACATAAACTACGAGTTTGAATACAAATATTATCATCTAGAGAGCATTCATACTCAAAAGGAGTCCTCATTACATTTATTAACACACTATTACATAGAATAGTGAGGACTACTAACTAATACTATCATTCGAACCATCACTCCGTTCCCCGACTTACCCCAGCTACGTTCTCAATTCCTGAAGAGAACAGTGAAAGAAAGGGTGAGCTCAACTAGCCCAGTAAGAAATATTATGACTAAGATAATGCAGAATAAATTATTATTAGCCTTCAGCAATGTTAAACTGATAAAATATAATAGACATCAAGTTTAACTGCAGCGGAACAAGCAATCCATTAAAAGAGTCAAGTAGAAAATAAACTCTACTATCTTTTATGATTTAAAAGGTTTTTCAACACTGTGATCGCTGGGACTCAGCTTACTAAAATAATCCACATCATCGAATCACCCCTGCACTACGGCCAAGGATATTCGTGTATTCATTAATGGTCATGATCATGCCAACAACTGTCCATCAACGCACTACGGGCCAATGAGGACTTTTACCACATCATTTGTAACATTACGGTCATGATTATACCGAATAATCCCTGGTCATAATCATACCAAGTCCATCTATGCACTACAGGCCACAGATGACTTTTAACATTTTATAAACATGAAGATGATGACAATGATATAAGAATTTAATAAAACAAGTTCAAGAATTAATTTATCCAAGAATTAACAATGTCCAAATTGTCAACATGATACTGCTTTGTGGAGTAAAATTCAAGAATGCTTAGAAGAATATTTTCATGAAAAGATACTGGATGAAACGCAATTATCAAGGATATTCCACAAATTTCATGGAGTATAGAAGTCAAAACTTAACCAACTGAGTACAATAAAGAATGGAATAACAAAAGAAATCATCATGCATGCGATAGACCGCACAGACAGGTTATTCCAACAGAATAATAAATAATGGAACCAGGTCCGGTGTAAACGCACAGACAAGATATTCCGACCGAATAATAAATAATGGAATCAGGTCCGGCGTAAACGTACAGACAGGATATTCCGACAGAATAATAAATAATGGAACCAGGTCCGGTGTAAAACACACAGACATGATGTTCCAACAGAATAATAACAAGACGGAACCAGGTCCGGTGTAAAACACACAGACATGATGTTCCAACAGAATAATAATAAAAACGGAACCAGGTCCGGTGTAAAACACACAGACAGGATGTTCCAACAGAATAATAGAAGAATGTCACCAAGTATAGGGTAGACCGCGTATACAGGTTATTCCAACAGAATAATAAGAAATGGAATAACAACAGTTCTCTTCATGAATAAGAAAGAATAACACCCCTTACCGTTTTAAAGAAGAGCTGAAATAAGGAAGTAGTTAAGTAGTAGAATACTCTTCTTCTCTCTCTCTATAGTTTCTCTCTATAGTTTCTCTCTCTAGAGTTCAGTGAATTCGTAAGAAATAATGAAGGAATGAGCTGCTGTTTATAGAAAAATAGAATGCATAGTAACTAATCCATGAACGGTCCAGATTAATTACTTTAATCTAACGGTCCATATTTAAAGAAATTTTTTTTAAATAAAATATAATATATTCTATTTATAGAATAACTTTAATAAAGTATTCTGTTTTATATAAAAAGATGTTTATGTTTTATTACGTTAATAATACGAATAAAACAAAACGTCATTATCGCTAAATAATTCATATTATTAACTGACAATAATGAAATCAAACTGAGTGACTTCTCACATAAGCATTAATAATCAATACCGTGTGTTACTATGTAACCACAAGTATTACTGTACTTTTACTACCGAGTAGTTCAACACTAACAATGGTAAAGCTTCCGCCGTTATTTTTAATTAAATATTTTTGTCGTTTTCTCAATCCGACAATAATTCCGTTGTGGGGTCCACCAATGATTGTGCCGTTGTACGAATATTCCCTGTTAAAACGAATATTTCCAGACCAATCGAATATTATATAACAACTTGCGTACTTTGCAAAATTTATAAATATTACCCACAACTATAACATTATATCAAATTAACTCCATAATATTCAAAAATGATATTTATAGAAAATTTATTTTTATTTATAAAAGTTGGGGTCTTACAATTTTGACCGGCCTAGATCTATTACTTGTGATGTTGATTTACTGATTTGATGTTGTATTGTTGTTCTTTGACATCAATACTACACTATAGAACCAATAAAACATATTAATTAAGCTTGGAAAACACAAATTTAAAGCTACAAAGTAATCTTTTAACTGTTCTTCATTTCTGGAAAACCCAAAAATGAAGAACAGCTCTGACATCATTTTTTGGATCTTAGATCTTACAGAGTTGATATGTTTTGGACATAAATTTAGTTTGTGATTGTAGTATTACATTTATACTACAACATTAACACTTTTTCTAGCTCAACTAACAACCAGATCTAGGTTTTATTCCTGGTCAAACGTAGCACCTTGTTCACTGACATGAGTTTCTGGGCAGGCTCATGAAAAGCTCAAGAACACCTATAGCGACGGTTCTGTCGCTATAGAGCCCTTTAGTGAAAATTAATTTCGAAAAATTAATATTTTTATTAAATAATTAGAGAAAATTAGTTTTTAATTATTAAAAATACATAATAAATTCCTAAAAATTATTTTAAATCCTAAAAATGGGTTTTTAATTATTTAGAATATATTTCATTAATATTTAATATTTTTAGAATATTAATGGTATTTAATTTATTTAATTATAATATTAAATAAATTACTTAAAAATCGTTTTAATACTTGAAAAATCATGAAAAATTATATTATGGTATAAGAAAATATTTTAAGTTATTTTTGATGACTTTTAATATTTTGTGATGAATTTTATTAATTAATTAATATTAATGGTAATTAATTTATTTAATAAATGTATTAGATAAATTATGGAAAAATAGAATTTATGATTTAAAAATCATATAAAAATGATTTAAGTGTTATAAAAATATTTTAAGTTATAAAATATAACTTTTGATATTTTGTCATAAAAATATTAATATTTTAATATTAATGGCAATTAGCGGATAAGGGATTTAACTGTTTAAAAGTCATTTAGATATGATTTTAAAGTATTTAAAATACTTTGAGATATTATAAATATAGTATAATATTATGTTATGTTTTTCATTAGTATTTAATATTAAATAAATATTAATGATAATAAAATTAAGTGGTATTTAATTCATATAAATATGATATTAATGATTGAAAAATCATGATAAATAGTAATAATTATATGAAAATTATTACGAGCTTATAAAAATTATTTTGACTGATAATAAATTATATATGATAAATGTGAACCAGTTTAAACTGAGTCTTAGCGATATTAGGCTCGAGAATTGTCCGACTAGACCGTCAGGATGTTAGAATTTTGTCGGATTCGACTCAGACTGCAATAGTCTGACTTGATACTAGGTCCTATGTTCTGTATAGACTGATAGGGTTATGTGCTATGTGTTTAGATTATTTTATATTGTGATGATATTATTCTAACTTGGTAGATCGATATTATTTATATTAGGTTTTCAGACAAAGCTAAATAAGTTGCGTAACGATAATCAACGGATCAGACAAGTTTTTCTTAACTCGACCTCAAGTTGTTTCATTTAAATATACTTGTGGTTAATAATTGCTGATTGTCATGTCTATGAATTGTTGAATCGTACTCAGTGCATATTACATGTATTCATCAGGTATGAAAGGCTGATCACCTTCATTACCATTCGGTCCAGATATAATTGATATGTTCCCGTTCAATGTTCGTTCAGCTATGATAGTTTGTTCATGCTAGTTCTCAATTATATTGTTGAATGTTAACCATCTATTATTCAAATTCTTTCCATCATGATATTTCGTTAATTTATTGAAATTAAACTTGCTGGGTAAACTTGTTGCTCACCCTTGCTATATCATGATTAACATTGCAGATTAAGTCGAATACGTCGGATATAAGGAAAAGTTAAAGCCAAGTTCAGCTTGGGATTATATGTGCAGCTAAATTATAATTGTATAGTATGATAATAACATTGTATGTTAGATAGAATATTGGTTCCTATATTATGTGAAGGTTTTCGACCTTGGGGTTAGTGTGTAAATGTAATATATAAACAATTTATGTTTATATCTTCTGCAATAGTTGTAGAATAATTGTACCAGATCCACGGTGATTCGGGACTCAGATCTTGGGCCCTCACAATCAGTCTCAGAATCCATGTCATAGCACCAATTATTTTGAGGACAATTGTTCAAGGCTTAAAACATTTGATCTATTTGATTCTGAAGATTTTGAATTGACATCTCTTGCTCAATCATCTTCTCATCAGTTGACGCTACGAACTTGTACCACAAATCCTCCAGTCTTGAATTATCTGTCTCAGTTTCGAAATCCATGTATTGAAGACCATTCATTGAGGGATTCATGAGCTGTTCCATCGGTTTATTAAGATTTTGGCTTGATAACTCCTGACTCATCATCATCTCTTCATGGTATGCTATGATCTTTGACATGAATTCCTTTAACTTTGAATTTTTCCTTGTTGCATTGGAGGTGGATATGAGAATTCTGGTGGATATGTTAGATTTGGGGCGCATTATTGGTCTTGATAGTTATAGCTCCATAAAGAATATGGGTGATACTGTGACGCCCCCAAAATAGGTATACACAACCCATTCTGAGTTGCCAAATATATGGTACAAAATTTAAATATAAACTTAATTATACAATTATCGTGAAAAATACGACAATACATAAGCTGAGAGTTTAAACACGAATATTGTCTCGTAGACAATATCCAAACTCAAATGGAGTCCTCATTACAATTATTATCACACTATTTTATAAAATAGTGAGGACTGCTATAGCCACCATCTCGGACCATCACTCCATTCCCCGATTAGTCCCAGCTATATTCTCATTTCCTGAAGAGAACAATGAAAGCAAAATATGAGCTCAACTAGCCCAGTAAAGAATATTACGACTAAGATAATGCAGAATAAATTATCGTTAGCCTTCAACAGTGTTAAACTGATATAATACAATAAACAACAAGTTTAACTGTAGCGGAACAAACAATCCATTAGAAGAGTCAAGTAGAGCATGATATCTACTATCTTCTATGATTTAAAAGTTTATCCTCAATTTTATCGCTGAGACTCAGCTTAATAAATAATCCACATCACTGAATTATCCATGCACTATAGGCCAATGATATTCATTATTATCACATCCACAAATCATCCATGCACTACGGGCCAATGATATTCGTATTATCACCAATGGTCATGATTATAACGATACATAGTCATAATCATACCAATTAACATGCCATCTATGTACTACGAGCCAAATATGACTTTTATCACAATATAAGCATGAGAATGATGACAATGATATAAACATCAATAAAATAAAATCAAGGATAAATATTAAAAAAATTTAATATATCCAAAGTTTAAAAATGTCCAAATTGTCAACATGACAACTGCTTTGTGGAGTAAAATTCAAGAATAATATTCATGTATTAAAAATAATTTGGACAGAAAAGAAATCAATTTTTCAGGTGAATAGTACCCTGTGAATAGTACTTTGTGAATAGTATCCCAACATAAAATAATTAAATTTTAACAAGAATGTTCAGAAAAATATCCTTGTGAAACGATACTAGATGAAGCGCAAATTTTAAGGATATTATACTAATTTCAAGAAGTATAGAAGCAATACTTAACAAAATGAGTGTAGAATTCAGAATCTGAAATGAAATAATATTACTTACATACTACAGAGTATGGAAGAAAATATTATTTTTTACGAATATTGAACAAAAATAATATCCCTTACCTAAAAAGGAGAGTATTTATGATTGGTAGGGCGGAGATATTCTTGAAGAAAACTTATACTATTTTCTACGCTTAAAGCTTCCTTAAACTCAAAAGAAATACGCTCAATATTATAGAAGAAGAATTCTCTGATTCTGGTGTGATTTTTATTTCTAAACTAAGCATCCTATTTATAGGAGAATGACGGGATACTATTTGAATTTAAAAAATCACGAACGCACAGTAAGAAGAATTCACGGGCGACGTTCGGCTGAAACTTTTTTAAAAAAAATTAATTTTACTATGTTGCACTATGCACACACTATGCAGTAATATTGTGACACCCCCAAAATTAGGTATACATCACCCATCTTGAGTCGTCAGATACATAGTACAAAATACAAATACAACTTACTAATACAACTGTCGTGTACAATACGACAAAACATAAACTGTGAGTTTGAATACAAATATTATCTTCTAGAGAGTATTCATACTAAAAAGGAGTCCTCATTACATTTATTAACACACTATTACATAGAATAGTGAGGACTACTAACTAATACTATCATTCGAACCATCACTCCGTTCCCCGACTTGCCCCAACTACGTTCTCATTTCCTGAAGAGAACAGTGAAAGAAAGGGTGAGCTCAACTAGCCCAGTAAAAAATATTATGACTAAGATAATGCAGAATAAATTATCATTAGCCTTCAACAATGTTAAACTGATAAAATATAATAGACATCAAGTTTAACTGCAGCGGAACAAGCAATCCATTAAAAGAGTCAAGTAGAAAATAAACTCTACTATCTTTTATGATTTAAAAGGTTTTTCAACACTGTTATCGCTGGGACTCAGATTAATAAAATAATCCACATCATCGAATCACCCCTGCACTACGGCCAAGGATATTCGTGTATTCATTAATGGTCATGATCATGCCAACAACTGTCCATCAATGCACTACGGGCCAATGAGGACTTTTACCACATCATTTGTAACATTACGGTCATGATTATACCGAATAATTCCTGGTCATAATCATACCAAGTCCATCTATGCACTACAGGCCACAGATGACTTTCAACATTTTATAAACATGAGGATGATGACAATGATATAAGAATTCAATAAAACAAGTTCAAGAATTAATTTATCCAAGAATTAATAACGTCCAAATTGTCAACATGATACTGCTTTGTGGAGTAAAATTCAAGAATGCTTAGAAGAATATTTTCATGAAAAGATACTGGATGAAACACAATTATCAAGGATATTCCACAAATTTCATGGAGTATAGAAGTCAAAACTTAACCAACTGAGTATAATAAAGAATGGAATAACAAAAGAAATCACCATGCATGAGATAGACCGCACAGACAGGTTATTCCAACAGAATAATAAATAATGGAACCAGGTCCGGCGTAAACGCACAGACAGGATATTCCGACAGAATAATAAATAATGGAACTAGGTCCGGTGTAAAACACACATACATGATGTTTCAACAGAATAATAACAAGACGGAACCAGGTCCGATGTAAAACACACAGACATGATGTTCCAACAGAATAATAATAAAAACGGAACCAGGTCCGGTGTAAAACACACAGACAGGATGTTCCAACAGAATAATAGAAGAATGTCACCAAGTATAGGGTAGACCGCGTATACAGGTTATTCCAACAGAATAATAAGAAATGGAATAACAAGAGTTCTCTTCATGAATAAGAAAGAATAACACCCCTTACCGTTTTAAAGAAGAGCTGAAGTAAAGAAGTAGTTAAGTAGCAGAATACTCTTCTTCTCTCTCTCTATAGTTTCTCTCTATAGCTTCTCTCTCTAGAGTTCAGTGAATTCGTAAGAAATAATGAAGGAATGAGCTGCTATTTATAGAAAAATAGAATGCATAGTAACTAATCCATGAACGGTCCAGATTGATTACTTTAATCCGATGGTCCATATTTGAAGAAAAATCTTTTAAATAAAATATAATATATTCTATTTATAGAATAACTTTAATAAAGTATTCTGTTTTATATAAAAAGATGTTTCTGTTTTATTACGTTAATAATACGAATAAAACAAAACGTCATTATCGCTAAATAATTCATATTATTAACTGACAATAATTGAATCAAACTGAGTGACTTTTCACATAAGCATTAATAATCAATACCGTGTGCTACTATGCAACCACACATATTACTGTACTTTTACTACCGAGTAGTTCAACAGTATCAATGGTAAAACTTCCGCCGTTATTTTTAATAAAATATTTTTGTCGTTTTCTCAATCCGACAATAATTCCGTTGTGGGGTCCACCAATGATTGTGCCGTTGTACGAATATTCCCTATTAAAACGAATATTCCCCGACCAATCGAATATTATATAACAACTTGCGTACTTTGCAAAATTTATAAATATTAGCCACAACTATAACATTATATTAAATTAACTCCATAATATTCAAAAATAATATTTATAGAAAATTCATCTTTATTTATAAAAGTTGGGGTCTTACAACCTCCCCTTCTTATAAAATTTCGCCCTCGAAATTAGGGTACGTACCTGGTATGTCGAAGAGGTAAGGATACCTTGATTTCATTTCAGATTCTAACTCCCAAGTCATTTCCTCAACATCGTGGTTTTTTCACAAAACTTTGACTTGAGGTATAACCTTGGAGCGTAGAATATGTTCCTTCTTATCCAAGATTTGAATAGGAACTTCTTCATACGTCAAATCCTCTGCTATTTCGTCCGGTTCTAACTCAATAATGTGGTTCGGGTCTTCCACATATTTGCGTAACATGGATATGTGAAAAACGTTATGAACACGAGACATACTTGGCGGTAAAGCGAGTCTATAAGCCACAGTTCCTACTCGATCGAGGATTAAAAATGGACCGATGAATCGAGGATTGAGCTTTCCTCTCTTTCCAAATCTCGTAACTCCTTTCCATGGAGCAACACGTAAGAACACATGATCTCCTACATCAAATTCCACGTCCTTTCGATGAAGATCAGCATAACTCTTTTGTCGATCTTGTGAGGTTTTTATACGTTGTCGGATCGTTTGAATCTTTTCTGTAGTCATACGTACCAACTCCGGTCCCAACAACGTTGCTTCACCTACCTCATCCCAGCATACTGGAGAACGACATTTTCTTCCATACAATGCTTCGAATGGAGCCGTGCCAATACTTGCTTGATAACTGTTGTTGTAGGAAAACTCCACCAATGGTAAGAACTTGTCCCAACTTCCCTTGAAGTCAAAGACACAGAGTCTTAATAGATCTTCAAGAGTTTGAATAGTCCTCTCTGATTGTCTGTCCGTCTGAGGATGATATGCTGAACTAAATCGTAAATCCGTGCCCATAGCTTTTTGTAAACTAACCCAAAATCGTGAAGTGAATCTTGGGTCTCGGTCAGAAACTATGGATACTGGCATACCATGCTGTCTTATAACCTCGTTTATGTACATACGAGCAAGACGTTCAAATGTATAAGTTTCTCGTATCGGTAAGAAATGAGCAGACTTGGTCAATCTATCAACAATGACCCAAATCGCATCAATACCTTGAGAAACCCTAGGAAGACTGGTAACGAAATCCATGGTAATGTGCTCCCACTTCCATTCTGGAATTTCAAGTGGTTGCAATGGACCTTTTGGTACTTGATGCTCCGCTTTGACTCGTTGACAAGTTAGACACCTTGAGATAAACAACGCTATCTCTCTCTTCATATTGCTCCACCAAAATGTATGACGAAGATCATGATACATTTTGGTACTTCCAGGATGGATTGCAAACGGTGTGTTGTGCGCCTCCATCATGATTTCATACTTTAAATCAAGGTTGTTAGGAACACAAAGTCTGGAGTTGACTCGAAGTATTCCTTCTTCATCGATTCTTGCTTCCGGCATAGCACCTTCTTGGACTTTCTTCCTCATACGCATCAGCTCCAGGTCTGTAGCTTGAGCAGCTTTAACCTTATCGATTAAAGTTGGTTCTACTCGTATATTCGCAATCATGACATGGGTCCCTGGAGTCTTTAACTCTATCTCCATCCTTTGCAAATCACACAAAATGGGCCTTTGTGTTGACAATATCGCACTCGTACTTGCATATGGTCTTCTACTCAATGCGTCAGCTACCACATTCGCTTTTCCAGGATGGTATTGAATGGTATGATCATAATCTTTTAACAGTTCAAGCCAACATCGTTGTCGCATATTGAGTTCCTTTTGAGTGAAGAAATATTTAAGGCTTTTATGATCCGTAAAGATCTCCACCTTCTCCCCGTACAAGTAATGCCTCCAAATTTTAAGTGCAAAGACAACAGCTGCCAACTCTAGATCATGAGTAGGATAATTCCTCTCATATTCCTTGAGTTGTCTTGATGCATAGGCTATGACTTTTCCATATTGCATGAGAACGCATCCCAACCCTTTGCTCGAAGCATCACTGTAGATGACAAATCCCTCCGAGCCAGATGGTATTGTTAGAACAGGTGCTGAAATGAGTCTCCTCTTGAGTTCTTGAAAACTCTGCTCACATTCTTTGCTCCAACCGAACTTTGTATCTTTCCGAGTCAGCTGAGTTAATGGAGTAGCGATTCGAGAAAATCCTTCCACGAATCTCCGATAATAACCAGCTAAACCAAGAAAGCTACGTACTTCGGTCACTGATTTAGGTTGCTCCCAGCTTTGAATAGCTTCAATCTTTGCCGGGTCAACCGATATTCCACGACTTGATACTACGTGCCCAAGGAATGCTACCTCCTCCAACCAGAACTCGCATTTCTTCAACTTGGCATAAAGTTTGTATTCACGAAGCTTTTGGAGTACCAACCTCAAGTGTTGCTCATGATCTTCACGACTTTTGGAATAAACAAGGATGTCATCGATAAAGACGACCACAAAGTGATCCAAATATTCCTTGAATACCCTGTTCATCATATCCATGAAGGCAGCAGGAGCATTAGTCAATCCAAAAGACATAACTAAGAATTCATAATGCCCATACCGAGTTCTGAAGGCAGTCTTTGGAATATCCTCAGTTCTAACCTTCAGCTGATGATATCCAGAACGAAGATCGATCTTTGAAAAGAATTATGCTCCTTGTAACTGGTCAAACAGGTCATCAATACGTGGCAATGGGTACCTATTTTTGATGGTGACATGATTCAACTCCCGATAATCAATACAAAGTCGCATACTCCCATCTTTCTTCTTCACGAACAGAACAGGAGCACCCCAAGGAGAAGTACTAGGATGAATAAAACCAATGTCTAACAATTCCTGCAGTTGGGTCTTTAACTCCTGAAGTTCAATAGGAGCCATTCGATATGGGGCTTTGGAAATGGGTTTTGTACCGGGTTCAAGGGCGATACAAAATTCAATTTCATGCTCTGGGGGTAGGCCAGGAAGTTCTTCGGGAAATACGTCAGGAAATTTATTAACAACAGAAATATCATTCAAAGCTGACGTATTTTTATTTAGATCTGTGACATGAGCTAAGTAAGCTTGACATCCGTTTTTTAATAAACGAATAGCTTTATGGCTTGAGATGACAGCGATTGATTTTAATGGTTTGGTTACTTGAATTCGCATAATAGGTCGATTAGGAATATGAAAGCTAACAACCTTACGAAAATAATCAATTTTTGCATTATGAGTAGTTAACCAATCAATCCCTAGAATCACGTCAAATGCAAGTATTTTTAATGAAATCAGATCGACAGGTAATGTGTGGGTACCAACTTGAACCAAACAAGACTTATAAACCGTGGATGTAATGAAGGTTTCTCCCAATGGAGTTTCAACTGCTAAGTCAAAGTCTAATTTCTCCGGAATCAAATTTAATCGATGAGCGCAAGTAGGAGAAATAAAAGAATGGGTAGAACCGGTATCAAATAAAGTATAGACTTCGTTAGAGTTTATGATAAGCTTACCCGTGATGACCTCATTCGGGTTCCTTGCTCTCTGGGAGTTCACAACAAACGATCTCCCTTGCACAACCGGTTTTAACTTTTTTGGGACGGCCTTTGGTGCCTCCATCCTAGCTGAATTTGTCTTCGGTAAACGACAAAATCGGGCTAAATGACCTTCTCTTCCACAATTATAACATGCTTTGGACGGCATCACGCAGTTTGGACTGATGTGCCCCTCCCCTCCGCATTTGAAACATATGATAGGTGGTCGTTCTCCTTCCTTAACGACAGGTGCTGGTGCTGACGTCTTTCCATCATTGTTGAATCTCCTCTTCTTGAAATGCCCATTCTTATTGTTTTGGCCCTGATTACCACCGAAGTGGTTACCACTTCTGGCCTGTTGATTCCCTCCGCGCTTGTTGTCACCGCTTCGATGACTGCTCTCTTTTGGTTGCGTTGTCTCGTTATCGCGCTCCACCAACTGAGCCCTATTTACAACATCTGAATACAAACACAGTTTATGAGAAACAAGATGTTGACGTATCTCCGGCTTCAAACCTCTTAAAAACATCCGCGTCATTCTTTCTTCATTATCCACCAGGTGGGACGCAAACCGGGATAACTCCGCAAATTTTGCCTCGTACTGCGACACGGTCATATTATTCTGCTCCAATTTGATGAACTCCACCTCCTTCATGTGACGAATACTCTCAGGAAAGTATTTGTCGTTAAACAGCTCTTGGAACTTCTCCCAAGACATCTTCAGTGCGGCAGGTTGAGTACGTTTTATCGATTCCCACCAGTAATCTGCCTCTCCTCGCAACATAAAGGCGGCAAAGAGAACCTTTTGCTCCTCGAAGCAACCCAAGACATCAAATATCTTGGTGATCTGCTTTTTCCATGTTTCAGCTACAAGTGGTTTGGGTTCTCCCTTAAACTCTGGTGGTCCCAGCTCCTTAAACTGTTTAGCGGTGACCGCCAGAGAGTTTCCAGTATTTCCACCTACGTTGTGGACAGGAGCCGCTTTCACCTGTTGTTGCATGAATTGCATAAAGCCTATGAACATTTGATCATTCATCATTTGGTCAGTGTTGTTGTTTGCATGAGGATTGTCACCTTCCTGATGAACATTATCCTGATTATTGATATGTGGTGAATCAATAATCGCCTGTGCTCCATTGTTATTCTCAACATTCTCAGATGCCATTTTCAGATACTGCCACAAAATAAAAGTTAATTGATATGTCATATATTATCCTTATATTATGACCGACCAATTAAATACCATGCAAATAAACTTAGGTAGGTCATACTAGCGAAGGAATTCCCCGTCTCTCCCCTCCTAGTTCTATTCTCATATCTTAGCCAGGGATCATATCCCTAAGCTCTGATACCAACTGTGACACCCCCAAAATTAGGTATACATCACCCATCTTGGGTCGTCAGATACATAGTACAAAAAACAAATACAACTTACTAATACAACTATCGTGTACAATACGACAAAACATAAACCGTGAGTTTGAATACAAATATTATCTTCTAGAGAGTATTCATACTCAAAAGGAGTCCTCATTACATTTATTAACACGCTATTACATAGAATAGTGAGGACTACTAACTAATACTATCATTCGAGCCATCACTCCGTTCCCCGACTTGCCCCAGCTACGTTCTCATTTCCTGAAGAGAACAGTGAAAGAAAGGGTGAGCTCAACTAGCCCAGTAAGAAATATTATGACTAAGATAATGCAGAATAAATTATCATTAGCCTTCAACAATGTTAAACTGATAAAATATAATAGACATCAAGTTTAACTGCAGCGGAACAAGCAATCCATTAAAAGAGTCAAGTAAAAAATAAACTCTACTATCTTTTATGATTTAAAAGGTTTTTCAACACTGTTACCGCTGGGACTCAGCTTAATAAAATAATCCACATCATCGAATCACCCCTGCACTACGGCCAAGGATATTCGTGTATTCATTAATGGTCATGATCATGCCAACAGCTGTCCATCAATGCACTACGGGCCAATGAGGACTTTTACCACATCATTTGTAACATTACGGTCATGATTATACCGAATAATCCCTGGTCATAATCATACCAAGTCCATCTATGCACTATAGGCCACAGATGACTTTTAACATTTTATAAACATGAGGATGATGACAATGATATAAGAATTCAATAAAACAAGTTCAAGAATTAATTTATCCAAGAATTAATAACGTCCAAATTGTCAACATGATACTGCTTTGTGGAGTAAAATTCAAGAATGCTTAGAAGAATATTTTCATGAAAAGATACTGGATGAAACGCAATTATCAAGGATATTCCACAAATTTCATGGAGTATAGAAGTCAAAACTTAACCAACTGAGTATAATAAAGAATGGAATAACAAAAGAAATCACCATGCATGCGATAGACCGCACAGACAGGTTATTCCAACAGAATAATAAATAATGGAACCAGGTCCGGCGTAAACGCACAGACAGGATATTCCGACAGAATAATAAATAATGGAACCAGGTCCGGTGTAAAACACACAGACAGGATGTTCCAACAGAATAATAACAAGACGGAACCAGGTCCGGTGTAAAACACACAGACAGGATGTTCCAACAGAATAATAATAAAAACGGAACCAGGTCCGGTGTAAAACACACAGACAGGATGTTCCAACAGAATAATAGAAGAATGTCACCAAGTATAGGGTAGACCGCGTATATAGGTTATTCCAACAGAATAATAAGAAATGGAATAACAAGAGTTCTCTTCATGAATAAGAAAGAATAACACCCCTTACCGTTTTAAAGAAGAGTTGAAGTAAGGAAGTAGTTAAGTAGCAGAATACCCTTCTTCTCTCTTTCTATAGTTTCTCTCTATAGCTTCTCTCTCTTGCGTTCAGTTAATTCGTAAGAAATAATGAAGGAATGAGCTGTTATTTATAGAAAAATAGAATGCATAGTAACTAATCCATGAACGGTCCAGATTGATTACTTTAATCTGACGGTCCATATTTAAAGAAAAATCTTTTAAATAAAATATAATATATTCTATTTATAGAATAACTTTAATAAAGTATTCTGTTTTATATAAAAAGATGTTTCTGTTTTATTACGTTAATAATACGAATAAAACAAAACGTCATTATTGCTAAATAATTCATATTATTAACTGACAATAATTGAATCAAACTGAGTGACTTCTCACATAAGCATTAATAATCAATACCGTGTGCTACTATGCAACCACACGTATTACTGTACTTTTACTACCGAGTAGTTCAACAGTATCAATGGTAAAACTTTCGCCGTTATTTTTAATAAAATATTTTTGTCGTTTTCTCAGTCCGACAATAATTTCGTTGCGGGGTCCACCAATGATTGTGCCGTTGTACGAATATTTCCTGTTAAAACGAATATTTCCCGACCAATCGAATATTATATAACAACTTGCGTACTTTGTAAAATTTATAAATATTACCCACAACTATAACATTATATCAAATTAACTCCATAATATTTAAAAATGATATTTATAGAAAATTCATCTTTATTTATAAAAGTTGGGGTCTTACAAATATGCAACACTATGCAGTACTATGCAAATAAAATAAAATATATTCTATTTTATATAAAAAACAAAATTTATTTATATATATATATATATATATATATATATATATATATAAAAAAAACTGAGATAACTTTTATCGACGATTTTGAAAAATGGATAAGTGGGGATCCATATAATAAGTTAAATTTACAACAAATACTTCAATAAAAAACTCCACTATTTATCTCAATTCACTTGGCTTCACAAAACACATTTTTAATAACGTTTATTCATCATTAATATCATAACTTGCAATATTAACAACCAGATCATTCTCACGAAATAGGGAGCTTTCCGATAAGGACTTCTCCTTATTGGCGCGCAATTAGGTAACCAAACCCCTTTCCTCGACAGAACTTTCTAAACATCGTCAATAATGCAAATAATAATATGAATAACTTTGTCGTCTCAATTATTGATTTAATTGTCGACGTCGGGATTTTTATTTGTCCCTTTTATGTTGTGTTTTTTTGTTCTCATGTTAGGTGAGATTTATTTGGAAAAACAAGTTATGAAAAGGTCTGACATGTATATGTCGACGAGCGGACTGTAAGAGTCACCAGTTGGTTTTTTAAATGGTTGTACCAACACGACCGAGAAAAAATTTACAGATTGACCCAGTGATGTGACACTGCTTAACGGGTTTGTGAAATTAAGATTTGTTAGGGTCCGAGGACTTGGTTATGTGGAGGTAAGGTGTTAGGCACCCTCTGACATCCGTGTTGCCACGGTGACCGCCAATTTTCAATTAAACTGTTATATGAATGTGTGTGTGTGTGGATCAATGTGCAATTATCTAGAAGTAGTGCTATGCCTCGTTCTCACCTATGTACAAAGTGTTTGAATTTATGTATAAAAATTTAGTTTTAACAAGATATAGCAATGATGTTTGTAAAAAGAGGTTTTTCAAACCCTTATTAAATGTCCAGCTTGATTGCTTTTATTTTTTAGATGCGAAGCATCTTTGAGAAAATAATATACATAGCAGTGCCGAACTCCTTATAGGCATGAGAGCCGTCTAAGAAAATTCAAACACCATGAATAATTTACAAGATGGTTACATCTGAAAATGTCCATCACGGGAACCGAATCAAGATTCAGAAAACTAAATCTGTGATCACATGATTCCTAGGCTCATATGATGCCGCAATTTATATGAAAGCTGTAAGAAGTTATATATATATATAAAAGCTATAAATATATATATAAATGATCAACCACCACGAAGCACCTCCATAGGGGATCAGAAATGTAAATAAAGTAGTAAAGTGATCAACCGCCTCGAAGTAAACTCCAGGCGGGACAAAATATAAAGAAAGCAATTAAAGGCCACAAAGTAAACTCTAGGCCTGACAAAATATATATATATATATATATATATATATATATATATATATATATATATAGCTATAAACGTATAGGATATATATCGATCCCGGCTCGATTCGTTAACTCGAGGATATATATATGTATAAAAGCGGTAAACGCACCAGATGTAAAATCCAAGCTCATCGAACAGAGTTCGACAATAATTTATATATATAAGTATATACATATATATAAAAGCAGTAAACACTCTGGATGTAAAATCTAGGCTCATCGAACAAAGTTCGACAACAGTTTATATATATATATATATATATATATATATATATATATATATGCAATAAACGCTCCGGATATAAAATCCAGGCTCAATCGAGGCATAACTCGATAATGTTAGTATATATATAATACATAAATATATATACAAAAGAAATAAAAAGCCACGGACCGAAGTTCGGGCATATACACGCGACACGACTCTCAACGTGAATAACAGTGTGTGCACAGTAGTGAAGAAAGGCTTAAGAAAAGTAAGAAGGCTTGCAGTGGACTGCCAAAGAAGACTTCAATAACTTTAAATGGATGAACACTCGGCTCTCGCCGGTAAAATATAGCAAAGTATAAGCTCACAAGTGTTTAGAAATGAGAAATCACTCAGTTTATAGTGTGTACAGAGCAAATTGGACCGGGCTTCCTCGCCTTTTCTCTATGTAAAATGGCTGCCCCAAGCCCTCTATTTATAGAGGGGGGAGTAGCAGGTGTACCTGCGGTAGCCACAGATGCACTTGTAGCTGCTCCGGGTGCCCCGAGCTCCGCAGGTCCCACTGTCTCAAAGTACGTGTACACGTGCAACGTGTAATCCGCTCAAACTTTCAGAACTTTAATTTGGGCATTCGATCGAGGTGTATAAGACCTTTTACGGCGTGCTGTTGTCGAGAGCTACACAATAACATGGGATTAGAGGTTGTACAAAGTCAGGAAGATGGGACCATGCCCTTGGTCTTCAGGCTTCAAATTCTACCCGGTGTGCTGTCTTGTGTGGTAGTCACTCAGGATTATAGCTCTTTGGTTCTTATAGGATACTTTTGTATAGAATGTATGTTTTAATGTTGTTGAGACGGAACAATGTGGGATCGAGATGGAAAAATGATGATTTTGCCCCTCAACGGGGTTATCTCCGGTTTGAGCTGATTTAGCGGTCGTTGCTCAGGATTATATCTAAGATTGGACTACTGTAAGTGTTAACCATTCTCAGGGTTATCTCTGAGGTATGCCTAACCTCCCGGGGTTATCTCCGGGCTTAGGGAATGAGTGCCTCGGGGCTATCGCCGAGTGTTGAAGCTGATTTCTGGGTTTGAAATAAACATTTTTAGGGTTATCTCTGGAACTACAACTGCATGCCTCGGGGTTATCTTCAAGGTTTGAATTGTATCTCCTAGGGTTATCTTTAGGATTGGAACTGAAGATCTCAGGGTTGTCTCCGAGATGGAACTGAGAATTCTGGGGTTGTCTCCGGAACTGGAACTACATTCCTCGGGGTTGTCTCCGAGGTTGAAACTGAATCTCCTGGGGTTGTCTCTAAGACTGGACTGAATATCTCGGGGTTGTCTCCGAGATGGAAAATTGAGTATCCCGTGGTTGTCTCCGGGACTGTGCTTATTTGACTTCCAGGGTTATCTCTGGAAGACGATTTTGCATCCTGCAAGGTTAGTAACAGGAATGCAAAATTTTGAGTGTCTACAGATGCCCTTCTTTATCATATTCATGCAGTGTAACAACATGGATAGGATAAAGAATACTAAACACTTGAAATGTAACAAGATATTCATGATGTAATGTACTGCAACATAATGCAAATGTATGATGCATGTGGTTTATTGGACCATTTTCCAATGGGATGTGATGACTGTTACCCTGATAACTTGTGATGGGGACTGGAGTTATCACAGATATCCCTGATGAACTACTTGGATCTGTGCTCCAAAGTGCTCAGGAACTTCTAGGATGTTGACATTGGGGTTATCACTAAAGTCCTTAATCCTTGGAACAAATTTTCCACCATAGATGTTTCTCTCATGTGTAGGAGACTCTGTGGGGATGTACTTTGCCTTTTGAGGATGTGTATACCATATTCGATCATCGGTCCTCCCTGATGAGGATGTTCTTCCTTGGTTTGTATCGCCAAGTCTTTCCAGTGTTCTGTTGGAGTTACTGCTAATAGTTTGTGTTTGTCAGGGTTGCCTGACCCTCACTAAAATGTACATCAACGGATGAAATCCCTGCTGGGGATAATGTCAAGGCGGCTTAACCTTCGTTGACGTGTGCATCAACGACTGAAATCATCGGATGGTTTTCGATGCTTCGATGGGTTTACTTGCCATCGACTGAGTGTTGCCAAGGTTTCTTGACCTTCGTTGACATGTGTATCAACGGCTAAATTGTATGAAGTTCCCGCTGGGGAGAAATGCTTTGGAGTTGCGACCCCAAACTGACGGCATCAGACCTTCGTGAGGTATTGCTGACTATAGTTTGCAACAGTTATGATTATTGGTATAGTAAACCTGTGTCCGAGCGAATACCAATGAATAACATGTAGACCCGTAGTTTGGTCCATGAAAACTAGGATTTCAGGCTAGTCCGCTCAATCGTGTAGCATCTTTTTTCCTGATTTGACTTTTTTAGGTTGTGAAAACTCCTTTGCAACTCGAACTGGATCGAGCTGGAGGGGTGGGCCCCACCCAGGGGAGCCACAGGTACACTTGTGGCAGCCATAGGTACACCTGCGGCCAACCGTGGGTGGCCTTTAAGGCAGCTGTGGCTTTCACAAGTCATTTTTAAGTTGCACCGCACAGGAAATCCGAGAGCTCTTCTTCAGATCTGCTAAGTACGGGCATCTTTATGCAAATTCTGTCACCGTACACGTGTTCTACATTGTCCTTGTAACGTATGCATGTCTTCTTTTCCAGTTTTTATCTGTTGGAAAATGACTTTTTATATGAAATGTGTCTAAACACATAGTAGTGAATATGCATGCTCATATGTCTTGATAAAAAATATTTAACATAGTAAATGATAGTATTTAACCATGCTGAACGTAATGATGTGAAAAAATTTGACTTTTGAAACAGTCAAATTGGTAGCTTTTTCTGCTATTTCTTATCCTATTTGAGGATAAATGAGCAAAGGTAATAAAACAAAGCAATCCTGGTAATTAGTCTACCGTCATGGATTGGGACTTTGACATGTTCATGCATTATAGGATGTTTATGATTGTGGATAGGTGTGCTACTGAATGGCCACCTAGTCATGCCTATGTGCATGTGGATAGTCCTGTTTACAAAGGAGACTCTGGCAAAATTTTTCCAAAAGTCTAGGCATTGGGTAGACATGCATTTTTTAACTCTACTGTAGGCGTATGTTAAAGTAATGCATGCATGCATATAATCATAAAATGCATTTGAAAAGCTCTAGGTTAGAATTTACAACACCCTTTCTGAGGTGATTTGGTGACTTGTGTCCAGATATTATGGATCCAGATTAGTCGAGTAGTTCTCGTAGGACCACTTCAGGTGTATGAAAGAGGGCTTCTGAAGTGCCTCAACCCCGTTCAGTTAGACAGCCTCATCGTCTGGTGGAGGCGATGATACGTCCTATCCGGGTTGATGTACCGGATGTTGAGGACGAGGAGGAGGATGTACCGGTTGCGGCTCCAGCTCTTGCTACTTATGCTCCCCGTAGGGATCTTCCAGGCATTCAAGTGGCTATTCCAGATCTTTTGGGTGATTTGAGTCGCCACCCCTCAGTTTACAAATAAATGATGTAAAGCTGGGTTTGATCTTCCTTTTTTCTATTGAGGAGAAGCAAGGATTTTGATATTGATTTGCATGTGATGTAGGTTCCCAGATTTACACAGCCTCGAGGGAATTGATTCAGCATACACTCCCTGTATTAGGCTCTACATCCAGATTATCGAGGTATTGTGCATGGTTAGGGCTTTAGGGCGTTCTTTTCCATTCTTCCCCGCCGTTGTCCCTGGGGTTACCTCAGGGCATTGTCTGAGCGCTAGTTTTACCAGACTCAGTCTCTCTATTTGTTAGATTATGAGGTGATGATGACACCGATGGATTGGCAGTTTATAACTGGTATGGAGTTTGAAGGGGCGTCAGTGCCATGTATGGCGAATATTACCCCGACTACCGTTAGATCCTTGTTGGGAGTTCCGACTGAGGCGCTCAAGGGTAGGACCGTCCGTACGGGTCCTTTGAGCATAGATGCTATGAGTGGGCTGTTGAATGATCCCATACCCACTGATGTGAGAGTCAGGGATCGCATTCTTCGACGATTGTTCCTGATGATTATCATGGGTTGTTTCATAGCTGATAACTCTTCTACGACGTCATTCGCTTTGATTAGCGCCACTCAGGAGGTGGACCGTATTGGAGAGTATGATTGGGGCTCCTACACCTTCGCCTATTTTCTTAGGGAAATGCGTATGTGTTCGCAGGGCTTGACTGAGGCTTGGCTAGGATTTTACCCGTTTCTACTGGTGAGTATTTCTCTTTTGATTTCTCATGTACAGGTTAAGAGTGTTCACTAACAGCAGATGTTTGCCTTTGTGTGGGTAGTTTTAGGCCTATGAGAGGCTTCCATGTTTGCGTCCCGTGAGTGTGTTAGGTTTAGATACCTATCCACGAGGACGGCGATGGCATCACTCCATTTTAGCGGACGTTCCTATAGTTGAGGGTTTCACCCATTGTCGCTTACAGTTGGAGTTGTTGATAGCTGATGTCATCACTTGGGTTCCCTACTTTGGGGAACACTTGACCATTGGATTTAAGGATGGATTCCCGACTGGTGTCGAGCACGTGATATCCACCCGTAGGATTCCTCTCTTCACAGACGGAGGAGGTGAGCTCTATTTAGGAGAGCGTGCTATTAGGAGCACCACATGAAAGATTCATGTACCGATCTTGCCTCCTGCCAGGCGTTATTGGCCTGTGTTACAGTCTCCTGTCGATAACATCCCATTGATGGGTATTGATGGCTACACTTTGTCAGAGGGTTCATATACCCAAGAGGCATTATACCACTGGTGGTCCCCTCATACCATCAGAGCCCAGACCCGCGTCACTTAGTTTATGGGGGATATAGTTCCTAGATCCGTGATGATGACGGATTGGATGACCTGTGTTCGAGATCCTACTCATTTGACACAAATTGACAGTTTGACCCGGCAGTTAGACCGAGCACATTTTTTCATCCAGCATTTGGACAGTGATCCTTCAGAGGCAGATACTTTTGATCCTTCCAGCTCAGGAGCTGGCCCCTCAGATGACCCATATAGCTTTGCCGGTGCAAATCCTCCACTGTATAGGCTTGACATCCCTGTTTATAGAGATCCAGTGACTCATGAAGAGTTACATCAGGTGGATATGATTGATGATCTAGATATTGACACCATTGTCTTCTTCTGATGTGTATTCTCGTTATCTCTTTTAATAGGCCTCTATTAGATATTAGGTGGCTGTGCCCCATTCTCACTATATCTTTTGATAGGCCTCTATTAGTAGTAGGGCGTCTGTGTCCCATTTCCCTATAATTTTAGCTGTACAGAGATGATGTACATAGATGATGATGTACTTAGGAATGTATGTACTATTTTCCATTCCTTACATTATATTGTCATCTATTATTTTTCATGCATGTATCATGTTTTGCATATTATGTATGTTTAGAGATATTCAATAATTACCCCTGGATGGTCTTATAACACGATCTACATAGATGTCTTCATCAACAATCAGCCACATTGAGCATACCCCACCAGTGTTGGTAGCCTCCTGTCTGAGGTCGTGGTATGATAGCATGTCACCTACAGATAGGGTGACCGTTAATCAGTTATTACAGCATTCTATGAACCTCTTGATGTTTCAGGTTCCCACAGGCTATGTGAAGGGTATGCTGGAGCATTGGGTACTAGAGAGGCAGGTTTTTCGGTTTGGGACCCAAGAGTTGACTCCTACCTTGGAGGAGTATGAGTGGTTGACATCTTTGCCCTTAGACATGCCTTGCGCTCAGATGGCTATCAGTGATATGAGCCGACAGTTCATGACCCTCACCGGGTTGCGGCATAGAGTAGTAGAGGATGAGATTACATCCGACCATGTATTGTCCCAACATTTTTTGATAGACAGATTTGGCTCATTGGACAGCTATGCGCGGCATTCTGGGGATTTTACCACACCAGAGGACCATTGGCATGTGGCCAGAGTAGATGTACTCGTTATGTGTGTAGTGGCGTATGTATACATACCACTGTATATGGATGAGCTGGACATTGGTGTTATCATGGCAGTGAGAGCTCTCAGGGAGGGTCATACCATCATTCCGATGGTTGTGGCAGAGAAGTTGAGGTCGACCACGTTTTGCAGTACCTACCCTGTAGGGGTATTTATAGCAGGCAGCTCAGTCATGTTTTATGTGTGGTTTATGTCACACTTGAGACCGATTGGCACTTTTTGATGACACGGGTACTCCTTTACCCATGATATAGCTATGTCTTACTCCTTTCAACCATCAGAGTGTACACACGCTATGTCTTGGTCGGTATTTTTGGCAGGGATCGAAGATCCGTTTGGCATCCTGCCGTGTACAGGGCTCAGTTCACCCTATAGCTTCATTACTCACGCTCCTGGCATGGATTATCTCCCTTTGGCTGGTTTGAGGGGCATGACTACTTACCACCCACTGGTTATGATGTCACAGTTTGACTATTTCCAGGACTTCCATCCTTTTAAGGGGGCGTTAGGTCAGCATTTGGCCTCTCGTCACTTATAAGTAGAGGACCGATCTCGGGTGCATGCCTGTTGGGATCAACGTGAGAGAGCTAATTTTTCTGTTAGCCACCTAGGCTGTTCGACAGAGTATTCTGTGTGGATGGAGATAGAGACTGCATCGGCTACGGTAGTATCCACAGTGTCGGGGATTAATTCAGATGGTGGAGAGCCCATGGAGGACATTGATTCTCACACCGAGGAGGAGCCATTCACTGGGTTGTCAGCAGCTCTTGTAGATTCTCCCAGTACGAGTTCTACTATGATCCAGCATTTAGCACAGTATTTTGAGCAGAGTCTCTATCTGATGACCTTCGAGAGAGATCAGGCTAGAACCCTGATGTTGACAACTCTTGATGTGAGAGACGCTGCTCTGTTAGAGAGAGATGAGGCGTTAACACATAGAGATGTCGCTATTATTGAGCGTGATGAGGCCAGATCAGCCAGAGATGTTGTGATAGTTGAGCGGGATGGCGCTATATCTGCCCAGGATGTAGACATTACAGACAATAGCACAGTGAGGTCCCTTACTATTGGTATTATTGCACAGATGAGCACGTATATTGATGAGCACAGTGCCACTATACAGATGGCTGTAGATCTGTTAGCTCGCGTAGAGACCCTTGTATAAGAGATCACAGTGTTACCTCCTTCTTCTGAGAGGGATGCCATATTAGGCTTGATAGCTCGTATATACACTAATTTGTAGATGATCTTGTATTTTCCTGCACATACTAGCTTAGCCATTTTGTCATGTATAGTTACACATTGTACATATCAAACAACATTATATATAGCAGGGAAATATGTTTTGATTCACTTCCCTTTTAGCTATGCTTTGCTACTTGCTTGATATTTACCTGTTTCTTCAGGGCTGGTGCTCTAGATGTATTCTGAACTCCTCCTTGACGGATGGACATTGAGATGTCTCAGGATCTATCAAAATGGATCGTTGATCTGTGTGTATCCCCTACCATCTTTGGTGTCTTGAGACTGGTTTCTGTATATAAATGTGGAGAGGAGTGTAGCTTTCCTCTCTGAGGTTGACTACACCACCGGTACTCCAATTTAAGAGGAGCCCAGTTAGTTCCATCTCTTATGGATTGGTGTTTCTCTTTGAGGAATCAACCACAGCTTAGATGGTCGCCGATTCTCCCATTTATGGGGAGGTCAGTTAGTTCCATCCCTTTGGTCTGAAGCTGATGTAATGTGGGGGATTGAAGGATGATCCTAGTACCGATGACAAGTTTTTGTGTTTTGGTAGAGGGTTAGACCAAACCATGAATGGCTGCCTACGTACTCCTATTGAAGAGGAGATCAGGTCTGCGTAGTTCGAACCTAGTGTGGAGGTTCAACGCTGCATGTGAAAGGGGTGTAGAGATGTTTTTGTTAATTTTGTTTTTGTTAATTTTGTTTTTGTAATGAGAAGGGTGTAGAAATGTTTTTTTTTATTTTTATTTTATTACGATCGGACCATATAAAATATGGCTGCCTACGTACTCCCGTATATCAAGGAGATTAGGTCGGCGTAGTTCGCCCCATGTTCAGGACGGTTTACAGCCAATGAAAAGTTTGATCCCATGTTTAGGACAAACTGCGGGGTAAAAAGTTTAATCCCATGTACAGGACAAACTGTAGGTATGAAAAGTCTTATCCCTATTAGGGTAAAACTGTGGGTGTGAAAGGTTCAATCCCTGGTGGGATAACCGGAGTTGAGTAAGGGTTCAAAACCAAGTTGAGAGATGGATTTGGAGATCCAAAACCAGGCTGCTGGTTAGAAAAGTGTGTTTATCCCTGATGGGGCAGATGAGTGTGAAGAGAAGTTATATGTAGTGAAGGGTTAGAAAACCTGAAATGACTGGGGATCTGATGATCCCAAACCAGGATGTTTGCTTGATGGTGACCTCAGACATAGTACCATTTCACAGTGTTCGAGTTGTAAGCTGTGAAAATTCATCACCGTCCATTTCTTATAATCTTAGAGCACCTCCTGTTAATACCTCCTTGACAATAAACGGGCCTTCCCAGTTCGGGCTAAATTTTCCCTTAGACTGATCTTGGTTGTCAATGATCTTTTTCAAAACCAAGTCGTGTTGTTTAAATTGCAGTAGCCAGACTTTTCTGTTGTAGGACCTGGCGATCCTTTGTTGATATAACTGATCGTGGAAGATAGCAGCGGCTCGCCTTTCGTCTATTAGAGACAATTGCTGATACCTATCTTGTACCCATTGGTCTTCATCCAGCTGAGCGTCTATTAACACTTTGAGGGATTCCATTTCCACTTCTATGAGATGCACTGCTTCCATCCCATAGGTTAATACGTAGGGGGTTGCCCCAGTGGAAGTGTGCATTGATGTTCTGTAGGCCAACAGAGTCAGAGGTAACAAGTCAGGCCATCCTTTGTGGTTGACAGACATCTTTTACATGATCTTTTTGATGCTTTTGTTAGCCACTTCAACATCACCATTCATCTTTGAACGGTAGATAACGGAGTTGAGATGTTTGATGTGAAATTTACTGCACAACTCCTCCAACATTTTGTTGTTGAGGTTCTTAGCATTGCCTAATACAATTACCTCAGGTTGTCCATATCGACAAATGACATTATTTCTGATGAAAGCAATGATGACTTCTTTTGTAACCCTAGGGAAGGAGGCTGCTGTGACGCCCCCAAAATAGGTCCATTCCACCCAACCCATTCTGAGTCGCCAAAGATATTCATCAGAAATCATTCATCTTTGCACTACAGGCCAAAGATATTCAATTATATCATCATTTAGGACTGAGGATGATGAAAAATATTTTAAAAGAAACGAATCCAGTGAAACAAAATAATAAATATCAAGGATTCGTATTTCAGCTATTCCATGTCCAAAAATACCTCATAAATAATCATAATGGAGTAAAATTTAAGAATGATCAAAACATGGATACAATCAAAGCTAGTATCCATAATAGATATTTTGGACAAAAAGAAGAAAATTTTATTTTTCGGTGAATAGTAACTCGTGAATAGTAACTTATGAATAGTAACCCCGACATGAAAAGTTCCAAATTTGATAAAAAGTTCAGATCAATACTTCGGCATAATGATATTGAAGAAAATAATATCATTTAAGAAGAAATAACATCCCTTACCTCGTAAAAATAATACTTCTAGTTGAAACACCGGATATAGGCTATGACTTGAACTTGCACCGTATAGCAATACTCAAAGTATTAGAATACTCACAAGAATACACTCACTAATATAGAGAGAGAAAGAGAGAGGATTTCAGTTTCTGGTGTAATTTTTAATTCTAACCTAAGCAACCCTATTTATAGGAAAATGCTTAGAACACCAAAGCAGAAAATTTAATATAATATATATATATATATATATATATATATATATATATATATATATATATATATATATATATATATAAATTTTCAAGCCCACCATAGAAAATCTGAAATCAGCCACCTTGCACATGTTTATGATGTCCAAAAAAAATACAAAAAACGTTTTTCTCAAAATAATTAACTAAAACTCCCAAAAATCAATTATTTCGGAACTTCAGAACTTCAATAATTCATAATAAATAGCCCTTTTATCAGAAAATTCGAATCTCGCGAGTTTTTATAGAAAATTCAATTCTCTACAACTTTACAGAAGAAAGTTTTTCTAAATTCTAAACAAAAATTGACCGAAATCCACAAACGGGCGATTTTACAGTCAATAATAAATTTTCGGTCAAGAATTGTGTCCACCAACACACAAAACATGTGTTAATCATTTAATGCCACAAAAATACTCTTCCTTCTCATATACTCATATATCCCACATTCATTGTAAAAATATCACCATCAATATATTATTAAAATAATATATTTAAATGAATTATTTTATCAGAAAAAGATAAAATATTAATTTTCAACAATTGTCACATTAAAATTTTTTTCCATCTATATCCACATAAAATTAATATTTTTCTCATCATATAAATCAATAATTAATTATACACAAATAATATTACCGAATCACAGTACTGGCAACCAGGCCGTTCCTAGGAAAGAGGGGGCTTTCCAATAAGGATCTCTCCTTACTGGTGCGCAATTAGATGACCAAACCTCTCCTTAGACAGAACTTTCTAGACATTGCCAATAATGTTATCTAATAATATTATTCAGATAATATGAATTATTGTTCCGATAATAGAAAATACTGTGTAGTGACAATTATTAAAACAATAATAATATAAAATATCAACGCAGCAATTATTGAATCAATAAAATACTGAACAGTAATTACTGTAACAATTATTGAGTAATGCCTTCTTATGTAAGAATCAATAATTGGTGCAATACCGTGTGCTACTGTGCAACAACGCGTATTACTGTGTTTTAACCATCGGGTATTCTAACAGTATTAACGGTAACAACTACGCCGTTATTTATAAACAACTTGTTTTTATCGTTTTCTTCATCCAATCGCTTTCTGTTATGGGGCCCACAAAAGACTGCGCCGTCGTACGAATATTCTCCGACAGTAAGAATATTCCACGACCAAGCGAATATTCCCCGACAACAATGAATATTTTATAACCACTTGCTTATTTAAAATATTTGCGCATTTTACCCATAACTAACCACATTAATCAAATCAACCCTTACTATTTCAGAATAATAAATAGAGAAAATTAAATTTTATTTATTAATAATTTGGGGTCTTACAACCTCCCCTCCTTATGAAATTTCGTCCTCGAAATTGACATACGTATCTGGTGTTTCGAAAAGATGAGGATACCTCGCTTTCATTTTCGTTTCTAACTCCCAGGTCATTTTCTCAATAGCATGGTTTCTCCACAAAACTTTAACTTGTGGTATGACCTTCGTGCGTAGGACATGCTCCTTCCTATCCAAGATCTTGACAGGTACCTCTTCGTACGTTAAGTCTTCGGCTCTCTCGTCCGGTTCTAACTCAATAACGTGATTCGGGTCTTTCACATATTTACGAAGCACAGATATATGAAAAACATTATGAACACGAGACATACTTGGAGGTAACGTGAGTCTATAGGCCACATTTCCTACTCGGTCAAGAATCTGAAATGGACCAATAAATCGTGGATTGAGCTTTCCTCTCTTCCCAAATCTTGTAACTCCTTTCCATGGAGCTACACGTAATAATATATGATCCCCCATTGTCAAATTCCACATCCTTTCGATGAAGATCCGCATAACTCTTTTGTCGATCCTGTGCCATTTGCATACGTTGTCGAATCGTTTGGATCTTCTCTGTAGTCATTCGTACCAATTCTGGTCCCAACAACGTTGCTTCTCCTACCTCATCCCAACATACTGGAGAGCGGCACTTTCGTCCATACAATGCTTCAAATGGAGCCACACCTATACTTGCCTGATAACTGTTATTGTAGGAGAATTCCACCAATGGTAGGTACTTATTCCAACTTCCTTTGAAATCTAGGACACAAAGTCTTAATAGATCATCAAGAGTTTGAATAGTCCTCTCTGATTGCCCGTCCGTTTGAGGATGGTAAGCTGAACTAAATCGTAAATCCGTGCCTATAGCTTTTTGCAAGCTAACCCAAAATCTTGAAGTGAATCTTGGGTCACGATCCGAAACTATGGATACTGGCATGCCATGCAACCTCACAATCTCATTTACGTACATACTAGCAAGACGTTCAAGGGAATAAGTCTCCCGTATCGGTAAGAAATGAGCAGACTTGGTTAATTTATTAACAATCACCCAAATAGCATTTATGCCTTGAGAAACCGTAGGAAGACCCGTAACGAAATCCATGGTAATGTGTTCCCACTTCCATTTCAGAATCTCAAGTGGTTAAAATGGACCCTTTGGTACTTGATGCTCCGCCTTTACACGTTGACAAGTTAAACACCTCGAAATAAACTTTGCAATCTCTCTCTTCATATTGTTCCACCAAAATATATGTCGAAGATCACGATAAATTTTGGTACTGCCAGGATGGATTGCAAATGGTGTATTGTGTGCCTCCATCATGATCTTGTACTTCAAATCAGAATCGTTAGGAACACAAAGTCTGGAGTGGACTCGAAGTATTCCTTCTTCATCGATTCTTGCTTCTGGAATATCACCTTCTTGCACTTTCTTCTTCATACGCATCAACTCTGGGTCTGTAGCTTGAGCAACTTTAATTTTATCGATTAAAGTTGGCTCTACGTGTATACTTGACATCACCGCACTCATTCCTGCATATGATCTTCTACTCAACGCGTCAGCTACAACGTTTGCTTTTTTAGGATGGTATTGAATAGTGTGGTCGTAATCTTTCAACAGCTCGAGCCAACGTCGTTGTCGCATGTTGAGTTCTTTTTTAGTGAAGAAATATTTGAGGCTTTTATGGTCTGAATATATCTCCACTTTCTCCCCATATAGATAGTGCCTCCAGATCTTTAGCGCGAAAACGACTGCTGCCAACTCTAGATCATGAGTAGGATAATTCTTCTCATATTCTTTAAGTTGTCGCGAGGCATAGGCTATGACTTTTCCACGTTGCATGAGAACACATCCTAACCCTTTTCCTGAAGCATCGCTGTAGATAACAAATCCATCCGAACCAGATGGTATTGTCAGAACAGGTGCCGAAATGAGTCTCCTCTTAAGCTCTTGGAAACTCTTCTCGCATTCTTCGCTCCATACGAATTTGATATCCTTCCGAGTCAGCTGAGTTAACGGGGTAGCAATTCGAGAAAATTCTTACACGAATCTCTGATAATAACCAGCTAATCCTAGAAAGCTACGTATTTCGATTACTGACTTAGGTTGCTCTTAACTGTGACTCATATCCCAATCTTGGATATCACGTCACAATGGCACCTATCAGTTTACTACCATACGAATATGGCATCCCCTACGGAGAATCTGGCTTCAGTGCATTCCACAAAGGAAGTCACCAGATAGAGGCTCGATTATCAACTTCTATAGTTGGGTTTTTAACTCCTGAAGTTCAATAGGAGCCATTCGATATGAGATTTTAGAAATGAGTTTTGTACCGGGTTCAAAGTCGATATAAAATTCAATATCACGCTCTGGGAGTAAGCCAAGAAATTCTTCAGGAAATACGTCAAAAATTTTACTAACAACAGAAATATTATTCAAATCTAATGTATTTTTGTTCAAGTCCATGACATGGCTAAGAAAGCTTGACATCCGTTTTTTAATAAACGAATGACTTTACGGCTTGATATGAAAGAGTTTGACTTCAATGATTTGGTTGCTTGAATTCGAATAACAGGTTGCTTAGGAATATGAAAACTAACAACCTTACGAAAGCAATCAATTTATGCATGATGAGTAGTTAACCAATCAATTCCTAAAATCACATCAAAAGCAAGTATCTTTAAAGAGATACGGTCAACAGGTAATGTGATGGTGCCAACTTGTATCAAACAAGATTTATAAACAGTGGATGTAACGAAAGTTTCTCCTAACGAAGTTTCAACAGATAAGTCAAAGTCTAATTTTCTCCGGAGTCAATTTTAAACGTTGAGTATAAGCAGGAGAAATAAATGAATGGGTAGAACTGGTATCTAATAAGGTATAGACTTCGCAAAAATTTATAATTAACTAACCCGTGCTAACTTTGTTCGGGTTCCTCGTATTCTGACCAGTCACGAAAAATGCTCTTCCAGAAACTGTTGACTTTGACTTTTCTGGGACAACTTTTTGAGTCAACATCCCCGCTGGACTTGATTTCGCTACAGTGCAATCTCGAGCGATATGTCCTTCCTTTCCATAATTATAACATACCTTAAACTGTTGTGGGCAGTTTAGGCTGATATGTCCTTCTTTTCCGCACTTATAGCATATAACCGGTGGTCGCTCTCCTCCCTTGGAACCAGTTGCTGCTGGTGCTGACGTCTTCACATTGTCATCGTTGAATCTCCTCTTTTTAAAATCTCCTCCCGACTCGCTTCTTCTATTCTCATGGCCACGATTACCACCAGAGTGGTTGTCGCTCTTGTCCGTATTCTTCTTTCTCCGCTGGTTATCATTGTTCTGATGACTGCTGTCACCGGTATGATCCTGGTTGTTGTCCTTCGGTTGACCATACTCGTTATCTCGCTCTAATAATTGAGCCCTGTTAACAACATCTTAATAGAGAGAAAATTTATGAGAAATGAGATATTGACGTATGTCGGGTTTCAAACCTCTCAGAAACATCCGCGTCATACGTTCCTCATTCTCCACCAAATGAGGTGCAAACCTGGACAACTCTGCAAACTTCGCCTCGTACTGGGACACCGTCATGTTGTTTTGTTCCAGTCTGATAAACTCTACCTCCTTCATATGACGAATACTTTCAGGAAAGTACTTGTCATTGAACAATTTCTGAAATGTCTCCCAAGACATGTTGAGTGCGGCAGGTTGAGTACGTTTCACAGACTCCCACCAGTAGTCTGCCTCGCCACGGAACATAAAGGTGGCGAATGGAACCTTCTGTTCCTCCGTACATCCTAAGACATCAAATATCTTGGTAATTTGCTTGACCCATGTCTCCGCCTTAATCGGATCCGGCTTTCCCCAGAATTCTGGTGGTCCCAACTCTTTGAACTGCTTGGCTGTGATAAGCCGCGCATTGCTATCATTTCCACCCGTATTCTGTACACGAGTCTCCCTCGTCTGATTTTGCATGAACTGCAAAAAGCTTCTAAACATCCCATCGTTCATCATCTGCTCATTGGTGTTATTCACAGGAGGAACATTGCCAGCTTGTTGCACGTTCTCCTCGTTGGTGAGTATAGGCATCTCCACCGTCTCATTTACTCCACTGTTAACATTCTCAGTCGACATTCTCAAATACTGCCATAAAACAAAGGTTAATTTAACAAATTAACATATCACATAATATCCCTATATTATGACCGACCAACAAATAAGCTTAGGTAGGACATACTAGCGAAGGAATTACTCGTCTCTCCCCTCCTAGTTCTATTCCCCGATCTCCGCCAGAGATCATATCCCTAAGCTCTGATACCAACTGTGACGCCCCCAAAATAGGTCCATTCCACCCAACCCATTCTGAGTCGCCAAAGATATTCATCAGAAATCATTCATCTTTGCACTACAGGCCAAAGATATTCAATTATATCATCATTTAGGACTGAGGATGATGAAAAATATTTTAAAGGAAACAAATCCAGTGAAACAAAATAATAAATATTAAGGATTCGTATTTCAGCTATTCCATGTCCAAAAATACCTCATAAATAATCATAATGGAGTAAAATTCAAGAATGATCAAAACATGGATACAATCAAAGCTAGTATCCATAATAGATATTTTGGACAAAAAGAAAAAAATTTTATTTTTCGGTGAATAGTAACTCGTGAATAGTAACTTATGAATAGTAACCCCGACATGAAAAGTTCTAAATTTGATAAAAAGTTCAAATCAATACTTCGACATAATGATATTGAAGAAAATAATATCATTTAAGAAAAAATAACATCACTTACCTCGTAAAAACAATACTTCTAGTTGAAACACCGGATATAGGCTATGACTTGAACTTGCACCGTATAGCAATACTCAAAGTATTAGAATACTCACAAGAATACACTCACTAATATAGAGAGAGAAAGAGAGAAGATTTCAGTTTCTGGTGTGATTTTCAATTCTAATCTAAGCACCCTATTTATAGGAAAATGCTTAGAACACCGAAGCAGAAAATTTAATATAATATATATATATATATATATATATATATATATATATATATATATATATATATATATATATATATTTATAAATTTTCAAGCCCACCTTAGAAAATATGAAATCAGCCACCTTGCACATGTTTATGATGTCCAAAAAAAATACAAAAAACGTTTTTCTCAAAATAATTAACTAAAACTCCCAAAAATCAATTATTTCGGAACTTCGGAACTTCAATAATTCATAATAAATAGCCCTTTTATCAGAAAATTCAAATTTCGCGAGTTTTTATAGAAAATTCAATTCTCTACAACTTTACAGAAGAAAGTTTTTCTAAATTCCAAACAAAAATTGACCGAAATCCACAAACGGGCGATTTTACAGTCAATAATAAATTTTCGGTCAAGAATTGTGTCCACCAACACACAAAACATGTGTTAATCATTTAATGCCACAAAAATACTCTTCCTCCTCATATACTCATATATCCCACATTCATTGTAAAAATATCACCATCAATATATTATTAAAATAATATATTTAAATGAATTATTTTATCAGAAAAAGATAAAATATTAATTTTCAACAATTGTCACATTAAAATTTTTTTCCATCTATATCCACATAAAATTAATATTTTTCTCATCATATAAATCAATAATTAATTATACACAAATAATATTACAGAATCACAGTACTGGCAACCAGGCCGTTCCCAGGAAAGAGGGGGCTTTCCAATAAGGATCTCTCCTTACTGGTGCGCAATTAGATGACCAAACCTCTCCTTAGACAGAACTTTCTAGACATTGCCAATAATGTTATCTAATAATATTATTCAGATAATATGAATTATTGTTCCGATAATAGAAAATACTGTGTAGTGACAATTATTAAAACAATAGTAATATAAAATATTAACGCAGCAATTATTGAATCAATCAAATACTGAACAGTAATTACTGTAACAATTATTGAGTAATGTCTTCTTATGTAAGAATCAATAATTGGTGCAATACTGTGTGCTACTGTGCAACAACGCGTATTACTGTGTCTTAACCACCGGGTATTCCAACAGTATTAACGGTAACAACTACGCCGTTATTTATAAAAAACTTGTTTTTGTCGTTTTCTTCATCCAATCGCTTTCTGTTCTGGGGCCCACAAAAGACTGCGTCGTCGTACGAAAATTCTCCGACAGTAAGAATTTTCCACGACCAAGCGAATATTCCCCGAAAATAATGAATATTTTATAGCCACTTGCTTATTTAAAATATTTGCGCATTTTACCCATAACTAACCACATTAATCAAATCAACCCTTACTATTTCAGAATAATAAATAGAGAAAATTAAATTTTATTTATTAATAATTTGGGGTCTTACAGCTGCTCCTACCCACTTGGTGAAGTAGTCGATCATGGTGAAGATAAACCGATGTCCATTATTAGCTTTGGGCTAGATGGGCCCGATCATGTCCATTCCCCACATTGAGAAGGGCCAAGGCGAACTCATATTGTAGAGCTCCCTTGGAGGGGCGTGGATAGCATTCCCATGAATTTGGTATTGGTAACATCTCATGACGTGATCATCATAGTTCGCTTTGAGAGAGAGCCCGTAATGCCCTGTTCGGAGGATCTTCTTTACAAGTAGAGGGCCGCTCATGTGTGGGCAACATACTCCACCATGGATTTCATCCATGAGCCTCTGAACTTGGTCCTTGTCCAGACATCTGAGGAAACCTAGTCCTGCATATCTTTTATAGAGTGCATCTCCGCTCAGGTAGAATTTCATAGACAGTCGATGGAGTCGCCTTCTTTTAGTCAGGCTCGCCTCAATGGGTGTAGATCCATCTTGCAAGTACTCCTTGATATGCTGATACAAAGGGTGTTGGATGGGAGGTAGCTCATTCGATACTTCTCCAATATAATTTCCATAGGCTGGGGCCTTTTATTGGGCAAATGTGATGGTTGGCATGCTTTCCTTATCAAGTATGTTGATCAAGGAGGCAAAGGTTACTAGCGCATCCGCAAAGTCATTCCTATTTTGAGGAATGTGGAGGAAGGATATTTTTTCAAACTTCGAAGTCATCTGTAGAACCTGCCGATAGTAAGGCAGCAAGTGTAGACCTTTGGTGTGATAGATTCTTGTGGTTTGTCTGATTACCAACTCTGAATCTCCAAAGACAGTTAACCGCCTGATGCCTATTGAGTGGGCAAGTTTTAGCCCCATGATACAACCTTCATACTCAGCTGTGTTGTTGGTGTTGGCAAACTTTAATTTGACGGCGACGGGATGCTACTCCCCCGTAATGGACACTAGAACTGCTCCAGCTCCAGAACCTTCCATATTTACAGCTCCATCAAAATACATCTTCCATGTTTGGTGTGCATCGTACTGATAGTGTTACTGAATTGCCATTACCCCTTCATCGGGGAAGTATGTTTCCAAGGGTTTGAAGTCCCTTGAAGGTGTGACGGCCAGTTGATCCGTAATTTCTTGACCTTTGATGGACTTTTGCGTCACGTAGACGATGTCAAATTGCTGTAAGATCAACTGCCATCTAGATAGTCGATAATTTAACATGGGTTTATTGAACACGTACTTGAGAGGATCGACGCGGGATATGAGATGGGTTGTGTGACCATGGAGGTAATGTTGTAACCTCATGGAAGCCCATGTTAAAGCATAACAAGTCTTCTCAATCAGAGTGTACTTGTGTTCACTGTTGCTGAATCTTTTGCTGAGGTAGTAGATAGCTCATTCTTGGCCTCTATCGTCTTTCTGTCTCAGTATACAGCCCATGGCATTGTCACTTATGGACAGGCACATGAACAGGGGAACATCATCCCTGGGTGGTACCAAAATAGGAGCTTTGACTAGCTACTCTTTAATTATAAGGAAGGCCTTCTCGCACTCATCATTCCACTTCATGGAGGAGTTCTTCCTAAACAACTTGAAAATAGGCTCACAGGTTACTGTGAGTTGGGAGATGAACCTGCTAATGAAGTTGATTCTTCCCAAAAATCCCAGTATTTCCTTCTCTATCTGAGGAATAGGCATTTCTGTGATGGCCTAGATTTTGGTGATCCAGCTCAATCCCCTTGTGGCTGACTAGGAATCCTAGAAACTTGCTTGATTTAACGCCAAAGGCGTACTTAGCTGGATTTAACTTCAAGTTGTACTTACGCAACCTATTAAAGAGCTTTTTAAGATGGTCTAAGTGGTCTTCCTCCCTTCAGGACTTGACAATGATGTCATCCACGTAGATCTTTATATCTTTGTGCATTAAATCGTGGAAAAGAGCCATCTTGGCTAGCTGATAGGTAGCTCTGGCATTGATGAGGCCGAAAGACAACCGTCTATAGAAAAAGGTTCCCCAAGGAGTGATGAATGCAGTTTTCTCACGATCCTCTTCAGTAACCATAATTTGATGGTACCCCGTGAAGCAATCAGTAAAGGAGTACATGTCGTATTAAGCAGTATTGTCAATGAGAATGTGGATAAATGGCACAGGAAAGATATCTTTAAGGCAAGCTTTATTCAGATCCCAAAATCAACGCAGACTCGTACCTTTCCTCTAAGTTTAGGTAAGTGGACTATATTTGATAGCCATTCAGGGTATGTAGACCCCATGATGATGCCTGCTTGAAATTGTTTTATAATTTCCTTTTTAACCTTTAAACTCCACTCAGGTTTTAATCGCCTGAACTTCTGCTTGACTGGCTTGAATCCCTCTTTGATGGGGAGGCGCTGAATGACAATGTCAGTGGACAAACCCACTATGTCTTCATGAGACCATGCAAACACATCCTAGAATCGGGTTAATAGTGTAACCATGTCATTCCTTTGGTTTGGGGTGAGGTCTGTACCAATCTGGATTAGTTTAGGGCTTTCTAAGGTTTCGAGATTGAATGAGGTGGTTTGATCAAGGTTTGGTTTGGTTTTATCTTCGACCCATTCTTTGATCCCCTGAGGTATCTCAATGTCCTCTTGTATTTCCATCAAGTCTGAGTCAAACTTTTTATCAAAGTTACAATCTAAATTCAGAGTCCTGAAACAAAATATGCTTTCACTTAATATATGAAATTGTTCAATCATATAAAGTCTTAGCATGTAATGACAAAACAACTGCTAATATTGTACAGAAAAGTAAGAAGTTATTGTTATCTACAGGGTAGAGGGAGTTTCTGCCTGTTTTACCCTTGTCGACCAATGAAAAGAGTGCTCCTCCAATTGTCAAGGGTGAAGTACTGATGGACTGCAATGATGGAGGGGCTGTCATCATCCTCTTTCTCCCGAATGATGACCATTATGTTTGGAAAATCATCGTTTGGGGTGTTTCTATTTGTGTGATCATCATGGACAATGATGCGTATGTTTGACATCATCCTAGCGATGTCTTGTTGACGTCTCCGTTCCTTTTCTTCCACTTCGGGACCTGGAACCAGTTCTTCTTTCCCCTTTACCGGTATCGATTTAGGAAATAACATAGCCATTACATGGGCATGTAACTTTACCGGAGACCTTACAGGCTCAGGAACTGTAGGTGGAGATAATCGTTGTGTGGCTGAAGCTAAAAGAATATGTTTGTGCTTATGAGGATTCCTGCGACTGGAACTAGTAGTATAGCCTAGTCCGGCTGTCCCTATTTGATTGGGAACTTGAATTGGGCGCTTAATGCCCTGATGATCTTTGCCCAACCCTTGTCCAGGTTGATAACCCAATGACATCATTTCTTGAGTGGCCGACATTACTTCGGTAGAAATCTAGGGTATGAGAGGTGGCGCCCCAACAGGATGGTAGTGAGTGTTGCTCACCTCCAGGGCATGAAAATTGACCGGCTCAACTTCTGAATTGAAGCTGATGAGTGGTATGTCACCTTGTTCAAGAAATTCTAGCTCAACATTGATAGTGACTAGGTTATTATTGATAATGTATTTAAGTTGTTGGTGAAGAATGGAGGGGACAACTCCGGCCATATGAATCCACAGTCTTCCCAGGATCAGGTTGTATCCTGTATCTATTTTGAGCATGTGAAAAGATATGGAGAATGTATGAGGACCAATCTCCACTGGCAGTTCAATCTCTCCGACGGAGTTTCGTCGGGATCCGTCAAAAGCTTTGATAACCGTATGGTTACTCCGGATCCTATTGAGATTGATGTTCATCTTAACCAAAGTGGGATAAGGACACATATTCAAAAATGATCCTCCATCTATCAATACTCCTGCGACCACGTATTTAGAGGACATTACTACTATGTGCAACGACTTACAATGGCCCGTCCCTTTGGGAGGTATATCATCGTCAGTGAAAGATATCACATTGTTGTTAAAAATGTGATCCACCAAATGCTAGAATTTTTCAACATCTACCGACTTAGGCAGTTGGGCTTCTTCCAAAACCCTGAGCAAGACCTTCCTATGATCTTCAGAAGAGAAAACCAAGTCTAGTATGGAAATTTGTTGTGGAACTTCTCTCAAGCTTAAAACCACCTTGGTTTCATTATGACCCATAGTACGGAGGAACTCTTCAATTTTCTCCATGGGAATTTTCCCCTTTGACTTGATGGTAGACTTCATCACCCGTTGGGGAAGATACAATGGATTATCCTTCGACACTGCAGTAGTTATGTAAGATGTGGATCCTTCAGCCTCTCCATAATTCCATGACACTTTTTGTAGGCTGACAGCAGGATATTATGGTATGAATGGTAAGATAATTGGCTTTGGCGTAGCAACTTGCAAAGGATTGTCAACACCTTTGATTTGAATTGCTTGTATTGTGAGTGGTCTGACAGCCAAATCATCCTCAACGGATATAACTGCTACGACCTCCTTCCATTTTGTAGGAAATGTGTCCCCACTCTCAAGTAACACAGTGTCATCGTCTGCCAGCTACAGGATACCGCTATCAATTAAGTTCTGAATAAGGTGGCAGAGTGCCGAACATTCTTCTGTGCTGTGACCGCGAGAATGGGAGTGATACTGACATACTCCATTAGAGTTGAACCACCCTAAACGAGGGTTAATTGGAGGCAATAGTGTTGTGATTCTTCCTTCATTGATTAGCATCTGAAATATTTCCTCCATTGGTTGGCCAAGGTATGTAAATTCCCTCTTGTTGGCAAATCCTGGTGGGCCTTGGCATCTGCTCTTTTTGCAATTTTATCCTCCAGTGTTTCATGCTCTGGAGATAATGATGGAGTATTCATAACAAAAGAAAGGAGACTAGCATGCTCCTGGTTGAATAATTGGCGTATGACTTGGTGTTGATGGACCACTAATTCTGCTAATTGTTCGACTTGCTCACAAAGAGTCTTCATTTTTCGTTCCATTGTAAACTGGAACTGTGCAAAATCCCATTTGTCAGCACTATCTTTGCTGGTTTGTGAGGATCCACCACCATGATTGGAACTCTGTCCACTACTCCAATTAATCATATTAACCTCCTCTTCTTTGTGTTGAGGAAGAGGGTTGTCTTGTACATGGGGTTGGTCAGGTGTAGCTACCATGATCTCACCATTATCAATCAAATCCTGGATCTTGTGTTTCAAGGCCCATCAATCTTGAGTATCATGTCCTAGAGCTCCAGCATGATAAGCACATTTTCGACTAGCATTGAAACCTTTCCCATTTGGCTTGGCTGGTGGAAGAAGATGAGTAATTTTCTTCTGAGTAGTCAGAAGATTGAGAATGTTCTCGAGTGAGTCCCCTAAGGGTGTGAACACTCGAGTACGTCTGACTTCTCCACCCTTTGGCAACAAAGGGTTCGAAGATTGTGCTTAAAAGGGGGAGTAATTTCTCCTCTGGTGGACATATCCTGACTGCCTTTCTGACCTTGTAGTACCAAGAAAACATCCTCATCTTTCTTTTTATGGATCGTCCGGGGGTTGTTTCCATAATTTTCGGATTGGATGTGCTCAGCAACAACTTTAAGGGCAGCTAGGTCTTGAATCTTTCCTAACTTTAATCCCATCTCAGCCATCTCCCCATGCTTAATCATTTCAGAGAATGGTTTGCAAATACCAGCTAAGACTCTCTCGTAGAAAGGAGATTCTTGTATGTCTATAAAGGTCATCACCATCTCAGACTCATTTATAGAGGGAACAACTTGAGCAGCAAGGCACCTCCACCTTTGAACATACTCTTTAAAAGATTCATTAGTTTGTTTCCTGACTTTAGTAATTTGGTACCAGTCAGGGGCCATCTAAGACTGGAAGTTGTACTGACTGAGGAAGGCATGAGCTAGCTCCTCTTAGCTATGGATCTTGGAGTTGTCTAATCTGGTATACCATGATTGGGCTTCTCCAGTCATACTTTTCTGGAACAGCTACATTCTGAGCTTCTCATCCTCGGCATAAGATTCGAGTTCTCCAATAAATACCTTTAAATGTGTGTAAGGATCTCCTAACCCGTCATACTTTTCAAAGTCAGGAGTCTTGAACTTCTCTGGAAAATGCACACCAGGGAATATACAAAGGTCAGCATAGGAAACACTCCTATGTGCTCCAATCCCTTTGATAGAACGGATGATCTCTTCCATTTGAAGGACTTTCTTTCTGATATCATCGGTGTCTAGATCTTCTTTAAGATGGGTGGTATCATGGGTTTTGTTGGTTTTATCCACCTTAGAATCAGATATGGGAGCTTCTTTGTCCGTCCTTGTGTTCCTCCATGTGCAGAGGATTCTGTATGTATGGGTATCCTTGTACCCTGAGTAGATTGGTGTAGTTCTTTAAGCAGAACATCCAAATCTGTGATTTGTTTACTTAATCCATCAAATTCTTCACGAGAGACAGGATTAAGATTAGTCTGGTCAGATGAAGACATAATTGGCTGTAGGCTCATGGCCTTTTTGGACTTTGAACGGGTAATAGGCCCAATTGTTTCCCTGCAAAAAACTGACGTAGTTTAGTTTTAGGGAATGTATAAATGTTTACATGCTATGTGATGTATCCGTTTTAGGAGTATGATCCTGTAAAACAAATGTTAGTAGTTTATAATACATGATAGCATGTTAATATTTGTAAATATGTGTTTACACATATTTCTTCATATTTCCCATTACATGGAGATCAATATGGAATGAAATTACAAGTAATTGACTTTACGAGTAATTTGAAATGGGAAAGCATGAAGAGACTTCCCTCCGCGTTTGGTTTATCAGAGGCTGACCTACCTTAGGCTACTCTCGCGGCTTTTTGGCATGAAGGTTCCCAGATCATCACAATTTACTCGACGAGAAGTTAATCCGGTCTTTCAACTAGAGCGAATCTGGGTGGTGCCTTTCCTGAGCCTCGTTGGGATTAGTCTCCCTACGAGTCCAGTAATCAAACACCGACAGGATAGCCTCCTGATGGAGGAATCACATAACATACATTCACATACAACGTGTCTCACCGTTTATGAAAATGATGACATGTGCGTAACACTAATATCATAAGCAGATATAGTGTAAAGCATTAAATACAGTAAGTAAATGCATTCGTACACATCCTATCAAATGTAAATACAACATCCACACACAAGGATATAACAATTTTGAAAAACTTGTAATAAAGGCTTAAGTCCTCTTACTGGAAGTCCCCAGTAGAGTCGCCACCTGTCGGCGTCGGGATTTTTATTTGTCTCATTTCTGTTCTTGTCTTTTGGTGTTCTCATGTTAGTTGAGATTTGTTTGAAAAAATAGGTTGTGAAAAGGTCCGACATATATATGTCGACGAGCGGACTATAAGAGTCGCCAGTTGGTTTTTTAAATGGTTGTACCAACACAACCGAAAAAAGATTTACACACTGACCCAATGATGTGACATTGCTTAACGGGTCTGTAAAACCGAGATTTGTTAGGGTCCGGGGACTTGGTTATGCGGAGGGAAGGTGTTAGGCACCCCCCGACATCCATGTTGCCACGGTGACCGCCACTTTTCAATTAAACTATTATATAAATGTGTGTGTGTGTGTAGATCAATGTGCAATTATCTAAAAATAGTGTTATGCCTCGTTCGCACCTATATACAAAGGGTTTGAATTTTTGTATAAAAATTCAGTTTTAATAAGATATAGCAATGATGTTTGTAAAAAGAGGTTTTTCAAACCCTTATGCTCAATAGTAATTGAGGCTTTGATGCTTCCATTTTATTAAATGTCTAGCTTGATTACTTTTATTTTCGAGATGCGAAGCATCTTCGAGAAAATAATATACATAGCAGTGTCGAACTCCTTATGGGCATGAGAGCCGTGTAAGGAAATTCAAACACCATGAATAATTTACAAGCTGGTTACAACTGAAAATGTCCATCACGAGAACCGAATCTAGATTTAGAAAATTGAATATGTGATAACGTGATTCCTAGGCTTACATGATGTCGCAATTTATATGAAAGTTGTAAGCAGTTATATATGTACAAAAGCTGTAAATATATATATATAAACTGTGATGCCCCCAAAATAGGTATACATCACCCATCTTGAGTCGCCAAATACATGGTACAAAATTCAAATACAACTTAATAATACAGTTGTCGTGTAAAATACGACAAAACATAAACTGGGACTTTTAAAACGAATATTGTCTTCTAGACAGTATTCAACTCAAATGGTGTCCCCAATACAATTATTATCAAACTATTTCATAGAATAGTGAGGACTACTAATGCTATTATCTGGACCGTCACTCCGTTCCCCGACTAGTCCCGGCTACGTTCTCATTTCCTGAAGAGGATAATGAAAGCAAAAGGGTGAGCTCAACTAGCCCAGTAAGAAATATTATGACTAAGATAATGCAGAATAATTTATCGTTAGTCTTCAACAGTGTTAAACTGATTAAATATAATAAACATCAAGTTTAACTGCAACGAAACAAGCAATCCATTAGAAGAGTCAAGTAGAGAATAAAATTTACAATCTTCTACGATTTAAAAGGTTTTTCATCACTTTTATCGCTGAGACTCAGCTTAATAAATAATTCACATTATCCCTGCACTACGGCCAAGGATATTCATTAGTATCACGACCACAAATTATCCATGCACTATGGGCCAAGGATATTCGTGTATTCATCAATGGTCATGATCATGCCAACAACTGTCCACCAATGAACTACGGGCCAATGAGAACTTTTACCACATCATTTGTAACATTACGGTCATGATTATACCGAATAATCCCTGATCATAATCATACCAAGTCCATCTATGCACTACATGCCACAGATGACTTTTAACAGAATATAAACATGAGGATGATGACAATGATATATGAATTCAGTAAAACAAGTTCAAGGATAAATTTTTAAAGATTTATAATTTAATTTATCCATAAATAAATAACGTCCAAATTGTCAATATGATACTGCTTTGTGGAGTAAAATTCAAGAATAATATTGTACCAAAAATAATTTGGACCGACAACGAATCAATTTTTATCATGAATAGTACCCCGGGTGAATAGTACTCGAGTGAATAGTACCCCGTGAATAATACTTCGAGAATAGTAACCCCGTGAATAGTACTCCGACATAAAAAAGTTTAAAACTTATCAAGAATGCTCAGAATAATATTTACATGAAAAGATACTAGATGAAGCACAAATATCAAGGATATTCTACTAATTTCATGGAATATAGAAGCTAAAATTTTAACAAAATGAGTATAGAATTCGAAATCTGAAACGAAATAATATTGCTTACATACTACAAAGTATGGAAGAAAATATTATTTCAAGCGAATATTGAACAAAAATAACATCCCTTACCTTGAAAAGAAGAGTATTCCAACTGGTATAGCGGAGATATTCTTGAAGAAAACTTTCACGATTTTCTACGCTCAAAGTTTTCTAAAACTCTAAAGAAATGCGCTCAAGATTATAGAAGAAGAATTCTCTGATTCTGGTGTGATTTTCAATTCTAACTTAAGCGCCTATTTATAGAAAAATGCTAGAACGCTATAGGAGACTAAATAATAAAATATTATTATTATTATTATTATTATTGTTATTATTTTCTAAGCATGCCAAGACCAAGCTTAGCATGCCTTCTTTGAACAAAAAAAATAGCAGCCCACATGTTTTCAAAAAAACAAAAGTGGGTCCCACCCAATTTTAATAAAAATATTTTAATTTCTGAAACTTCAATAATTCATAAAAAATAGCCCTTTTATCAGAAAAATACGAATTTTATGTCCATTCCATTCGAAATTGAATTCTCTGCAAATTTGTAGCTTTAAGTTTTTCCAAATTCTAAACCGAACATATCTGAAATCCACAAACAGATAATTTTCAATACCTCATAAAATTCATAACAAATCATACGTTAATTTTTAACGTTCAAAATTTGTGGACATATACTCAACTTATATATGTATAACATATCCAAAAATTACAACAATCCAACGGTCGGATCAAAATTATAACTCACGCAATAGAGCTTTAAGAACACCGATTTCATTTTTTAATACTTTCAATCCGACAAAATACTGCTAAAACACATCAACATGAATTCCTTCATTTATAATCACATAAAATAAATATTTTCCTATCAATCATTTATGTCCACATAAAATAAATATTTCCTTATCATATAAATCAATAATTAATTATTCACAAATAATATTACAGAATCACAATAATGACAACCAGGCCGTTCCCAGGAAAGAGGGGGCTTTCCGATAAGGATTTCTCCTTACTGACGCGTAGTTAGGTGACCAAACCTCTCCTTAACAGAACTGTCTAGACATTGCCAATAATGATATCTAATAATATTATTCAAATAATATAAATTATAGATTTGATAATATGAAATAATGTGCAGTGAAAATTATTGAAATAACAATAATATAAAATATCAACGCAACAATTATTGAATCAATAAAATAAAATATTGAACAGAAATTATTGTAACAATTATTAAGTAGTGTCTTCTTACGTAAGAATCAATAATTCAAAAATAATGTGCAATACCGTGTGCTACTGTGCAATCCCGCGTATTACTATATTTTAACCACCAGGTATTTTAACAGTTAACGGTAAAACTTTCGTCGTTATTTTATAAAAAGATATTTTTGTCATTTTCTCAATCCGACAATAATTTCGATGTGGGGTCTACCAATGATTGTGCCGTCGTACGAATATTCCCTGTTAAAACTAATATTCCCCGACCAATCAAATATTATATAACAACTTGTGTACTTTGCAAAATTTATAAATATTACCCACAACTATAACATTATATCAAATTCACTCCATAATATTCAAAAATGATATTTATAGAAAATTCATCTTTATTCATAAAAGTTGGGGTCTTACAACCTCTCCTTCTTATGAAATTTCGACCTGGAAATTAGGGTACGTACCTGGTATGTCGAAGAGGTAAGGATACCTGATTTTATTTTAGATTCTAACTCCCAGGTCATTTCCTCAACATCGTGGTTTCTCCACAAAATTTTGACTTGAGGTGTAACCTTGGAGCGTAAAATATGCTCCTTCTTATCCAAGATTTTAACAGGAACCTCTTCATAAGTTAAATCTTCCGCTATTTCGTCCTGTTCTAACTCAATAATGTGTTCGGGTCTTTCACATATTTACGTAACATAGATATGTGAAAAACGTTATGAACACGAGACATACTTGGCGGTAAGGCGAGTCTATAGGCCACAGTTCCTACTCGTTCGAGGATTAAAAATGGGCCAATGAATCAATGACTGAGCTTTCCTCTCTTTCCAAATCTCGTAACTCCTTTCCATGGAGCAACACGTAACAACACATGTTCTCCAATATTGAATTCCAAGTCCTTTCAATGAAAATCAGTATAACTCTTTTGTCGATCTTGTGAGGTTTTTATACGTTGCCGGATCGTTTCATACGTACCAACTCCGGTCCCAACAACGTTGCTTCACCCACTTCATCCCAACATACTGGAGAACGACACTTTCCTCCACACAACGCCTCGAATGGATCCATGCCAATACTTACTTGATAACTTTTGTTATAGGAAAACTCCACCAATGGTAAGAACTTGTCCCAACTTCCCTAGAAGTTAAGGACACAGAGTCTTAATAGATCTTCAAGAGTTTGAATAGTCCTCTCTGACTGCCCGTCCATTTGAGGATGATAAGCTGAACTAAATCGTAAATCCGTGCCCATAGCTTTTTCCAAACTAACCCAAAATCTTGAAGTGAATCTTGGGTCTCGATTAGAAACTATGGATACTGATATACCATGCAATCTTACAATCTCGTTTATTTACATACGAGTAAGACGTTCAAGTGTATAAGTTTCTCGTATAGGTAAGAAGTGAGCAGACTTGGTCAATCTATCAACAATGATCCAAATTGCATCTATGCCTGGAAAAACTTTGGGAAGGCCAGTAACGAAATCCATGGTAATGTGCTCCCACTTTCATTCTGGAATTTCAAGTGGTTGCAATGGACCTTTTGGTACTTGATGCTTCACCTTGACTCGTTGACAAGTTAAACACCTTGAGATAAACTTCGCTATCTCTTTCTTCATATTACTCCACCAAAATGTATGTCGAAGATCATGATACATTTTGAAACTCCCAGGATGGATTGCAAACGGTGTGTTGTGCACCTCCATCATGATTTTATACTTTAAATTAGGGTCGTTAGGAACACAAAGTCTGGAGTTGACTCGAAGTATTCCTTCTTCATCTATTCTTGCTTCCGACATAGCACCTTCTTGTACTTTCTTCCTCATACGCATCAGCTCCAGGTCTTTAGATTGAGCAGCTTTAACTTTATCGATTACAGTTGTTCTACTCGTATATTCGCCATCATTACGTGGGTCTCTGGTGTTTTAACTTTATCTCCATCCTTTGCAAGTCATATAAAATGGTCCTTTGCATTGACAATATCGCACTCGTACCCGCATATGATCTTCTACTCAATGCGTCAGCTACTACGTTCGCTTTACTAGGATGGTATTGAATGGTATGATCATAATCTTTCAACAGTTCAGGCCAACGTCGTTGCCGCATGTTGAGTTCATTTTGGGTGAAGAAATATTTGAGGCTTTTATGATCCGTAAAGATCTCCACTTTCTCCCCATACAAGTAATGCCTCCAAATTTTAAGTGTGAAGACAACAGCTGCCAACTCTAGATCATGAGTAGGATAATTCCTCTCATATTCTTTGAGTTTCCGAGAGGTATAGGCTATGACTTTCCAATATTGCATGAGAACACATCCTAACCCTTTGCCCGAAGCATCACTGTAGATGACAAATCCCTCCGAGCCAGATGATATTGTCAGAACAGTTGCTGAAATGAGTCTCCTCTTGAGTTCTTGAAAACTCTTCTCACATTCCACGCTCCAACCGAATTTTGTATCTTTTCGAGTCAGCTGAGTTAATGGAGTAGCGATTCAAGAAAACCCTTCTACGAATCTCCGATAATAACGAGCTAAGCCGAGAAAGCTACGTACTTCAGTCACTGATTTAGGTTGCTCCCAGCTTTGAATAGCTTCAAACTTTGTCGGGTCAACAGATATTTCATGACTTAATACTACGTGGGTTTTGTACCAGGTTCAAGGTTGATACAAAATTTAATTTCTCGCTCTGGGGGTAGGCTAGGAAGTTCTTCAGGGAATACGTCAGGAAATTTATTAACAATAGAATTATCATTTAAAATTGACGTATTTTTGTTTAAATCTGTGACATGAGCTAAGAAAGCTTGACATCTGTTTTTTAATAAATGAATAGCTTTATGGCTTGAGATGACAGTGATTGATTTTAATGGTTTGGTTGCTTGAATTCGCATAATAGATTGGTTAGGAATATGAAAGATAACAACCTTATGAAAATAATCAATTTTTGCATGGTGAGTAGTTAACCAATCAATCCCTAGAATTACGTTAAATGCAAGTATTTTCAATGAACTAAGATCGACAAGTAATGTAATGGTACCGATTTGAACCAAACAAGACTTATAAATAGTGGATGTAATGAAGGTTTCTCCCAACGGAGTTTCAACAGATAAGTCAAAGTCTAATTTCTCCGGAGTCAAATTTAAACGTTGAGCACGAGTAGGAGAAATAAAAGAATGGGTATAACTGGTATCAAATAAGGTATAGACTTCACTAGAGTTTATGATAAGCTTACCCGTGATGACCTCGTTCAGGTTCCTTGCTTTTTGGGAGGTCACGGCAAACGTTCTCCCTTGAACTACCGGCTTTGACTTTTCTGGGACGACCTTGGGTGCCTCTATCCCAGCTGGACTTGTCTTCGGTGCACGACAAAATCGGTCTACGTGACCTTCTCTTCCATAATTATAACACGCTTTGGACTGCATCGCGTAATTTGGACTGATGTGTCCCTCCCCTCCGCATTTGAAGCATATGATAGGTGGTCGTTCTCCTTCCTTAACAACGGGTGCTGGTGCTGACGTCTTTCCATCATTGTTGAATCTTCTCTTCTTGAAATGTCCACTCTTATTATCTTGGCCATGATTACCACCGAAGTGGTTACCATTTCTGACATGTTGATTCCCTCCACGTTTGTTGTCACCGCTTCGATGACTGCTACCACTGGTATTATCATTTTGCCGACTGCTCTCTCTTGGTTGGGTTGACTCATTATCACGTTCCAATAACTGAGCCCTATTCACAACATCTGAATACAAGCAAAGTCTGTGAGAGATAAGGTATTGACGTATCTCGAGTTTCAAACCTCTTAGAAACATCCGCGTCATTCTTTCCTCATTATCAACTAAGTGGGACGCAAACCAGGATAACTCAGCAAACTTTGCTTCGTACTGTGACACGGTCATGTTATTTTGCTCCAGTTTAATGAACTCTACCTCTTTCATGTGACGAATACTGTGACGCCCCCAAAATAGGTATACATCACCCATCTTGGGTCGCCAGATACAAGGTACTGAAAATAAATACAAACTAATTATACAACAGTCGTGTAAAATACGACTAAACATAGGCTGTAAGTTTTAATACAAATATTATCATCTAGACAATATCCACACTCAATGGAGTCCTCATTACATTTATTATCACATTATTCCACAGAATAGTGAGGACTACTAATGCACCATCTAGGACCATCACTCCGTTCCCCGACTAGTCCCAGCTACGTTCTCATTTCCTGAAGAGAACAATGAAAGCAAAAGGGTGAGCTCAACTAACCCAGTAAGAAATATTATGACTAAGATAATGCAAAATAAGTTATCATTAGCCTTCAACAGTATAACAACTAGTAAAAGACAACAAGTTTTAGATCAAAAACTACAGCAAAATAAGCAATCCATTAGAAAAGTCAAGTAAAGTATAAAATCTACTATCTTCTATGATTTAAAAAGTTTTTCATCAACTTTGTCACTGAGACTCAGCTTAATAAATAAAATCGAATCATCCCTACTCCACGGCCAAGGATATTCATGTAATCATCAATGGTCATGACTATACCGAATTATTCCTGGTCATAATCATACCAACAACTGTCCACTAATGAACTACAGGCCAATGAGGACTTTTACCACATTATTCGTCACATTACGGCAATGATTATACCGAATAATCCTTGGTCATAATCATACCAAGTCCATCTATGCACGTAAGCCAAAGATGACTTTCATCACAATATAAGCATGAGGATGATGACAATGACATAATAATTTAATAAAACAAGTTCAAGAATAAATTTTAAAGATTTATAAATTAATTTATCCAGGAACCAATAACGTCCAAATTGTCAACATGATACTGCTTTGTAGAGTAAAATTCAAGAATGCTCAGAAGAATATTTCCATGAAAAGATACTGCATGAAGCACAAATATCAAAGATATTCTACTAATTTCATAGAGTATAGAAGCCAAAATTTTAACCAACTGAGTATAATAGAATATATAAAACTGCAAATGAATTTTCGCCCGCCATTCGGTAATCCACGTACACAGATCATTTCCACAATTTAATAAGGAATGAATACGAAGGATCATTCACCATGCATGTGGTAATCAACATAGACAGGTTATTCCAACAGAATAATAAAGAATGGAATAACAGAAGAATTCACCATGCATGAGATAGACCGCACAGATAGGTTATTCCAACAGAATAATAAAGAATGGAACCAGGTCATGCGTAATCCGCACAGACAAGATATTCCAACAGAATAATAAAGAATGAAACCAAGTCATGCGTAATCCGCACTGACAGGATATTCCAACAGAATAATAAAGAATGAAACCAGGTCATGCATAATCCGCATAGACAGGATATTCCAACAGAATAATAAAGAATAGAATAACAGAAGAATTCACCATGCATGCGATAGACCGCACAGACAAGTTATTCCAACAGAATAATAAAGAATGGAACCAGGTCATGCGTAATCCGCACAGATAGGATATTCCAACATAATAATAAAGAATAGAATAACAGAAGCTCTCTTCATGAATACGAAAGAAATAATACCCCTTACGAGTACAACAAATAATATCCCTTACCTTAGAAAAACTGAATACTGGAGTAGTGAAGTTACAGAATACTTTTCTTCTTTCTCTCTATAGTTTCTCTCTCTAGAGTTTCAGTGAATTCGTAAGAAATAATGAAGGAATGAGCTTCTATTTATAGAAGAACTGAAAGTAGCTCTTGGTCTTAACGAAGGGTCAAAATGATTCTTGGTAATATTGAAGAGACAACTACTATTTGCGAAGGGGCAATTAACTCTTGGAACACCGAAGAGACAAGTAACTCTTGGAAATCCGAAGGGACAAGTAACTCTTGGAAAACCGAAGGGACAAGCAACTCTTGGAAAATCGAAGGGACAAGTTACTATTAAAACTTTAAACCAACGATCCATATTGATTTACTATTATAATTTCAACCAACTATCTGAAAAATTATCACATCTTCTCATAGAATAATATTGTACTCAAAAATGATTTGGATCGAAAAGAAATATATATTTTGGGTAAATAGTACCCCGTGAATAGTACTTCATAAATAGTACCCCGACACGAAAAGTGTCCCAAATACCCGAGTGAACAATACTAGAGTGAATAGTAACCGGGTGAATAGTAACCCATAAATAGTACTCCGACACGAAAAGTGCCCCGAATACCCGATTGGTCAATATAACCCCCAGACATCAATTATTATCGAAATAAATATCGATTTCTACTAACACTAATAATTCTCACACAATGGAACTATCAATTTTATTTTTAATCAACACGAACTTATTCATCATTAATATTATAATTCATAATATTTAACAACCAGGTCGTTCCTAGGAAAGAGGGGGCTTTCCGATAAGGATTTCTCCTTAATGACGCTCAATTAGGTGACCAAACCTCTCCTTGACAGAACATCTAGACATTGTCAATATTACAAATAATAATATGAATAACTTTGCCGTCTCAAATATTGATTTAATAATATATCATATTATGCAGATGATACTGTGATAATAATTGAATCAATAATATGAGAGATATGATGCAACAATTACTGTAGCAATAATTGAGTATAACTGAGTGACTTCTCACGTAAGCATCAATAATCAATACCGTGACCTACTATGCAACCACGCGTATTATTTTACCTTTACTACCGGGTAGTTCAACAATTTTAACGATAACACCTCCGCCGTTATTTTTATAAAAAGATAATTATGTCATTTTCTAACTACGAAAATACTTTCGTTGTGGGGTCCACCAATGATTGTGCTGTCGTACGAATATTCTCTTTTAAAACGAATATTGTCCGACCAATCGAATATTATATAACCACTTACTTACTTTGTAAAATTTATAAATATTACCCACAACTATAACATTATATCAAATCCACACCATAATATTCAAAAATATATTTCGAGAAAATTATTCTTTATTCATAAAAGTTGGGGTCTTACAAATACTTTCAAGAAAGTACTTGTCGTTGAACAGTTCTTAGAACTTCTCCCAAGACATCTTCAGTGCGGTAGGTTGAGTACGCTTTACAGATTCCCACCAGTAATCTGCTTCTGCCCGCAACATGAAGGTGACAAAGGGAACCTTTTGCTCCTCAGAGCATCCCAAAATATCAAATATCTTGTTGATCTGCTTTATCCACGTCTCCGCCTTAAGTGGTTTTGGCTCTCCAAAAAACTCCGGTGGTCCCAGCTCCTGGAACTGTTTAGCAGTGACCGTCCGAAAGTTGCCAGTGTTTCCACCTGCATTTCGAACAGGAGTCTCTCTTGCCTAATGTTGCATGAATTACAGAAAGCCTCTGAACATTCCATCGTTCATCATTTGGTCAGTGTTGTTGTTTGCATGAGGATTGTTGCCTTCCTGGTGCACATCATCCTGATTGTTGATCTGTGGATACTCAACGGTCTCCTGTGCTCCATTACTATTCTCAACATTCTCAGATGTCATTTTCAAATACTGCCACAAAACAAGGGTTAATTGACATGTCACATATTATCCCTATACTCTGACCGACCAATTAAATACCAAATAAACTTAGGTAGGTCATACTAGCGAAGGAATTTCCCGTCTCTCCCCTCCTAGTTCTTATCTCATATTTCAACCAGGGATCATATCCCTAGGCTTTGATACCAACTGTGACGCCCCCAAAATAGGTATACATCACCCATCTTGAGTCGCCAAATACACAGTACAAAATTCAAATACAACTTAATAATACAACTGTCTTGTAAAATACGACAAAACATAAACTGGGAGTTTTAAAACGAATATTGTCTTCTAGACAGTATTCAACTCAAATGGTGTCCTCTATACAATTATTATCACACTATTTCATAGAATAGCGAGGACTACTAATGCTATCATCTGGACCGTTACTCTGTTCCTCGACTAGTCCCAATTACGTTCTCATTTCCTAAAGAGGACAATGAAAGCAAAAGGATGAGCTCAACTAGCCCAGTAAGAAATATTATACTTAAGATAATGCAGAATAATTTATCGTTAGTCTTCAACAGTGTTAAACTGATAAAATATAACAAATATCAAGTTTAACTGCAGCGGAACAAGCAATCCATTAGAAGAGTCAAGTAGAGAATAAAATCTACAATCTTCTACGATTTAAAAGGTTTTCATCACTTTTATCGCTAAGACTCAGCTGAATAAATAATTCACATCATCCATGCACTACGGCCAAGGATATTCATTAGTATTATGACCACAAATTATCCATGCACTACGGGCCAAGGATATTCGTGTATTCATCAATGGTTATGATCATGCCAACAACTGTCCACCAATGCACTACGGGCCAATGAGGACTTTTACCACATCATTTGTAACATTACGGTCATGATTATACCGAATAATCCCTGATCATAATCATACCAAGTCCATCTATGCACTACAGGCAACAGATGACTTTCAACAGAATATAAACATGAGGATGAGGACAATGATATAAGAATTCAATAAAACAAGTTTAAGGATAAATTTTTAAAGATTTATAATTTAATTTATCCAGAAATCAATAACGTCCAAATTGTCAACATGATACTACTTTGTGGAGTAAAATTCAAGAATAATATTGTACCAAAAATAATTTGGACCGAAAACGAATCAATTTTTATAATGAATAGTACCCCAAGTGAATAGTACTCGAGTGAATAGTACCTCGTGAATAGTACTTCGGGAATAGTACCCCCGTGAATAGTACTCCGGCATGAAAAAGTTAAAAACTTATCAAGAATGCTCAGAATAATATTTCCATGAAAAGATACTAGATGAAGCGCAAATATCAAGGATATTCTACAAATTTCATGGAGTATAGAATCCAAAATTTTAACAAAACGAGTATAGAATTTGAAATCTGAAACAAAATAATATTATTTACACACTACAGAGTATGGAAGAAAATATTATTTCAAGCGAATATTAAACAAAAATAACATCTCTTACCTTGAAAAGAAGAGTATTCCAACTGGTATAGCGGGAATATTTTTGAAGAAAACTTTCACTGTTTTCTACGCTTAAAGTTTTCTAAAACACTAAAGAAATACGCTCAAGATTATAGAAGAAGAATTCTCTGATTCTGGTGTAATTTTCAATTCTAACTTAAGTGCCTATTTATATGAAAATACTAGAACACCATAGGAGACTAAATAATAAAATATTATTATTATTATTATTATTTTCTACGCATGCCAAGACCAAGCTTAGCATGCCTTCTTTGAACAAAAAAATAGCAGCCCATATGTTTTCAAAA